>BSBK01008540.1:0-600000 GCA_027943335.1 Chamaecyparis obtusa
AAATATATATATATATATCACATATATATATGTATACATATATATATACACACACACACACACACATATATATATACATATATATATATGTGTGTGTATATATATATTATATGTATATATATATATGTGTGTATATATATATATATATGTATATATATATATGTGTGTGTGTGTGTGTGTGTGTGTATATATATATATATGTGTGTGTGTGTGTATGTATATACATATATATGTATATATGTATATATATATATATATATCCCTCTTTATCTCTCTCACCCGTACACACAAAGACCACATTCCTCCCTCCCTATTTCCTTATCCCCATATCTAGATATCTCTCACTCTATCTCCTTATCTTCCCATCGTTACCTCTTTTAATATTTCTTGACTTCACATCTTTCTATTTATCTATCTCTTTAAAGAAGTATAGGGATAGAGAGAGGACCTATTTGTGAGAGAGAGAGAGAGATTAATATATTCTAGGATGCATTAATACATGCACAATGAGACCTTAGTATCTCTTAAGACATCTAGGACCCCTTAAGACATCCTAGGACTCATTAATGTATCTTAGGCCCCATTAGGACCACTTAAAACATCATAGGACCCGTTAGTGTGTCCTACAATCTCTTAGGACCTCTTAAGACACCTAGGACCCTTAGAACCCCTTAAGACTCCTATGAACCTTTAACATATCCTAGGACCCCTTAGGATGCATTTGTATCCCAAAATACATTAATGTATACTAAGATGAATTAATACACATGTAGGAAGAGAAATTAGGACCCCTTAAAACATTAAGACATCCTGGCACCCATTAATGTATCTTAGGCCTCATTAGGGCCACTTAAGACATACTAGGACCCATTAGTGTATCATAGGAGCCCTTAGGACCTCTTAAGACACCAAGGACCCCTTAGGACCTCTAAAGACACCTAGACCCCTTAGAACCCCTAAAGACTCCTACTAACCATCAATGTATCCTAGGACTCCTTTGGACCCATTAATCTATCCTAGGATGCATTAATACATATAGGAGACCTTAGGATCTCTTAAGACATATAGGACCCCTTAAGACATGCTAGGAACCATTATTGTATCTTAGGCCCCTTTAGGACCACTTAAGACATCCTAGGACTCATTAATGTATCCTAGGACCCCTTAGGACCTATTAAGTGTTGGAGATTTGCCACCAAGCTAGTGTTGACTATATGTTTGTCATTGATGACAACATATGGTTAGTAGAATGCATGGAAGACTTTGCAGTAAGCTTTGAGTATATGTATCATGAACATGTTATCAGCATGATATCATAGACACAAAGGTTAACTGTTAGTACAGACAGTTATATAGTAGCTTGTGTCAGCAGTGTTCCTGACAAAGTAACAGGCAGTGTTCTATGTATGGTTGTCCATACAGTTATCATGGAGCCTTGCATGTTTGGATATGTGATGGAGACATGTTAGTGATGTTACATTCATGGACGCAAAGTTTGGTGATCAGTAGAAGTGAAGTTATGCAATCTCTATTCACCAGTAGCAGTTTCTTGTGTTTATTCAGAAGAGCCAACAGAGATTATATTGGTTCTGGAGTTGCGCCTATCATTTTAGTATGTGCCCTTGGATTAGAGATTGGAGAAGAGTTAGTGATGTTCAGTTAAGAGCACATGAAGTAATTCAGCTTGAGGAGAAAGATCCAATTGTTTTGGTAGAGCCAAAAGTGTGTAGCGTCGTCTACAATTATCTTATTAGACAGGTCCCATAATGTGTTGTGTTCTTAGTAGAGCTGACTGAATTATTATGGAGTTTGTTATGGATTCTCTAATATGATTTCAAGGTGGTTCTAATAGGCTGACTTGATTATATCATTTAGAGGAAAGATATTTATAGGCAGTCATTTTTTATTGCTAGAGTGTGGTTCATAGTGGATTGTGAAGAGCAGAGCAAAGTGTGTGAAGTATTGAGCCATCAAAAGAAGGTCTATGTGACCAAGTAAAGTATTGTGCTATACATTGGAACTGATCTAGACCTCATGTCTAAGCGCAGTTCAGCAAGATCTAGATATAGTGTGTGGGTATGTGAAGGATCATGGTATACCAAACTATGACCTTAAGTGGCAATGAAAAATCAAAAAATAGGGTTAGTCAACTTGACGTAAAAGGTTGAACATCTTATGAACCTTATGTGAAAAAGTTGTAAGAGTAGAATCTATAGGAAATTGAATGTAGTTTCTAAACTACTAGCCCTTGTTTGAAATTTTTTTTCTCTAATTGTTCAAAATTTTAGATTTCAATGTAGTACTACAAAAATTTTAGGGAAAAGATAAGGAGTACGTGTATGTCTGACCACCTTAATCACAATCAAATGATGATATATTTTCTCAAGATTCTAGATATAAGTAGTAGACTCATGCCCAGATGTGACGCATATTTTTTTGTAATTTTTGGTCAAATAAATAATTAATTATGAATTTTCTGCTACAACTTTTTCAGAATAAAAAACTCTCGTGTCTAACCACCTTAACTAATTCAAAATTTTACCAAATTCAAAACTTTTTTTTTCTTATAGTAGCTGAAGCATAGAATGTGACGAGATGTTTTAGATTTCAAAAAGGTTAAACAGTTTGAAAGTTATAGTTGTTTTTCAATCAGTATGTCAATTATGACTTTAAAGATAACTCAATTGAAAAATAAGTAATAATTACTTACAAAACTTGAAATTTGACAGCAATTATATCAATGGAAAGCTGATGATGTCTTTAAGAAACCATTTTTCATTTCATCAATTTCTGGTGAAAAAATAGTCGTCAGCTACATGGTCGAAGTCTCGGTATCAAGAACTATCTCCTGAAACATGCCTAAGGGTTGACCACCCACGTTGGTAATGCCTAAGAAAATACCTAATCGGATATCTGATAAAATTGGATATCCAATATTTTTGGACATCTGATAATATTGGATATCTGAAAAAGCCCGCCTATTTTGAAATTTCAAATTTGAATTGCCCCACTTTTCCCAAATTCAAGTTTGATAATAAATGTATTTTTTTCATAGTACAATTAATTGTGTTATACTAAGTTGTATTCTTTTTATGTTAATATTAATTCAAGTTTCATATTAAATTATATTTTTGTTATGTTAATATTAATTTCATTTTAAATATTAATATTAAATAATAATAGCATAGCATTAATATTATAATATAATTTTTTTATATTAGTATGTATTATATCATTTGATATACAAAATGATTTCGAAAAATACCTGCACACTTAATTTGAGGATAGGTAGTTTCAGCCAAATCCTCTTGAAAGTATCCAGCACAGGATTTTTGTACAGACTCCTTGTAATTTCGGCGGTCTGACTATACTAAATAAGTAAATCATGTCAATGGACTTCCCTCGATTGAATATAATCAATTGATTTTTTAACTCTCGAAAAGAAATTTCATACAGATTTAGAACCATCATACGCTCATCATCTGTTCTAGAAACTAACAATGGCATAAAAATTGATGTAAGAACATTTAAGGTACATTGTCCACAAAAAGGTATATGAAACCTTTAAATATACATTAAAAGTGGAGATGAAGGCTCTAGATCTGTAAGAGAGAGAGAGAGAGAGAGAGAGAGAGAGAGAGAGAGAGAAACATCTGGTTCATCTGCTCGACTAGGGCATATTTGGGAATAGACAGTCTCCATTTAAACTCAAGTCTCTGGAAGTAGTTATATTTGTCAGTGGAGGAGATACACCCATTGTATAATGCTATGGTCACTAGAATTTCATTTCTCTTCAATTGGGATACTCTTTCCAAAATTGCATCTACCCTTTTACCAATTTGGGAAATCAATGGGTCTATTTGTGAACCTCGAAGGAGTTGGTCACCTAAATGAGAACCTTGAGATGAATCAAGAACTTTTCTACGAAAGAGATCAGTACCTTGAGAAGCTCTCCACTTGTCAACTAAATTAAAACCTTGTACCATAGATGGCTGCCTTTTGTTGTAAAATGAGGAGTGAGACTGCCTTGCCAAAGGTGGTAATGAACTTACATTTGAGGGATAATGCCAAAAATGAGTAACCTAGTTTCCCAATTCCCATAAATGCAAAGCCATTGATGAATAGGCATTTCTAATAGAAATATGTTGTGGTGCTAGAATGAAGTGCATGACCAAATTCTTTGCCTACTAATGAACCAATTTGAGGCTTCATTTCACATTGCTCTGTAGATAATTCCACAACCCTTGTTGCTTCTCTATCTCAATTTTTTCTGTCAGTGTACATGTGTACTAAAGAGCTTCTGACACTACTTGAGCTACTAGCAGATGGTGAGTACTCATCATCATCATTTGACATAGGCTCACACGCATATCTTACTTCTTTCCTTTGCCGCTTTCCCCTTCCTAGCTCTTCCTCCTTAACTATAAATTCTATCATGGGTCCAAGAAGCTCTTCCCACTCTTTCCCATTATATGCAAATATTTTTGTCGTAATAGTATTTTCTGCATTTATTATCATATTGATTCAAATTGATGCACCTTCGCTATTTGATCCATACTTCCCTTTCATTTCACTTGCTTTGCTCATTTTGCATGTCATAGGCCAAGATTTGACAGTAGGTATGACCTTGGTACTACCGGCATTAATGATAAATCCTACCTTTTAGCTATAACTTTTTGTCATTTTCCCTATATGATGCTTTTTTATATGAATTATGGATATTCTCTGGGAACTTTTCATTTTTTCCTGTAGGATGCCTTTTTATACAAATTTTGGAGAATCTCTGTTAAAGAGTAGGTAAGGATGGCTTAAGCTCCTTCAGACACACTTGAGCATTCAAATGTGTCAAAAGGGGTCATGGGGACTTCCTAGGGGTCCTAGTATGCCTTATCATGCATTAGGACCGCTAGGAAATCCTCATGACCCCTATGGACACATTGGAATGCTCAAATGTCTCCCAAGGGGTCCTACGACCCCTTTGAACACACTTGAGCATTCAAATGTGTCAAAAGGGGTCATGGGGACTTCTTAGGGATCCTAGTATGCCATATCATGCGTTAGGACCCCTAGAAAGTCCTCATGACCCCTATGGACACATTGGAATGCTCAAATGTGTCTTAAGGGGTCCTATAAACCCTTCAAACACATTTGAGCATTCAAATGTGTCAAAAGGGGTCATGGGTACTTCCTAGGGGTCCTAGTATGCCTTATCACATGTTAGGACCCCTAGGAAGTCCTCATGACCCCTATAGACACATTGGAATGCTCAAGTGTGTCTTAAGGGGTCCTATGACCCCTTCAGACACACTTGAGCATTCAAATGTGTCAAAAGGGTTCATGGGGACTTCCTAGGGGTCCTAGTATGCCTTATCATGTGTTAAGACCCCTAAGAATCCCCCATGACCCCTATGGACACATTGGAATGCTCAAGTGTGTCCTAAGGTGTCCTATGACCCCTTCCGACACACTTGAGCATTCAAATGTGTCAAAAGGGGTCATGGGTACTTCCTAAGGATCCTAGTATGCCTTATCATGTGTTAGGACCCATATAAAGTCCCATGACCCTATAGACACATTGGAATGCTCAAGTGTGTCATAAGGGGTTCTACAACCCCTTCAAACACACTTGAGCATTCAAATGTGTCAAAAGGGGTCACGGGGACTTCCTCGGGATCCTAGTATGCTTTATCACATGTTAGGACCCCTAGGAAGTCCTCATGACCCCTATAGACACATTGGAATGCTCAAGTGTGTCTTAAGGGGTCCTACAACCCCTTTAGACACACGTGAGCATTCAAATGTGTCGAAAGGGGTCATGGGGACTTCCTAGGGGTCCTAGTATGCCTTATCATGTGTTAGGACCCCTAAGAAGCCCCATGACCCCTATGGACACATTGGAATGCTCAAGTGTGTCCTAAGGGGTCCTACGACCCCTTCTGACACACTGAGCATTCAAATGTGTTAAAAGAGGTCATGGATACTTCCTAAGAGTCCTAGTACACCTTATCACATGTTAGGACCCCTAGGAAGTCCCCATGACCCCTATGGACACATTGGAATGCTCAAGTGTGTCCTAAGGGGTCTTACGACCCCTTTCGACACACTTGAGCATTCAAATATGTCAAAAGTGGTCACGGGGACTTCCTTGGGGTCCTAGTACACCTTATCACATGTTAAGACCCCTAGGAAGCCCCTGTGACCCCTATGGACACATTGGAATGCTCAAGTGTGTCCTAAGGGGTCCTACGACCCCTTCCGACACACTTGAGCATTCAAATGTGTCAAAATGGGTCATGGGGACTTCCTCGAGGCCCTAGTACACCTTATCACGCATTAGGACCCCCAAGAAGCCCTCATGACCCCTATAGACACATTTGAATGCTCAAGTGTGTGCTAAGGGGTCCTACGACCCCTTAGGACACACTTGAGCATTCAAATGTGTCCATAGGGGTCACGGGGGCTTCCTAAGGGTCCTAGTACACCTTATCACATGTTATAACCCCTAGGAAGCCACCATGACCCCTATGGACACATTGGAATGCTCAAGTGTGTCCTAAGGGATCCTACAACCCCTTCGAACACACTTGAGCATTCAAATGTATCAAAAAGGGTCATGGGTACTTCCTAGGGGTCCTAGTATGCCTTATCACACGTTAGGACCCCTAGGAAGCCACCATGACCCCTATGGACACATTGGAATTCTCAAGTGTGTCTTAAGGGGTCCTACGACCCCTTACAACACACTTGAGAATTCAAATGTGTCAAAAGGGGTCACGGGGACTTCCTAGGGGCCCTAGTATGCCTTATCACCCTTTAGGACCCCTAGGAAGCCCCCATGATCCCTATGAACACATTAGAATGCTCAAGTGTGTCCTAAGGGATCCTATAACCCCTTTGGACACACTTGAGCATTCAAATGTGTCAAAAGGGGTCACGAGGACTTCCTTGAGGCCCTAGTATGCCTTATCATCCGTTAGAACCCCTAGGAAGCCCCTGTGACCCCTATGGACACATTGGAATGCTCAAGTGTGTCCTAAGGGGTCCTACAACCCCTTTGACATACTTGAGCATTCAAATGTGTCAAAAGGGGTCACAGGGACTTCCTCAAGGCCCTAGTATGCCTTATCACACATTAGGAGCCCTAGGAAGCCCCCGTGACCCCTATGGATAGATTGGAATGCTCAAGTGTGTCCTAAGGGGTCCTACGATCCCTTTCGACACACTTGAGTATTCAAATGTGTCAATAGGGGTCACAAGGACTTCTTAGGGTCCTAGTATGCCTTATCATGTGTTAGGACCCCTAGGAAGCCCCCATGACCCCTATGAAACACATTGGAATTCTCAAGTGTGTCCTAAGGGTCCTACAACCCCTTTGGACACACTTGAGCATTCAAATGTGTCAAAATGGGTCACAAGTACTTCCTAGGGGTCCTAGTATGCCTTATCATGCGTTAGGACCCCTAGGAAGCCCCCATGACCCCTATGGACACATTGGAATGCTCAAGTGTGTCTTAATGGATCCTACAACCCCTTAGAACACACTTGAGCATTCAAATGTGTCAAAAGGGGTCATGAGGACTTCCTAGGGCCCTAGTACGCCTTATCACCTCTTAGGACCCCTAGGAAGCCCCCGTGACCCCTATGGACACATTGGAATGCTCAAGTGTGTCCTAAGGGATCCTACAACCCCTTCAGACACACTTGAGCATTCAAATGTGTCAAAAGGGGTCACAGGGACTTCCTCGGGGTCCTAGTATTCCTTATCATGCGTTAGGACCCCTAGGAATCCCTTGTGACCCCTATGGACACATTGGAATGCTCAAGTGTGTCCTAAGGGGTCCTACAACCCCTTCCAACACACTTGAGCATTCAAATGTGTCAAAAGGGGTCATGGGGACTTCCTAGGGATCCTAGTATGCCTTATCACATGTTAGGACCCCTAGGAAATCCTCATGACCCCTATGGACACATTGGAATGCTCAAATATGTCCCAAGGGCTCCTAGGACCCCTTTGAGCACACTTGAGCATTCAAATGTGTCAAAAGGGATCATGGGGACTTCCTAGGGGTCCTAGTATGCCATATCACGTGTTAGGACCCCTAGGAAGTCCTCATGACCCCTATGGACACATTGGAATGCTCAAATGTGTCTTAAGGGGTCCTACGACCCCTTCCGACACACTTGAGCATTCAAATGTGTCAAAAGGGGTCATGAGTACTTCATCGAGGCCCTAGTATGCCTTATCACCTATTAGGACCCCTAGGAAGCCCCCATGACCCCTATGGATACATTGGAATACTCAAGTGTGTCTTAAGGAGTCCTATGACCCCTTCAGACACACTTGAGCATTCAAATGTGTCAAAAGGGGTCACAGGGACTTCCTCCAAGTCCCAGTATGCCTTATCATGTGTTAGGACCCCTAAGAAGCCCCTGTGACCCCTATGGACACATTGGAATGCTCAAGTGTGTCCTAATGGGTCCTACGACCCCTTACAACACACTTGAGCATTCAAATGTGTCAAAAGGGGTCATAGGGACTTCCTCGGGGCCCTATTATGTCTTATCATGTGTTAGGACCCCTAGGAATCCCCTGTGACCCCTATGGACACATTGGAATGCTCAAGTGTGTCCTAAGGTGTCCTATGACCCCTTCCGACACAATTAAGCATTCAAATGTGTCAAAAGGGGTCATGGGGACTTCTTAGGGGTCCTAGTACGCCTTATCGCGCGTTAGGACCCCTAGGAAGACCCCATAACCCCTATGGACACATTGGAATGCTCAAGTGTGTCCTAAGGGGTCCTACAACCCCTTCAAACACACTTGAGCATTCAAATGTGTCAAAAGTAGTCATGGGTACTTCCTAGGGGTCTTAGTATGCCTTATCATGCGTTAGGACCCCTAGGAAGTCCCTATGACCCCTATGGACATATTGGAATGCTCAAGTGTGTCTTAAGGGGTCCTCCGACCCCTTTCGACACACTTGAGCATTCAAATGTGTCAAAAGGGGTCATAGGGACTTCCTAGGGGCCCTAGTATGCCTTATCACGTGTTGCGAGGAGAGAGAGGAGAGAAAGAGAGAGAGGAGTGAATGAGTGAGAGAGAGAGAGAGAGAGAGAGAGAGAGAGAGAGAGAAAGGTTAGAGAGAGAGAGAGATAGATTTTGCCAAAATTTTGGTGGGAAATATAGGATATCTGATATTATTTGATATCTGATTCTTCTTATTGATGTAATAAAAAAAAGATTCTCTGGGTCCCTCTCGAGAGTCACATTTTTTTCTTGAATTACAGGATTCGAGTTGCAGCGAGAGGAAAAAATTGAACTTTTTGGGGTGATTTTCTCTATTACCAAAGGTATTTCTTTATTACCAAAGGTATTTGCATCACCTTTTTGGTCTAACTATGGGGAGTAGTAGTTGTCAAAAGCATAAATGGAAGAGGAGGCTCACAAATGAAGATGTTGAAGTGTATAGAGAAATGGATAGGGTTGCCCATCGAATCAAGAGACAAGGTATGTTGAATATTAATGAAGATGTCAGCATAGACCCACCTTTGAATGTGGTTTCAAGTAAAGAACATGAATTTGAAGTTGAAAATGTAGGTTTCAAAAATGAGAATTTAGGTTTTGAAGATGAAAATATAGGTTTTGAAAATGAACATGTAGATGTGGCCAATGGAAGTGTGGACATTGTCAATGATAATCCACCAATTGAATATCAAGGAATTAAAAATGATAATGGTGCAAAAGAACCAAATCAACGTTACACATCTTCAAATTATATGAGAAATGAAGTCCCTTCGGAGGAAGAAAGACAAACTTCAAAATTGAGACCTTCAAGAAGAACTAAATGGTTACTTGAAATTGATGAGAACATAATGAGCAATTTCGATGGAAAGAGATCAAAAAGAGCTGTTCAATTGTGGATTTCAAAACTTTTTGATCAATTTTTTAGGCACAAGACATTGGTTGAGCAATGTCAAATGTTTGTGCAATTGTTAAAGATGGAAAAGATGAGACGTATACTAGTCAAATTGAAGATTAGTGTGAACAAGAAAAAGGAGTGGAATGCTATTATTGTGAGAAATCTTTTTAGTGCTCTCAATTCCATTGGGAAGACTACCAAGGAAAAAGATAAGAGAGCCGCTAGGAGGGTTATTACAACCTCCTTAGTAAGTCATCATTTGAGAAAGGCTCATTTGATGAGAAAAACTTGTATTGACTTGAATCTAAATCATAAAACTTTGGATAGAGCACTTGCAAGAAGAGAAAGACTTGATGATCCTCTTCAAAATGATACATGGGCTTATGGTGGGAGACTTTCACATTGTGATAAGAAGCTTACCGATGCTGTGAAGGATCTGTATCATCTTAAAATGGAAGCACTTCCATGATAAGAGCATTTAGCCCTCCTAGTAGGTGTTTTGGGATCATGTCAAGCACCTTGAATGGGTCTTTGGCTTTGATCTGGGCTTTTCCCCATTTTGATTCCTTCATTCTAGGTGAAATTAGGGTTATGATCTCAAGGATTCTCCTTAATTTCCCTCTTCCATGGCTCTATTTTCTAGGTAGGACTTAAAAATAGATCTTCTTGGCCTTCATCATATTCATCATAGGATTTTGTGCCTCTCCCTGGCACTCTACCCTATTCTGGCATCATTTCTAGGTCTCTCGGCATCCCTGGGACCTCCTGTCCTAATTATGGCTGGATCTGGGCCCACAGGGTCATAATCGAGGTTGATCCAGACTAGGTAAATATTGACCTCAATCTTGACTAGGTTAGGATCAAGGTTGTCTTTGACCTCCTCTAGAATTTGTGCCCCTTTTTCATGTTTGGTCCTGGCAAGCCCCGAAATCAATGTCGGGCCCTCGGATCTAAATGCGGAAAGGTTTTAATACAAAAGTCATTTAATTATTTTCCCTCCTAAGTTGGTTATTGTAATTGGACCATAATTCAAGGTGAAATTTGAATTATGGGCCCATTTCTAAGGGTTAAGGTTAATTGGGATTCAATTCCTCAATGTCGGCCTTCTCTAGAGGTTTGTGCGCTAGATCACTATAAAAGGAGGCCTTCCTTTCTCATTTTCTCCATCAAGTTTCCAAGAAATTTCATTATCAAGGCATCAAGCTTTGCAATCTCCTCTCTCAAGCTCTCAAGGTGATCAAGAAAGCATCCATTCAAGTATTCAAGTCCTTCTCCATCCAAGTTCTCCATTGAAGATCAAGGATTCAAGCATTCAAGCCATTGAAGGGATTTGGTTCAAGCATTCAAGATTCATCATTCAAACCCTAGATCTAGCCATCATGATGGTGTGATCTTCCTTCAAGATCCTTTGTTCATCTTCTAGATCCATTCATTCTTCTATCAAGGTGGATTCCAAGCATACAAGCATGGAGTTTTTGTATTTACTTTCACGGTTTTAATTTACATTTGTCATTGTTATGTTCAAGCTTTCATATCAAAATACAATTACATATCTATCAAATTACATAGCTTCATTGTTAGATCCATTTCTACTACTTGCTAGCATTCCTATTTCAATTCCAATATTAAGGTTGATTCCAAACCAGGGTTTGACCAAGGCAAACCCCTCAAAAAAAAATAAAAAATCCTCTTTTTCTTGCAGGTAGAGGTGAAGGATTTCAAATCTGAGAGCGGATTTGGATACCCTTTTCGAAAAACTTCTAAGATCTACGAACAAAGTCAGAATTGACCTTCAAATAAAGAATCTAGCCTTTGACCTTTTATGAGGGTCAAAGTCAACCTGAGCTCATCTTGGAAAAAGATTTATGGATTTTCTTTGTCTCGGCATTTCCAATCCAAAATAGGTTGTAAAATTGCCTGAAAGTACACACAGACATCAAAAATCAGCATTTTCCAGATCTTCCCTAATTTGAGGTTAGTATTTGCATTTTAATTATTTCATATTTCAAGCATAACTCCTTTATAGGGAAACATTGGATTTTCTCTCTCCTTCATATTCTTCATAGATTTATTTGATTTTGCATTAAGCTCTTGGTTGATCAAATTGGATCTCTCCTTTGAGAATTTGGATTTGGGAATAGATCTCATATTTCCCCCATCTATCATCATATCATTTCTACATTTTAATAGTGGTGATTCCAAATTACCCTTATCATTTTGGTGAACCTGACATACTTACTCTCCTTTTGTTTTGTGGAATTAGATGCCCTATTGTGTTTGATTTTAGATCCTTTCTTGCATTTAGATTAGATCCAGTTTATGCTCTTGCATTTTAAATTCAAAAATACAAAAAAAAAATCTATATAATCAATAAAATCCAAAAACATTTCTTTCATTACATTTTGCTATGGAGATTGTTAAGATGTTTTGGTGCATGGTCATGTTCTTTATTACTCTTCTTTTAACATCTCTTTATAATACCTATGATGTTTATGAGAGTATCATTCACTTCATTATGTTGATGACCCTTCACTTTGCTCTTGCCTATGCTTTTGTGAGGTTAACCGACACTAGTCTACCTGCATTTAAAACTTTCATTAAGGATTTATGTGGTAGCCTTATTAATCTTTTGGATTATGTGAAGAATTTGGTAGATGATACACCATCTCCTAATCTTCCTAATCCTAATCCTATCAATCCTAATCCTAATCCTAATCTTCCTATTCTAATACCTAATTCTCCATCTATTAATCCTCACTCTTCACATACTTATGATGGGATTCAAGCTATAGTTCAGGATGCAGATGTGCATGATTTCTTTGATTTACCTTCTCCTCTGATTCATGGTGATATTAAAGGAAAGGGTAAAGAAACTTCTTCAAAACCTATTATCCCACCTTATACAACCTTTACTCATGAACATGATAAACAATCACCTCCTGTAGAAGCTTTACATAATATGTACACTACCAGATATAATATGGTGACTAAACAAGGTTATAAAGGTTTAGGGCTAGGAGTTAATGAGCATGGTATTAGGTTTCTAGTTCATATACCCCCTAAACTAGATATGTATGGTGTTGGTTGTTCGAGATCTCCAGTTAAGGTAGGTGATGCTAAACATCATCCTTCTCTTCACATTCTTCTCCCCACACCTATATTAGATAACCCTAATTCTCATCAAGAAGTGGCTAAGAAGGTGTATGTTGAGCTAATGAATTTCAAGAAAGAAATCTTTAGACCTATGCCGATAGATGCTTTATACAAATACAAATGTCCTTTTCATTATAGTAACAAACATTTACTTGCTGATTGTAAACATTTCAAGTTATATGTTAGAGAATGAGCTACTTTAGGAATTATATCTCACTCTCGTGTAGTTTTACAATTCCTTCATAATTTTGATATAGGGGATTCCCCTCCTTTAGATATAATGTAGATGTTCTTCTCCTCTTGTCTCATGACTGGGGGACAAGAGGTGTATCTTCATCCAGTCTCCTAGAATCCATTAGGTCTTTTATTTTGTACTTAATTGGTATTCTTTCTCTCCTATTTTTCTATAGTTTTGAATTATGACTCTAATTTCTTTTCAAGATATCTTTTCTAAGACATTTGTTTTGCGAAGGTATCCCTTGTCTCTATCTCTGGGGGGAAAGGTGCCTCTTTCTTTCTCTTTGTCTAGGGAACTGCTTTCCTTAGCTTAGTGGTATTTGTTTATATTGCAATATTATTTCAACATATTGATAGATGTTTTGACTATGGATAACCTTCTTATATGAGAATTTGTTGTCCTAAGTCATCACATTCTTCTCTATTTTGAAAATTATGTTCTTTATAAACTCTCACCCTTGCTTTGGTGTTAGAGTTGTTTCCCTCATTCCAAAGATTCCTCTTCCTCTTGTTTGTAGGGGGCTTGATGATTGAATCTTTGTTCCCGCTCGATCTATCTTTGAAAGTTGATATTTTATCTAAAGCATTCCTCTTTAATGGGGGTCTTCTTGATAAGATCTCTTTCATTCAAGGATCCTTTTTCCATGAGTGACATATCCTTTTCACAATTATCTATATTCTCGGATGTAGGGGGCCATATCCCTTGCTAAGGATATGATATACATTGTTGTAAACAAGATATCTTTTTGCATTGTGAAGTAGGTATCCTCTTCCCTCTTTGTTCCTACACTTGGGGGGTGAGGATGCTAACTCCTTTTCTGTCTTTCTGAGATTCACCTCTTTTCTTGGGTAAGCAGTATCTATCTATTATGTGATATCTAATCATACATTAAATTTTGGTTTGCATTGAGGATCTTTGTCCTTGATCACAACCTATTTTGTTGTTTGACCTTGGGTTTCCATGGTTCATATATCTCTCACCTTGGAAACTAAACAGTGTGCTATCCCTCATAAGGGTTACTTTCTTTTCACTTCTTGCATGATATCTCTTTACATTCATCCCTTCCATGGCCTCATAGGAGCTATGACCTTCTTAGCTTGGACTGGGTGTTGTTTATGGATATTGTCTTGATGCTGAGGAAAGGATTTATCCTTGTTCTTTTCTTTCCTTAACATGTCAAAATAGTATGTTTTTTCCATATTAAGGAGGGGGGCATATATAGGGTCTCCCTTGTACTATAGTTTTTTATTTTTATATGCTAAATCTTGGAAGGTAACGCACATAAGTTGCTAAATCCTGAAAAGACATGCATTTATATGCTAAATCTTTTGATGGTAATGCACATAAGTTGCTAAATCTTGAGGAGACATGCATTTTTCAAATTTTTCAATATGCTAAATCTTGGAAGGTAACGCACATAAGTTGCTAAATCCTGAAAAGACATGCATCTATATTCTAAATCTTCCAAAAGTAACACACATAAGTTGCTAAATCTTGAGGAGACAAGCATTTCATATTCATAGTGATACAAGAAGGTGGATCTATGAGTATTCCAAAAGCCATCAGAAGATGCACTACAATTGCAAGCACAGTTTATGGGTGAACCTGTTGGGCTCTCCCTCCAGGGTGATTCATGGTAAGGTGGGCATCTTACTAGGTGAGGTAATCACTTTTTTTTTTCCCTTTCTCTCTTTTTGCTTTCATGCTAGTAGGACTGGATCATGAAGCTATGTCATTTATAGTGTTGTTCTTGTCTTTCTTATGTAAACATTTATGCTTTTATGATAGCTTTCCAAATATGATGTTACTATAAGAAATGTTTCTTAGCAAGATTTCTCATGTTAGTTGATTTGGGTTTGTTTTAGTACTAACCCCTCTTTTGTGTCCTTTTGTCTTTTTTTCACACCCTCATACGCATATGTTGAGTTAGAATCCTTAGCCTAGGGGCTTGTGTTCCTAGCTAAGTTTCATTCTATCTCGTTTCGAATCAACTTGGATCTCCTCTTTCTTCTCCTTTACCAAGAGTTTTCATCGAGTCCATACTCTTGCTAAAGTGGGGGCTTAATGTATCATCTTAAAATGGAAACACTTCCATGATAAGAGCATTTATCCCTTCGAGTAGGTGTTTTGGGATCATGTCAAGCACCTTGAATGGGTCTTTGGCTTTGATGTAGCTTTTTCCCCATTTTGATTCCTTCATTCTAGGTGAAATTAGGGGTAGGATCTCAAGGATTCTCCTTAATTTCCCTCTTCCATGGCTCTATTTTCTAGGTAGGACTTAGAAATAGATCTTCCTAGCCTTCATCATATTCATCATAGGATTATGTGCCTCTCCCTGGCACTCTACCCTATTCTGGCATCATTTCTAGGTCTCAGGGCATCCCTAGGACCTCTTGCCCTGATTCTGGCTGGATCTAGGCCCACAAGGTCAAAATTGAGGTTGATCCTGACTAGGTCAGAATTGACCTCAATCCTAACTAGGTTAGGATTGAGGTTTTCTTTGACCTCCTCTAGAATCTATGCCCCTTTTTCATATTTGGTCCTAATAGGCCCCGAAATCAATGTCAGGCCATCGAATCTGAATGCGGAAAGGTTTTAATTCAAAAGTCATTTAATTATTTTCCCTCCTTAGTTGGTTATTATGCTTGGACCATAATTCAAGGTGAAATTTGAATTATGGGCCCATTTCTAGGGGTTAAGGTTAATTGGTTATTTAATTCCTCAATGTCAGCCTTCTCTAGAGGTTTTTTCCCTAGATCACTATAAAAGGAGGCCTTCCTCTCTCATTTTCTCCATCAAGTTTCCAAGCAATTTCATTATCAAGGCATCAAGCTTTGCAATCTCCTCTCTCAAGCTCTCAAGGTGATCAAGCAAGCATCCATTCAAGCATTCAAGTCCTCTTCTCCATCCAAGTTCTCCATTGAAGATCAAGGATTCAAGCATTCAAGCCATTGAAGGGATTTGGTTCAAGCATTCAAGATTCATCATTCAAACCCTAGATCTAGCCATCATGATAGTGTGATCTTCCTTCAAGTTCCTTTGTTCATCTTCTAGATCCATTCATTCATCTATCAAGGTGGATTCCAAGCATACAAGAATGGAGGTTTTGTATTTACTTTCACGGTTTTGATTTACATTTGTCATTGTTATGTTCAAGCTTTCATATCAAAATACAATTACATATCTATCGAATTGCATAGCTTCATTGTTAGATCCATTTCTACTACTTGTTAGCATTCCTATTTCAATTCCAATATTAAGGTTGATTCCAAACCGGGGTTTGACCAAGGCAAACCCCTCAAAAAAACAACAAAAATCCTCTTTTTCTTGCAGGTACAGGTGCAGGATTTTAGATCTAAGAGCGGATTTGGATACCCTTTTTAGAAAAATTTCAAGATCTATGAACAAAGTCAGAATCAACCTTCAAATAAAGAATCTAGCCTTTGATCTTTTATGAGGGTCAAAGTCAACCTGAGCTCATCTTGGAAAAAGATTTATGGGTTTTCCTCGTCTCAGCATTTCCAGTCCAAGAGAAGTTGCAAAATTGCCTAAAAGTACACACAAACATCAGAAATTGGCATTTTCCAGATCTGCTCTAATTCGAGGTGAGTATTTGCATTTTAATTATTTTAGATTTCAAGCATAACTCCTTTATAGGGAAACATTGGATTTTTTGTCTCCTTCATATTCTTCATAGATTGATTCGATTGTGCATTAACCTCTTGGTTGATC
Organism: Chamaecyparis obtusa; assembly: GCA_027943335.1. Lineage (NCBI taxonomy): Eukaryota > Viridiplantae > Streptophyta > Pinopsida > Cupressales > Cupressaceae > Chamaecyparis > Chamaecyparis obtusa. The sequence continues at coordinate 17,044 of BSBK01008540.1, forward strand.
AAATTGGATCTCTCCTTTGAGAATTTGGATTTGGGAATAGATCTCATATTTCCCCCATCTATCATCATATCATTTCTACATTTTAATAGTGGTGATTCCAAATTACCCTTATTCAGTATCAAATTCAACTATTTTGGCAATCTAACTCAAAGAGTGTCACCAAATGTGAAAGATGTCTTGAAGTTGAGAATTGGCATTCAAGACCGCACCCCGCATCCCAAACATTATTTGGAGGTGAGTCAAACAATTTTGTTCAAAAAATTTTGTGAGACACATCCAACATTGAAAATATCACAAAGAGATTTTGAAGCCCTGAAGCCTTTTATGTGTGCCTCTTAAGATTCAAAATACTTGTTGCAAATATCATGTGGAGTTTTCAATGCACCATGAATTGTTATGATCCATTCATTCTACTTTGCATAGTAGTGAAATTTTGGAGGAGTGTGGTGCAAGTGCTCTTCCATAATCATCAAGAGACTTGCTAGATCATTTTTTATGTCCTAGAGATGATGGATGTTTATTTTATAGAAAAGATTGCTTAAATGACAAGTGCTCAGAGTGTGGTGGGCTAGTGAAGTTTGTTGAATGTTTTCATGAGGGTTGCGAACATGATTTTGGAAACACAATTGTCCAAAAAAAGGTATATGAAACCGTTAAATATACATTAAAAATTGGAGGTGAAGGCTCTAGATGTGAGTTAGTTACTAAACAATGCAATGTAGCTGATTTTATTTCAGATTTTAGGAAGAATCTTTTTTACAAGTACGCAAGGCATAGTCACAAGTCTCAGTGGTTGGATCAACAATTCAGGATGTGTAAGGACACTTTCTTGATTGGCACTATTATATCAATTGTTGACTTTGCAGAGAACTATAAATTGCAGCCCCAAAACGAGTTGCAAGCTCAATATTACAATTCTATTCAGGTTTCTATTTTTGTGCACATAACATATAGACATTCCCTTGATAGTATAGAAGATGACCAGAAGATAATCAGAGAGTACCATTTTTATATGAGTGATGATAGATTGCATTCATCCAAGTTTTTCCAACATTGCTTTGAGAATTATTTTGAGTGGGTGTGGGAAAATAATATTGCTATGGATAGACATCTCATTTGGTTAGATAACTACATAGGTCAATTCAAAAATGCTCATATGTTTTATTGGTTATGTAGAATGCATGTAGAGAGAGGTGTACCTCATATTTGGAGTTTTTTTTAGGCCGGTCATGGAAAATTGGAGCATGATGGAGTAGGTGCATGCGTAAAGAGAGCTCTAGTTAAGGAGCAACTAAGGATTTCAGGTGCAGAACTCATTGATGCCCATTCTATTGTTGATTGGTGTACTTCAGCATTGTCACAAGAGGAGACTCTTGATTTAGCGGTGTGTAGATTCTTTTGGTTGGTTGAGTTGGGCACAATAGGAGATAGGTTGGATTGTCAAACTGTGAAAGATTCTTCAAAAATGCATTCATTTTGAAGCTCAGATTATAGTACATGGACCATTTGAACATGAGAGTTGGCTTGTTATTGTCCAAGTTGTCTTCAGTGTGATTGGGATCAGTGTGAGTCAAGTGAGTGGGTTGACACAAGGGTTCCACATTATCTTACTCCTTTATCTCTCATAGTCTCTATAATAAATGATGGCATGGATTGTTCACTTGACTACAACCATATATCAGATCTTCTACAGCCAGGACATGTTTTTGCATTGGTTGCACCAGAAGGGAATGATGAGAGATCAGATTACTAGCTAGCACATTGTGTATGAGGAAAGCAGAAACTTGCACAACCGATGACAAATGATGATAAGTTCACATATCCAACAGGATCACATGTTATTGTGAGAACATGGTTGCGCACATATATGATTATAAATAATGGCATTCCTGCATTTGAAGACTATGAGAAGCACAAAACCATTCTCATGTATTCACACCTTGTTATAGAAACCAATGTTAAGTTGTTGAAACATCAAGGAAAACCAAAGACAAAGGAACTTTGGACTATTAGTACTGGTGATCATGAAGCAATACTGAATATTCTCAAGCATAGAGATGACCCTTCAGGCACACTTTAGTAGGTAAGTTCAACTCAAGTTAAAATATAGTTTTGAATTTGCATATTTAGATGCCAAAAGGGCACTTCTTATATTCTCTATTAACTTTTATTCTGCCTTCCGAATGCAGGGATTAGAGAAAAAAAGACACTTATTTTTTACATATAGTTATGTAATTTGCATATTTAGATGCCAAATTTTGTATATAAAACCAACAATCGAATGTAATGTGCATAGTTAGATGCCAAATTTTGTATATAAAAACAACAATCAAATGTAATGTGCATATTTAGATGTCAAATTTTGTATATAAAAATAATAATCAAATGTAATTTGCATATTTAGATGCCAAATTTTTTATATAAAAAATTTGATACAAAATTGGAAATATAAAAGAGCCCATGGGGTTGATTTGCAAATATTAAAAGCCCACATTTGTATCATCTTAATGCCATGTAAAGTGCAAAAAATGTGTTTCCTTACTATGAATGTTGTATCCTTATATAATTTGTATCATCTTAATTTTGTATCCTTACATTTCTATTGTCTTAATTCCATTACATTTGTATCGTCAAATAATGTAATAGTTGGAGTCATTGAGTCAAAATTGGTCAAATGTGTCCAAAGTAAAATGATGATTCCTTGGGTGAAGGGATAGTGTTCAAGGATTGTATCTTGGCACCAAATGGACTACATCATTAGCTCCAATTGGCCGGGTAAATGCCAAGAACAACCCCATTTTGACCACTAAGTCAACAGAACGTTTCGAACCACACCGGACCAAAGTGTCCCCAAGGTGCACTAAGCATGATTGGGCAGAAAACTTTCGAGGCTCATAACTTAGACCCCATGAAAGGTATCAGAGATCTATGAGATGCTATAGGATAGATTTTCTGAGGCCTACAATAACCTCTCTCTATTTTGGGAGATTCAAATTTGTTTGAATTTGGCATGCCAGTCTTGCTCAATGCCAAAACTTGCAGTGAGGATCAGTTGAAAGTTGCACCAATGGATTACTTCCAAACTGTTCATCTCAGCACTAAATGGACTACACCATTAGCTCTGATTCAGTGGGTAAATTTTAGGGACACCCCATTTCAACCACTGAGTCAGTAGAATGTTCTGGACCACGCCAAACCAAAGTGTCCCCAAGGTGCACTAAGCACGATTGGGCAACAAACTTTCAAGGCTCATAACTAAAACCCCATGAGAGGTATCAGAGATCCATGAGATGCTATAGGATGGCATTTTCAATGCCTACAATAACCTCTCTCCATTCTGGGAGATTCAAATTTGTTTGAATTTGGCACGCCAGTCTCGCTCGATGCCAAAACTTGCAGTGAGGGTCAGTTGAAAGTTGCACCAATGGATTACTTCCAGACCATTCATCCTAGCACCGAATGGACTATGCCATTAGCTTTGATTTTGTGGGTAAAATCTAGGCACAACCCTATTTTGACCACTAAGTCAATAGAATGTTTTGGACCAAAGTGTCCCCAAGGTGCACTAAGCATGATTGGGTAGAAAACTTTTGAGCCTCGTAACTCAGACCCCATGAGAGGTATTGGAGATCTATGAGTTGCTATAGGATGGAATTTTTGAGGCCTACAATAACCTCTCTCTATTCTGGGAGATTCAATTTTTTATGAATTTGGCACGCCAGTCTCACTCGATGCCAAAACTTGCAGTGAGGGTCAGTTAAAAGTTGCACCAATGGATTACTTCCAAAAAATTCATCCCAGCACTGAATGGACTACTCCATTAGCTCTGGTTGGGTGGGTAAACATTAGGCACAACCCCATTTTGACCACTGAGTCAATAGAACGTTCTGAACCATGCTGGACCAAAGTGTCCCCAAGGTGTACTAAGCACGATTGGGCAGCAAACTTTTGATCCTCGTAACTCAGACCCCATGAGAGGTATCAAAGATCTATGAGATGTTATAAGATGGAATTATTTAGGCCTACAATAACCTCTCTCCATTCTAGGAGATTCAAATTTATTTGAATTTGGCACGCCAGTCTTGCTCGATGCCAAAACTTACAGTGAGGGTCGATTGAAAGTTACACCAATGGATTACTTCCAAACTGTTCATCCTGGCACTGAATAGACTGAGCCATTAGCTCTGGTTGGGTGCATAAACACTAGGCACAACCCCATTTCAACCACTGAGTCAGCAAAACATTCCAGACCACACCAGACCAAAGTGTCCCCAAGGTGCACTAAGCATGATTGGGAAGCGAATTTTTGAGGCTCATAACTCGAACCCTATGAGAGGTACTAGAGATCTGTGAGATGCTACAAGATAGAATTTTTGAGGCCTACAATTACCTCTCTCCATTTTGGGAGATTCAAATTTGTTTGAATTTGGCATGCCAATCTCGCTCGATGCCAAAACTTGCAGTGAGGGTCAATTGAAAGTTGCACCAATGGATTACTTCCAAACCATTCATCCTGGCACCGAATGGACTGCACCATTAGCATTGGTTCAGCAGGTAAATGCTAGGCACAACCATGTTTTGACCACTGAGTCAGTAGAACGTTCCAAACCATGCCGGACCAAAGTGTCCCCAAGGTGCACTAAGCATGATTGGGAAGCAAACTTTTGAGGCTCGTAACTCAAACCCTATGAGAGGTATTGGAGATCTTTGAGATGCTATAGGATGGCATTTTTGAGGCCTACAATAACCTCTCTTTGTTCTGGGAGATTCAATTTTTTTTTAATTTGGCACTCCATTCTCGCTCGATGCCAAAACTTGCAATGAGGGTCAGTTGAAAGTTGTACCAATGGATTACTTCCAAACCATTCATCTTGGCACCAAATGGACTGCACCATTATCTCTGGTTGGGTGGGTAAACACTAGGGACAACCCCATTTTGACCATTGAGTCAGTAGAATGTTCCAGACCAGTGTCCCCAAGGTGCACTAAGCATGATTCAGCAGCAAACTTTCAAGGCTCATAACTCAGACTCTGTGAGAGGTTTTAGAGATCTGTGAGATGCTATAGGATTACATTTCTGAGGCCTACAATAACCTCTCTCCATTCTAGGAGATTCAAATTTGTTTGAATTTGGCACGCCAATCTCACTCGATGCCAAAACTTGCAGTGAGGGTCAATTGAAAGTTGCACTAAGAATGATTGGTCAGCAAACAATCAAGCCTCATAACTTGGACCCTGTGAGAGGTATTGGTGATCTGTGAGATGCTACAAGACCATGTTTCTTAGGTGTTCCTAGTGTATTTGCAAGGGTACAGATAGAGTACTAATATTTTATCCAAAAGACCAATATGTTTTGATATGGCCAAAAGGGTTTTTGATTATTGCCAAAAGGGTGTTTGATTATGTAATTAGGCTAGTTTGAAGTCTTTTAGCCATTGGGAGTAAAAGGTAAGTCTACAAACCTTGAAACCACTTTAATAGATATCCTTATATACCTCAAATGATGAATTACACATGTGAACACACATAGCACATAAAGTGTACACATAAATTTTCTTAAGTCATGAAGCATACATGTAGCACATAATTATAAAGCATACAACATGAATTCACTTAAGTCATGCACATAGCCCATCCACGTGAATTTAGGTTATGAATATTGTACTTGAATATACATGAATATACTTAAGGCATAAATTGTACACATGAGTACATACACACAAGCATATTTACATACTAACAATGAATAAATGAACACACAATTAACAAATTGGATCGAATATCAAGTTACATATATATATATATCAAAATGAACAATAATTTTGTACATATTTATATGTCAACATATCTAGATACAATGTGGCATACACCATCTCAAAATATGTCATATGACATCTCAAAATAAGAAGTTCAACTACAAATATTTTTAGGACATCCTATTCTACTGCTGGATCATCAAAATGGAGCCTCTTTGAAGTACTCTTTGGCTCTAATGGATCCTGCATTCAAACACAAAAGTGAAACCCCAAGTTATATTAAAATTTAGAATCATAGTCAACAATAATAAATAAAATTTAAACTAAATTGAACTCTCATATACCTTGCCTCTCTGTCTCCTCCCGTGGGAAGGAGACCTAATATATGTCCTAGGTAGCGTAGGAATAGTGCCACCAATGATGACTCCCACATGTATATGTTTGTGAACATGAGATTGATCTACGAGTTATACTATTTAATGTTAAAAACTTGGTAGCAAATATATGTTTACAAAATAACTAAATTAACATTAAAACTTACCTCTATTGAACTTTCTTCAGGGATTGTTGGCTGAGTCATCAGTGATACAAACCCTTGTCATTTTGGCTCCCTCAAACTAGGAGTGACCTACAAAAGTCAAACATATACTTCATATTATCATAACTTGACCATATTATATATACTTGATAGAAAAATGCACACAAATAACTTTATAAATGTACGTACCATGGGGCTATCACTCCAAATGGATATGCCTATGACTCTATCATGATGATAGGGTCTCACAACATCATCACATGCCACTCACTATCAAATAAACCATGTAAATTAAAAATGAGTACACACAATTGACAAGTATACATGTATGCATAAATAAACTAAATTACTTAATTACCTTTCCTTTATCAAGAGCTGACACCTGCACCCCCTTACATTGCCCCCCAGTGGCAACTGGTGGCACCTGCATCAATATGTAAAAGATGATCATAAAAATTAGAAAATAATGTACATATACTATTATCATAATTTAAAAGGAAATCAATGAGTACATTAAAACATATGTACCATGGAAGAGTCAAGACCAAATGATATGGCCGAAAGCGTGGACCCCTCCACTTGTGCCATCTCCTCCTCTATCATCAACTGAATATAAATATAACACATAAAAAGACATGCGTGGAAAATTATTATAAGTAAATTCTACAAAAAATACGAACAATTAAATTTAAAAATAATGTAAAAAGTGAACAATTTACCCTTATTGTAATAGTGGGAGTCCATGGCACTGTAGGCTCTTGATGCACATCTCCATTAGTTGCTTTGGTGCCTATAGTGTGCTATGTAGAATCATCCCCATTGAAGCCAAAATTATATGTATCACTATCAATCAGGGGACCAAGAAAAATATTCTTGCATATAACACAAGTGTGGGCCACACAAACATGTGAGCTCATGGAAGCGCCAGAAGCATCAGGATGAGGAGGCAACAATGTTGTGCTCTATGTAACTAGTAGATCACTCAACATGCGAATGGCTCGAATAGTCTATGATCTGGCCTCAACAATAATGTCTAGATGTTGTACTGTGGGAGGTGGTGAAATCTCAGGAGGGGGGACATATGTGTAGGATTTCACCCATTGTGCCGATGGCCTATCTTGCAGAGCACCTAAACTTACACCCTAGTTCTATCTCATACTCCAATAATTCACCTTGTGACCAAGCACAAATTCAGCATACAATTTTCTAAGAAAATAAATTGGGACATCCAAATTGTTGTGAGGTGGTCTATCAAAAATCATTCACCAACAGTCCCAAAAGTTGTCACATGTTGCACTATTTGTGCACTATTTAATTGACAACTTGGTTTTTTTATGGTCTACTTTTAGACCAGTTTTAGGATCCACAAAAAGATTAGCTATGTCATGTTTTGTTATATGTAGGTTCATGACTTGATCATAATCAAGCCCATTGTCAAACTGGGCATGCATGGAATCACACCAAAGAAGTGCAGCATTATGTTGTTGTGTCAGTTTCTCCATGTTTTCAATTATTGAGTTCAATGTTGTAAACATGGGGCACAATGTGGGGATATTGGCATATGTGGTTTCAAATCCTCTAAGTTCATTTAGATTATCTCCTATTAGATCTTCTAAACAGTGAGGGTTTGTGATAGGTACATCTTCTGGAGGTGGGGGATTATTGGGAGGTGGTTCTAGATTATTTGCGAGATCATTAGGAGGGTTTTCTAATTCCATGTCTGATAACAATAAAAAACAAATAGATAATTACAATGAAATTTAAAAAATAATACAAAAACTCATTGCTACCCTAATTTTTATATAAAAATATATATATTTCTATTTAAAAACAATAAAAATAATAAGAATTAAAAGCTTTCACTTACCTGGTAATTTAGAATAAATCGGATAGGGGATTTGGGAATAGATATCTGATACCCTAGTTGTGTTCAACATTTTTAAAATGAAAAAACATTGAATGCAGTTGGGTACAGTAATATATAACCACTGGCAAATATCAGGTATCCAATATTATCAAATATCTGATAATATCAGATATCTGATATTATTGAATATCTGATTTGCTCTTTAGCTTTGTCTTTTGGCTTGGCCAGGTGTACTGACACCCAGGCCTACTAAAAAGTCAACAAATCTATTTGTGCGCTTTTGGACGAGTGAAAATTGGTTTTTTTCACATCACCACTTTTTGGCATACCATGATCCTACACATACCCATGTATCTATTATTCAGAAGGTTGTAGCCTTCACCCATTTGAGTAGTGTGCTCTCATACAATGTGTCCTCACCCCTAACAGGGTTAATTGTAAAAGACTCCTAACAAGGTATGACCCTTTACCAAGTCTACTATACTAAATATATTGTAAGGCAACTCCTAACAGGATTAAGGATCATAATACACTAGTGTAGAATATTAGTGGGTGTCAATTCCCACCGAGGTTTTTACCTATTTGGGTTTTCCCATAACCAAAATATTGGTGTTGTGTTCAAGTGTTCTTTCATTGTGTTTATGCTTTATGTTTAAGTATACTTAATTGGATAAAGAATTGAAACTTGTAGATAACTAAGTCACCCCCCCCCCCTCTTAGTTATCTCTTGGGACTATTCCTAACAATTGGTATCAGGGCCAAGTACCTCAGAGAGAAATTTTAACAGCTTGAGGTTGATCAGATGGCATACTTTAGAAAAAATAGTCATAAGTTTGATGGAGAGAATTATCTTGACTAGAAGAACAAGATGATGACACATCTACGGTGCATTGCCTTTGAAGTTTTTGAAGCGACTATCAAAGAAGTTCAGATCCCCTCTCTAGTAGACCTTGCAAAGAAAGATGCTACCAGTGAGCAGAAGGAATTATTCCATAAGAATGCAGTAGCAAAAGAAGCATTTATCAGTGCCCTATCTGATAGTGAATTTTTAGAGATAAAGAAAGTAGACATAGCCCACAAGATATGGAAGCACCTTAAAGACATGTTTGAAGGAGATAAGCAAGAAAAGAATGCATGCAGAAAGTCATGGAAGAAAAGGTTTAATACATTGGAGATGCTACCTAAGAAAAACATAACAGCCTACAATCAAAGGATTAATGAAGCAGTTGCTGGAATCAAAAACAATGGTGGAGAAATTTTAGAAGAAGACATCATGGATAAACTGATGACTACATTGACACCAAAATATGAGAGCAAGATAAAAATTCTTGATGAGACTATGCAATTCTCAGAAAACTTCAAAAGAGAAACCTTAATCAACAAGATTGCAGCATTTGAGATATCAAGTTTGAAGACTGAGCCTAAAAGCGATACAGCCTTCAAAGCTTCGGTGCATAGTAAGAAATTTGCAAACATTTCTGGTAATTTTGATGATGATGATGAAGAGAAAACACTAGATGATTTCATTGCTATGATTGCTAAAAGAGAAAAGAAAGGAAAAGGAAAATATGAAGGTCAATTTCCATTTAAATGCTTTTCATGTAATAAGATTGGTCACTTTGCATCTAAGTGTCCTACAAGAGTTAAGAAGTACAAAAATAACTACAAGCCTAAGTATACAAAGGAATGCTACTATGCTAGAGATGGTGTATCAGATGAAGAATCAGGAGAAGAGGAAATTGAATTTATTTCTCTTGAAGATGATAAGAATTCACAAGATTTAGCACTGATTTCACAAGCTGACATCAGGACAGATTGGATCATTAATAGTGGTTTCTCACATCACATGATAGGCGATAAAGATAGATTTGTTCATTTGGACAGATACAAAGGAGACACGGTTAGATTTGGAGATAACACTCCTAAACCCATCATTGGAAGAGGAGCCATCACCTTGGATGGAAAGAATAGTACTGATGATGTTCTTTATGTTGATGGTTTGAAACATAACCTACTAAGTGTTGGGCAGTTACTTGACAAAGACTACAGGTTGGAATTCAATGGAAACAAGTGCATCATTAACAACAAAGAAGGAGAAGTAATTGCATCAAGATCAAAGACTAAGGTAATGTTTTTTAGCTTAATCTAGAAGCAAGTTGTTTTGTGGCTAAAGTAGATGATAGTTTGTTGTGGCACAAAAGATTGTGTCATATCAATTTTGATAACATAGTAAAGATCAATAATGTTAAGGCAGTAAGAGATCTACCTAGCATAGCAAAACTAGTTGATACTATCTACAGGGAATATGTTATGGGAAAGCATATGAGGAACTCATTCAGAAGAAAGCATAATTTAGAAGAGAACAAGTTGGATCTGATTCATATAGACCTATGTGGACCAACTCAAACGAGATCATACTATGGTGAAAGGTATTTTATTTTTTTTGTAGATGATTATTATAGAATGATGTGGGTTGCATTCTTAAAAGATAAGTCAGAAGCATTTGAGAAGTTCAAAATATTCAAAGCTAAGGTTGAGAATGAATCTAGACTAAAGATAAAATGTCTAAGATTGAATAGAGGAGGAGAATTCACATCTGACAAATTCTATGAGTACTGTGAAGAGCATGGCATAAAAAGAAAATTGAGTGCACCTAGAACCCCTTAGTAAAATGGGATTGTACAGAGAAGGAATAGGATCATCCTTAATACAATGCACACCATGATTGAAGGAAAAGTTGCACACACCTATTGAAGAGATGTAGTTAATACATCAGTCTATACCATCAATATAATACAATTGAGACCTAACACGGACAAGACACCTTATGAGATATGGTTTGGTAATATTCCCATAGAGAAATACTTCAGAATATTTGGAAGCAAGTGCTACATCAAGAGGGATGAAGCAATTGGAAAGTTTGATGCAAGAAGTGATGAAGGTATTTTTCTTGGTTACTCTACTAAAAGTAAAGCTTATAGATGTTTTAACTTGAGATTAAAGAAGATCATTGAAAGTGCTCATGTTAAGATTGATGAAAATTTTATGGTTCAAGAAAGATATCATGATTACTCACCTATGATTGAAGAAGAACCCAGACCTTCTACTAGTGAGACAGTTGTTGAAGAGATGTTTGACAGTATTGATGTTCTATTGAATGACCCTAAGATAAGTGAAGAAGAAACTCCAAAAGTAGATAAGACAGCATCACCTAAAGCTCCGAAGTTCACATCTAGATATCACTCTAAGGATGACATCATTGGAGATCAGAGTAGAAAAGTCACAACAAGATCAAAAGCAAAGAGTTCTGCAAGCAGTGAAGCAGTATGTTTACTATCTCAAATTGAACCCTTAAGTGTTGAAGATGCATGCAATGATTTAGATTGGCATGATGCTATGAAAGAAGAACTAGATTAGATTATCAAGAATGATACTTGGGAACCCAAGGCCTAGTGATAAGAATGTGATTGGAACAAAGTGGATATTCAGAAACAAGATGAATGAAGATGGTATAGTAGTGAGGAATAAAGTAAGGTTGGTATGTAAGGGATATGGGAAAAGAGAAGGTATTGATTATTCAGACACTTTTTCACCAATAAGAAGGTTAGAAGCTATTAATTTGTTATTAGCTTTTACAACATTCAAAAACTTCAAAGTTTATCAGATGGATGCTAAGTCAGCATTCTTGAATAGAGAGCTAAAAGAAGAAGTGTACATTGAGCATCCAGAAGGATTCACCCTATCAAACAAACCTGATATGGTATGCAGATTGAAGAAAGCCCTCTATGGACTTAAGCAAGCCCCTAGAGCATGGTATGAGAGACTTGATGGATATCTAACAAAGATTGGATTCAAAAAAGGAGTAGTAGATTGTAATCTATTTACAAGAGAGACATCTGAAGGACTACTACTTGTGGCTATATTTTTTGATGACATTATCTTTGGGGGTAATGACAAACTAAGTGTAGAATTTTCTAAATAAATGTAGAGTGAGTTTGAGATGAGCATGATTGGTCCTATCAAATGCTTTTTGGGACTAAATGTGTAGCAGACAGAGAAAGGAATTTTCATTAATCAGTCCAAGTATGTGAAAGAGATATTGAAAAAATTCAAGATGGATGATTGCAAGCCAATAGGGACACCTATGATCACTAGATGCAATCTTACAAAAGAAGATGATTCTCTAGTAGTAGATACAACATTGTACAAGTCTATGATTGGTAAACTCATATATCTTACTCAAACTAGACCTGATATTTCCAATGCAATTGGCATAGTTGGAAGATTTGTAGCAGAGCCTAAACAAAGTCACCTCATGGTAGTAAAGAGAATATTTAGATATTTGTAGGGCACTATAGATTATGGTCTATGGTATCCTAATTTATAAAATGTTGAGCTTCATGTGTATATTGATGCTGATTGGGTGGGATGTGTTGATGATAGAAAGAGTACATCAGGTGGAGTAGTGTTTCTTGGTGATAGACTTGTCACTTGGACAAGCAAGAAGCAAAATTGTATATCTCAGTCAACAATAGAAGTGAAGTATATTGCAATAGCCCTGAATTATTCTATAATTATTTGGATCAAGCAAATGATAAAGGATTTTAGAATTCAGATTGATTATCCTATTGTTATTCACTGTGATAACACTAGCACTATTAACATGTCAAAGAACCCTATGATGCATGCAAAGAAAAAGCACATTGAGATCAAGTATCACTTCCTAAGAGAGAAAGTGGTAGAGAAAGAAGTCAAGTTGGACTATGTGAGCACTAAAGACCAGTTGGTAGACATATTCACAAAGCCCTTACCTAAGGATACTTTTGAGTATCTCAGGGAGAAGTTGGGAGTAATTCCCTTCCCTGATTCTACTTAGAAGAAAGAAGAAAGAGCATCAGTCCTCAGGGACTGATGGATGGTTGACTACTCTACTTTAGGAGTATTATTGGTGCTTAAACTAATTGGAACCATTTTTCATTAATGTAAAAGGGGGAGTAGTATATAGTTATGAAAAATAGTACTAAAGGGGGAGTAATATTCAGTTATGAAAGCAGTTCAGTTGAGGAAATGGAGAATATTGAAGAATATTGCAGCAGATGGAGGATTCATCCTTGGCGGAGTTTTGATGAGGAAATGGAGAATGTTATAAAATAATTGTTCATTTGGGTTGGTGGTGTTTTTCATTCCATATGTTTCCATCAATGCCAAAGGGGGAGATTGTTGGAGATTTGCCAGCAAGCCAGTGTTGACTGTATGTTTGTCATTGATGACAACATATGGTAAGTAGCATGCGTAGAAGACTTATGTAGTAAGCTTGGAGTATATGTATAATGGACATGTTATCAGTATGATATCATGGACGTAGAGGTTAATTGTTAGTATAGACAGTTATATAGTAGCTTGTGTCAGCAGTGTTCATGACAAAGTAACAAGCAATGTTTTTTGTATGGTTGTTCATACAATTATCATGGAGCCTTGCACATTTGGATATGTGATGGAGACATATTAGTGATGTTAAATTCATGGATGCAAATTTTGATGATTAGTAGAAGTGAAGTTATGTATTCTCTATTCACCAGTAGCAGTTTCCCATGTTTATTCAGAAGAGCCGACAGAGATCATATTGGTTCTAGAGTTGCACCTATCATTTCGGTATGCTCCCTTTGATTAGAACTTGGAGAAAAGTTAGTGATGTTCAGTTAAGAGCACATGAAGTAATTTAGCTTGAGGATAAAGATCCAGTTGTTTTGGTAGAGCCAACAGTGTGTAGCGTGTGTCCACAATTATCTTATTGGACTGGTCCTAGAATGTGTTGCGTGCTTAGTAGAGCTGAATGAATTATTATTGGAGTTTTTTATGGCTTCTCTAATATGATTTCAAGGTGGTTCTAATAGGCCAACTTGATTATATCATTTAGAGGAAAAATATTTATAGGCAATCATTTGTGATTGCTAGAGTGTGGTTCATAGTGGATTGTGAAGAGCGGAGCATAGCAGAGTGTGAAAAGTATTGAGCCATTAGAAGAAGGTCTATGTGACCAAGTAAAGTATTTGTGCTATACATTGGAACTAATCCAAATAGTAGGTCTAAGCATAGTTCACTAAGATCTAGATATAGTGTGTATCTATTATTCAAAAGGTTTTAGCCTTCACCCATTTGAGCAGTGTGCTCTCGGACAGTGTGTCCTCACCCCTAACAGGGTTAATTGTAAAAGACTCCTAACAGGGTCTGACCCTTGACCAAGTCTACTATACTAAATATATTGTAAAGAAACTCCTAACAAAGTTAAGGATCTTCTAACAAGGATCATAATACACTAGTACAGAATATTAGTGGGTGTCAATTCCCACTAGGGTTTTTACCTATTTGTGTTTCCCCGTAACCAAAATATTGGTGTTGTGTTCAAGTGTTCTTTCATTGTGTTTATGCTTTATGTTTAAGTATACTTAATTGGATAAAGAATTGAAACTTTTAGAAAACTGATTCACCCCCCACCCCCTCTCAGTTATCTCTTGGGACTATTCCTAACATTAAGACACCTAGGACCCCTTAGCACCACTTAAGATTCCTACAAACCATTAGTGTATCCTAGGATGGATCTTAAGACCCATTAATGTATCCTAGGATGCATTTATACATGTATGAGGAGAATTTAAGATCTCTTAAAAGATCTAGGGCCTATTTAGACATTCCAAGACCCATTAATGTACTTAGGCCCCTTTAGGACCACTTAAGAAATCTTAGGACCCATTACTATATACTAACACCCCTTAAGACTCCTACAAGCCATTAATGTATCCTAGGACCCCTTAGGACCCATTAATTTATCCCAAAACACATTAATGTATCCTAGGATATATTAATATATTTACAAGGATACCTTAGGATCCCTTAGGGCATATATTCAACCCCTTAAGATACCCTAGGACCCATTAATGTATCTTAGGCCCCTTTAGGACCCCTTAAGACATCTCTCTCTCTCTCTCTCTCTCTCTCTCTCTCTCTCTCTCTCTCTCTCTCTCTCTCTCTCTCTCTCTCTCTCTCTCTCTCTCTCTCTCTCTCTCTCTCTCTCTCTCTCCCCAATATATTATCCCTTAATTATCCTATGTCTCTCACTACCTCATCTATCTCCCCATCCCCCTTCTCTCTCTACCTCGTCTCTCCTCCATACCCCTTATCTATTTATCCCATGTCCCTCCCTCATAGTATGAAATAGGTATGGGTAGAGTGAGGTAGAGTGAAATAGATTGATTAATGTAATTAAGAATGGAGAAATGAGTTAAATAGGATGAAATAGGGTGCAATGGAGATACTTTATGTATACAGATAAAAAATAGACACATATGAAAAATTTTGATCTAGATCTGAGAAATAGACAAAGTTACTGACCTACACATAAAGTTTCAGCCCAATATGTTTGTTGGGGGTGACCTGGACTATATGGGGTGACTATACTTACCCCTAGATGTTGGATCTACCTTTTATCTTCCAAAAGGGGATTAAAAAATAAGGAATCTAAAGAAAATAGTTTGATCTTCCTAAATTTGAATCTAAAACTCTATCACTTGTCACCTACATATAGAAAATAAGGAAAAATTTAGAAGAAATGGGTTTTTCTTAGTCAAATCCCTAGATAGGTCAATGGGCCCTTGGTCTATTGGTGAAGTTGAATGGTTCTCAATGATCCCACCAAGGATAAATTCTTGTTGAGTGCAAGGCTCTGACATCATAATGGATGAGTTTGGGATCATGCCCTAAGCAATTTTGGTGGAATGGATACCCCTTAGTCCTTGGCTCTTAGCCGAAGATGTTTCAGGCATGAGTGTGCCTGTATCAAGTTGCTAAAATGTCTCTATTGTGGGCCTTAATTGGTTGGTTTCTCATAGGCTTTGTGCCTCTGGTAGGAAGCCTCACAAGTTTGAACCCTCCATAAAAAAAATACCTATATAGGAATTAACCTTGAAATTTTATTGAAATTGCATAAATGAAAAGTATTTTTTTAGTTGTAGAGGCTTGGAAATATTTTAGACCTTCACAAGTATCAAAATTCCAAGAAGATGCTTGAAATTTGTCTTGATGTAATCTTGACCATGGATCTAGGCTAGGAAAAACATGAATGCCTTCACACATGCTAGAAACTAGACATTACTGCATATCTTTCGTGCTTGATACTTGAATGAACTTTATTTCTCCTTGGATTTGATTTTTTTAAGTGGATTAAAATATAACCTCTTCAATTCAAAGTTGATGGATTGAATTGAAATTAAAAAGTGGATAGATGGATGGATGGATCCCAAAATGAGGGAGGTAACCTTGTATTTATACCTCTCCTAGTCATTTTGGGGCTCAAAGGTTAAAGGAGGCAAACATGGATTTCAATTCTTATTTAAAATCAAAATAATGACCTCCAATTCAAATTTGGTCCCAATTTAGCATGTAAGGGGTGTCTCCCAATGTAGGGGGAAACTTGAGTCACCCCATACATTTTGGGTTTCCCTTTACAAGGCAAAAAATGCTCAAATTTTAATTGGGGGTTATTTTGATATGAGGATTCCAAAAATATGCATTAAATTTAAGTGTGATAAATTATGATAGGCATGGAAGATTTGGACACTAAAATAAGGCCTAACTGTGGACAAAAATTGTAATTTCTTACAATTTAGGATGCTACACAACCTTTGTTTCTCAATTCCACTTATCTTGAAATCCAACTTCTGTATACTAGATGCAATTAAGGCATGGTCTTAATCACCCAAGATATTAATTCTGGTTATCTCTTCTTCTCTCAAGGATTCTATATCCTTCAAAAATTCATCTTGTTGCACATACATTCTAGTTTATATATCCTAAAAACTTGTCTCTACCAATATCTCCCCCTTCATTTGTAGTGCATTATTATATGCCTCAAAGAATTTTTTTTAAATAGTCCTTCTCAAATTCTAAGTAATACATGCATATATAATCATATCCTTATTTTTCATGGTCCATAAATTATTGACTTCTTCTCAAGTAATCAATGTCTTGGTTGAGGCACCCGCTTCTTGAGTAGCTAGAGTCATAGTGAGATCTTTGTTAAATTGCCCATATTGAGCCCATTGGCCTTTAATCTTCAACTTCAACTTATTTTATTTTTCTATCCTTTACTTTATTATTCTAGTAGCATAGTCTAGAGTAGACAACTCTCCCCATTTAGTCTATTTTCCCAACCTACCATAGGTTACCTTATAATCAACTGGGGTCATCTTTTCCTTATCCTTATCCTCAAGTGGAGAAACAATGTCTCCACCATTTCTCCTTGTGCATCACAAGATGTGGCATACAAGGTCCTAACTCTTTTATCCTTATTAGGGACCTCCACCTCTACCATCATCTCTTGAAGACTTGTCTTCTTCAAGACTACCTTGTTATTTATCATGAAGCCAATTTGAAGCCATTTACATTGATCATGCACATTACTACCTTGGCTGGAAGGTTCTTTTATTCTGATCATTTGTTTTTCTAAATTCCCCCATAGTTGATGGACCTATACTTTCCCTTTTATTTTTTGGAGGTCCATTTCTTGGAGGCAACATAGATACATCTCCTTGTGACTTTTCTACCTTATTTTCATCTTCGTGATATTTCTCCTTATCCTCATTTTCCTTTCTTTACTGTCTTCCTTCTCTTTCCTAATTTTTCCCTCCTTTTGGATCCTATTAGTTTCCTCTTTTTATTTTCTAAGATGTTCCTCTTTCTCTTTCTACAATTTTTCTTCCTATTGTATATCTTCTACTTCCTCCTTATATTCTGCAAGGTGCAATCTATCCAACTCTTCTTTCTTCTCTCTTTATAACTCCTCAAAATGTATTCACCCAGTTTCTTCCTTTTTCTCCCTTTCCATTTCTTCCAACTACATTATATCTTCTTCTTATTTTCTTTTGATCTCCTTTTCTTCATGTTCTTTGATCAATTCATCTTGATCCTAAATAGTCAAGTTCATATATAGATTATCAATATCCATATCCATCCCTCCTAAATCAAATATCTATTCAGACTAAGGGATTAATAGCACTTGAGTATCCTAACCCTGATCAAATTTCTCTAAGGCTAATGCTTGTTCTTATATCAAAGGAACATACAAAGGAGATGGTGTTTTTGTGCTTCAAATCTAAGTTTTGTTAACCTTAAAAATATGGGTCATGATATCATCATTTGATAGTTCCTTCTCATTATCATCATCAATTACCATTGTTTGAGGCTCCTCTTATGTAGGTTGAGAATTGGATCTTTTTTTTTTTTTTGAGGGAATCCCATGTTCTTGACCTAATGTACCCTCTCTTGTAGTTAACCTTAAATCCTTCCTTGGTGGAAATATTATTTCTTGTTCTATTGTTGATAAACCATTATTAATCCCTTGATCTGTAGTTGTCTTTAGCATCTATAAGTACACAATTTTCTAATTCAACACTTTTATTTTCCACATCAAAAAAAGGGCAAAAATCACATAGATCACTATCATATTTATTTGTGACAAACATTGATCTTCCCCATTGAAAATGGAATTTATATAATAATACATCCAAGGGTTGTAATTCCTTGATTCTTTCCTTCCAAAGGCTTTATTTAGCATAATTACTATGTCATGTAGAGCTTCCTTGAATTCAATCCTGTGAATTCTACCAATTACCTTATTTCTTGATTCCATGGGTTTACTTAACCAATAGTTATTCAAATTCTCTTTGTTCCTTACTTCTCTTTGTAAATATTGGTCAAGTGCCTCGTCCTTTGATAGGACCACTACATTGGTATAATAATGGATCCTAAATGTTTGGCATACTACCCATGGAGATAGGTTTACCACCACATTTCCCTTATCATCCATGCATTAGTGAGTTATCTAATTATAATGATTTGTATTGTTAAGGACCATCTCAGGAGATTGAATTGCTTAAGGGAAAATAATTTCCTCCACTAGTCCTAATAGTTTCACTTTGTCATAATATTCAGTGTGAAGGGGAGGATTATCAATATTTGTTTTGATGGCTTCCAAATTTATGTGTCCTATCTATATAGATATTTGATATTTTTCATTGTAATTTCTATTTTAGAGGTCATGAATTATTCTTGGTACAAATACTTCATAGTTGTGGGAGTCTTTTCTAACTTAGCTTCCTATTTGATTTTTCTTCTAGCTTTAGGGATGTTCATTTGTGTTCCTACTTCTGCTATATAATCTCTAGATATTGAAGGGGAAAAAATAGGATCACAATAAAAAAAATTCCATTAAGGAACCATCTTACCAAAATCATAAGTCACTTTCTCATTTTTTATGATTTTTGGGTTTCTGAAAATCTTGGGTTCGGGGTCTGACATTCCAACAAAACATGTAATTCTTTGCAAAAGAGTGAAGCTTCATTTTTTGGTTTGAGAACATGACATGAATGTTCTATTACTAAGTGTTGGAGATCTCAAAGTCTCATTCGCTCAAGTTATTCATGTTTAAAGATCTAATGCATTTCAAGTTCTTTAAAATTTTGGGATCCCAATGTAGGCTTGTTGAGATAGGTAATTTTGGGTTTCGAGGTTCGGGGTAACCAATGATCATATGCTAAAATGTTAGATGTTCAACTGGTATCCCAAAGTCCAAATTTTTGTAGTAGTTTTTAATTGAGTAGTGTGTAGTTCTGGAATTCATGATTCATGCCTATGGGTAAACTCATGTCAAGTAGGTATTGGTCAGACTAGGATTCCAAAGTTTGAGATCCCAAAGGTTCTTATATTCTTTTGTTATGATGTCAGATTCCAAGGTTTGGGTCTCTAAGAATAATTCTCCATTTGGGTAGATGTTAGAGAAATATCTTAGAGTCTGAAATACAATAGTCCTAAGATAATGCTTCTTCTATATTATTGACTTAAACTTCCAAGGTTTGAGGTTACCTATAAACACTTGCTAATTTAGTAACTGTTGGAAAAATTCTCCAAAGTATAAATTTTTAAAGTGTTTTCTCTTTTTAGAGAACTACTCTAGATTTCATGGTTCAGGTCTATAGTCTATGCATTTCTTACTTGGTAAAGGTTGGGCTGAAACCCCAAAGTTAGAAATTCCAAAGGGTTTTTCTTATGAATGTTTTAACTAAGGGGATTCCATAAACTAGAATCCTAATGTAGGTTTGATAGGGCAGGTAGAGTTGGGGCCCAGATTCTATAATTCTAGAGTTCCTTCCAACACTCGGTCATTTCTTTTTTGTAGGATTGGTATGATAATTCTTCAAAGTCCAAGAATCCAGAGTGACATTTATTATGTCTTAAAAACCTTATGATTGCATTGCCTAGGCATGGGCCAAAAATTGCAAACACCATAGTTTTAATGTATTGGCTTGATTTTGAAGGTGCATTTTAATTTTAGAGGCTACACAACTAGGATTTAGGGCCAAAAAACAACTTGAGGTTGCTAAACTGCTAGATTTTATGAAGAAAATACTTATTTATAACTATAAAAGAAGGAAAGCAACCAAGCTAAGAAAGTGAAAACAATAAGAATGAAAACCAAAAGGTGGGAGGAAAGAGAATACCCTACGTTCAAACATATAAACCAAGGAAGACACATGCATGAGGTACAAAAATTTGTAAGCAAAAGCTCTACCTTGATCAATAAAATGTTCAGCAAAAGCATGGGATGCTCTAGGAGGGCTCTAGAACATTTTTTAAACCTAGTGAGGGAAAATGATCCCTTTTAGGCTTTATATAGTTCTTCTCCAAGGGCTTATTAAATACATATAGGGCTTGGTTGAAGAGTTTGAAACTCTGGTGTGCACCGGGTGAACAAGATTTTAGGTACCACAAGGAAAAAATGTTCTTGGATACACTTGGATCCCAAATCCTGCAATCTTAAACTAAAAAAAGAAAAAAAGAGGAAACCTTCTAAGTTTGGAATCCCAAACAATTCAAGAGAAACCTTGAATTACCCTGAATCCTAAGATTTTTGAATGAAAAAAAAAACCAAAAGAGAACAAGGCAAAACAAAAACATAGAGAAAGGAAACAAAAAAAAGGGATCCCAAGTTTTGTCAAGAAAAATGTTGGGATGTGTATGCAGGGTGTAATAGAGTGTTTTTTGATAGTTGAGATTTTGAAGGTTGCATGGATACATTGCTAAATAATACATGGATGACAACTGCTTGGGGAGGCTGGGTTTTTTCCCTTGCAAGGGTTTTCCCAGGGTATATATAGTGTCACATTTGATGGGTATGTTTTTTATTATTTGAATAAGGATTCTAATTTTTTATTTGCTTGATTTCTCAGTTTGATTATGAGGAAATTATCATTGTATGGATGCAAGTTTCCTTACAATAATATCCTCCCACAATTTTGGCCAAAAAGAAAAGGTCAATGTCACTTTGAGCAATGTAGACTCGGCTAAATTGACCCAATTTTTTAGGGATGAAAGATAATAGGGTCTACAAACACAAAATGCATTTTTACAAAAATATATAATGTGTAGATGAGGCAAACATGTCTTGAGATTTTAAATGAGGTAGGATTTATAATAACTTAAAATGATAAAAGATAAAGGGAATGCCTGGAATTAAGGGTGGAATATGAATCATAATATTAATTTGAATCAATAAAGGTCTTGTAAAGCATAGACTCATGGGAAACACAAAAATGAGTGCTAAGAGAGTGTGAAATTGGACACCCTCATTAATGATTCACAATCTCAAGATCAAACTTTGTGGAAACCATAATTCTATAATAAATCCTTAAATTTATCCTAATGATCACAAACATACATTATAGTAGCTTAAATATGGGCTTGAAAAATTAATTTTAAGAAATAAGAAAAAAATATCAAATTGAGAGAGATACACACTTGCAATTCACCCTTAAAAAATGCCTTCATTATTTCCCTCTATATGCAAAGACCATGTTCTCATACCACTTTCACTGAAATAAATTACACAATAGAAGAGTTAAATAGGAAATATGATACAATAATAATATGCCACTTTGAGGAAGGTCTTTCTAGTAGTCTTGAATAAGAATATTTTACTCGTCATGATGATGATAATTAATGTCTACCTCTTATATAGTCTATACTTTATGTCTTGGGTGTCACCTAGGTTGACTTAACTACCTATAGAATACTCTTAATCGTACAACATAATTAAGAGTTAACTACAATATGGTTGCTCATTTCCTATGTACATTGTATGATTAAGAGCATAGCACGTCATGAATCTACCCTTTATATACATTTATTCCTTGTTGCATTATCTTGGCATAGTGGATTTTTTTTATAGGATATTTTACACTTATATATGTTCACTTGATTCCTTCATGTTCTAAGAAAATAATATTCAATAATGGATCTTATTTATGCTTCATCAAGTTATTTATTTATGCCAATATTGGGTGACCCCAAGATTCTTTATGTTAGCTCTTGGTAGAGAACTATATGGGTAAAGAAATGAGGCATGGATGATACTTCTCGATAGATCATTTGGAAATTATCTTTCCAAACATAATCTTGAGGAGTTGAGGTGTATTCTTTTATTTGTATATATGAAAAGGAAGATCGAATCAAGATGGATTTTGCAAGCAAGTTATTTCTTTATCTATTATGGAAAGATGAATGATTAGTCTGGCCTAATTCTTTGAGAGAAAGAAAATGCAAAAAAAGTTTATATGAGATATATTCAATTTCACATATTTACATTCAATTTGGTACTAGAGTAATATACTATATTTAATCATTAATGAAGGTTTTTCTCATATATGAATCTAATTCATCTAGTAGGCACACATGCTCTATAATAGATTTAGAGAGAATATAAATAAGGAACCACATAAACCAATTAGTAGTGATAGAAATTATCATTTAACACATAATTAAGAAGGACTGGAATATTCTAAATTATATAATTACCTAAAATATTCTAAATTCTACGTACCTGAATGATTTTTGCCCCTATTTTAAGTTAAATACTTAGTGTCATAACATTAAGGTTATTATGCTTTGATGCTAAATAAAAGACATCTAAGGTTGGTAGCCATCAACTTATGATGATTTGAGACAAAAATGAGCATTTGTGTGACTAATCAGCAGCCCACAAATGACAAAGCATTGGATATCCCATACTAAAAGCGTTTGTGTGTCTTTGTTTGAGATGGAAATACATTTTGTTCCATCGAGGAGAAAGTCAATGAGTTGGAAATCCATTTTTTCCAACATGGCAAATTTACTAAAATATTTCCATCTCCCATCCAGTCATGAAAAATGGTGTACCAGTCCAGTCTATGTGGGAAATGGAGCAGTCAAAAAGTCATCAAATTATAAACCAAAATCATCTTTAGTGTCTGTCAAACAACCATTGCAAAGGAGGCGACTATCCTCCTAATAAAATGCACTACAAACCTTTTTTTTTTTTTTTCAGATTTGCAAAAATGCAGAGTTTTTTTCCTAAATTTTTTTGTTGTTTTTTATTCAAAACAACCAGATCATGAAGAACAAATGCTGAAATTTTCACAAAAATTTGTTGTGTTTTCAGATTTTTCAAATTTGGTCAATGGTGCATTCTAGCTGGAGGATAGTTGCGTCCCATTGCAATTGACTTGTAAGTAGCATATGTGTATCATAAATATTCATTTGGGTGTACTAAGGTTTCCCTTTTTGAAGACAACATTTTTTTCAATTTTCGTATCAAGAGACATCATCACAAACTAAGGATTCAAGTGGCATACTTTTCTTCTAGGAATATAAAATTATCAAAATGTCCTTGTTTTTCTACTTTATCCTAAACTTCTAGGTGATCCTTTAGCATAGGAACATTTCGTTATTTGTTGTGAATTTGAAGTCACTTCCTTATGTATGTCTTTATGTGTTGGATATTTAAATGCCATTTCTAATGTGAGAAAGAGTGAGGGAGAGTTGTTTTTTTAAGAAATTGGGTTGGAGAATATAGATTTTGTGAATTTTATTTGTTACTATAATTCTCTTTCATTTCTATTTTCCAGTATTACAATGCAAAGGATCAGAAAAAGTGTACTATAGGAACAGATAGATAAGAAATGAGGTCTAAGTGATTATGTGTTAAAAAAAATTATCTTTATATGTGTATGTGTATGTGTATGTGTATGTGTATGTGTATGTGTATGTGTATGTGTATGTGTATGCGTATATGTGTATGTGTATGCATATGCGTATGCATATGTGTATGTGTATGTGTATGTGTATGTGTATTCATATTCACATACACATACCAAATATTCCTATTGACAATCTCTCAATGTGAATATGATATCTACCTATTCTAAATCTATTATTATAATTAATCTTCACTTAATTGATGTTAGTTAACCTTCTATCATACCTTCATTTGACATATTTTCAAATGATGATTCCTTAGCTATGTACCATGAATAATATTATTTTTATTAAATTTTTATAAGATAATAATTTTTTTTTTATATAAAGATTAATATTATTCATATATATACTCTACATATATATAATTAAAAATATTCTTATATATGTTGAATAATTCAAAATATATTTTTAGAGGTTAAAAAAGGTATTATTATTGAGTGCTAGATGTTTAGAAAGTTCAATCATGTTAATTTATTAGCAAACCAAAATCCAAACTAAATTATGCATAAGTTAACATTAGAATGCAAAAAAAAAGAGGGTTGCACAGAGTCAAAGTGGATGGTTTGGGAGTCTAATTCATGGATATGAAATGTGTTACTTTAAATATTAACAAATAGAAATAAAAAGTAAATATGTATTTATATCCTTCTCAAAGGATAACTGAAAACATCTCTTAAATTGCAACCTCCTTTATGAGTTGCAACTCTCACATGGGAGTCATCCCTATAAAAGGGGGATTAGCACAACCCTTATGCCATCACAAAATTCACAAGATGTCATCATAAACCTTCATATTTTGGACTTAAATCTTACAAAAATACAACAAAAATCTCTTGCAACCCTTCGCAAGTTGCCCACATTTTTATATTTAAAGGAAAAATAAACAAGATTTAGTTTATTTAGTGTTTTCTTTATTTATTGATTGAATTGCTTTATACATTCATGATGTAGAGTAGGGGCTTAGAGTCTCTTAAGAAACTTAATCAAACACTTGCAATTGGCCTTGGCATTGATCAATGATGGTTTGCTCATAATTAGGCTTCTTTCCTAGTAGCCCTCCAAAAGGTTATGTCAAGGCATAAATTCCAACATAGGCTTCATATTCAAAAATAAAACCAGTTTTAGATACCCATTTGGCCCTTTTGTAACATATCATTAAATGGGTATGGGTTTCTTTGGAAAGTATGGCTTGAAAATTGACTGTCCTCCTTTTGGCAATAGGACTAATTAGTAATTTACATGGAAAAGGTGGTACCTTCTTGTTATAAAATCCACCCAATTGTTCAAACACATGTTCTAACACATGGAACACATTCACCAAGATCCAAATAAACTATCCCCAACTCAGGGCTCTCACACCAATCAATCTTCAACACAAAATTCACTCCTCATGGGCTTCTTGTGACATATATATAGAGATATCAATCATTCATGGCCACCAAAACACCATCAAACCTCCACCAAACCTCCTACAAGTTTGGAAACATAAATTAAACATTTATGAAAACCATTTTACCAAGCTAGATAATTTTCCACTAGTGAAATGGTGAGAAATGCATTTTAGGAAGTTCAATGTTACCCTAACGTAGGGTTTCAAGTTGTTTGTAAAGAGATTGCAATAAATTTTGATATACTCAATGAAATTGAATGAAACCAACTTTGTTAGAAACTAGATTCACTCATTTTTCATCTCCAATTTGTTTCAAGAATCCAAAAATCCATACTAAACCATACAATATGCTGCAACAGGATTGTTACATGAGAAATTTGGAAATAGCAGCCGCTAAAAAAATTCATAACTTCCTCAAAACTCAATGAAATTGAGTGAAAAAAAAAGAAAGTACATTTGATGATATTTAATACCCAATAGTTTTTATATAAATATAAATTCATATCGTACCATCTTAAAAATTTAGCACCCATGATTGGTTTCTTTATTAGGACCTATTAGACCCTTTTTGGTGATTTTGAGGTTTGAATATCTGTTATGCTTGATCTTGACAAGATGATTCTTCATTTCCTCCTCCTTTTGACTCTCCCCAAGATCCAAATAAAATTTAATCCCATTCCCCTAGGGACATGTCTCCAATGGAAACTTCTCTTTGGGACATGTCGCAAGTGGCACATGTCCCTAGGTTTTGGGACCCAAATTTAACCTGGGACCTGATGCGGGGGTTTTCTTCAGGGATTTCTTTCTATGGTCATCCTGGATAAAATTTGAATCTCAAAATTATGGATTTATCATAAGAACCCCTTATTACTCCTCATTTTTACATCCATAATCTATTATCATGTGCAAGCTAAGATCCATAATTTGGCAATCAAGCTATCAAGTTTTCAAGCAAGCAAGAGTAACTGGGTTCAAGATTTGGAGGAAAGCAGCCAAAGTCAAGATCTCCAAGTCTCCAATTCTTCAATATCATTGAATTCAAAGGTAATATTCTCTAATTGATAAAATTTTATCTCCCATGATGGCCAAGTAGATGAATTCTCAATCAAGAAATAAGATCCATCATTTCATCCTTCTTCTCTCTCCTTATTTACAAGTGTTATTAATCATATCTACATTCAAGATCTAAGGAGTGGTATTCATATATATATATATTTTTGTGTGGACCCTTAATTCTAAATCTCATTACAAGTTCAACTCTTTAGATCTCAAGCACATTCAATTATCTTCATGAATATCAACAATTTCTACATCCATTCATGAGGGTTTGTGAAAGGTAAATCCATTATTTACCTTCCTATTTACTTTCCTCTATGAAAGTTCATTTTATTTCTAAGTTTTGTTCCTAAAAATGGTTTTGACCAAGGAAAACCCCATTTCACAACCTCTGTCCTCATTTTTCTATGTACAGGAACAAGTTATAGAGCCATCAGATTAGATTTGGACAAATCAAGAACAATCGAATGATCTGTGAGAAATTCAACCAAAAACACAAGGAACACATCACTATTTTTTTCATGTCTCAGGAACACATTTCCATTTCTATCATGTCTCTACCATTCTGAGATCATATTTCTACCATAAGTCAGTTTTGTCTTCTGGTTTCCATTTCTGTCAGTTTCATCTCATTGTTTATAAGTTATAGTTTTTTTTAGCATCTTTTTAGTGACTTTATTTGCTAATAATTTACATTATACATATCATCATCCTAATTTCATCAATTACATATTTTAGTGAAGGAATAAATGTCCCCATTGAGTGTTGTAGCCACCTCTTGATCCCATTGGGGGAATCTTCCTTCCTAGATGTGCAATTCATGAAATGGGAAGTGATCTATTTACACATATATTTGTCATGCTCCCATTTTCATATGTACATCTTTGTTGAACCCAACTTATAACATTTTAATTCTGATTTGGTATTTAGATCTACATTGTATGCATTACATACTTATCATTTTGGCAGTTAGATCTAGATCTAATTTGCATGCTTTACATTACATCGTTAAATTTGATAGTTAGATGTGATTTTATTAAATAATTTTCTATTTTGGTTAAGTTGAATTTCATATCTCTTTCAAATATTTAAATTTTATTAAATGTATCTTTATTTCATTCTCTTATGCATGATTTTTATCACTTTGAGTCCTACTTATAGCATTTTGGTTAGGAGAAGTCATAGACTTATGGGTTCCTTTGATCCCAAGACTCCTATTTTTCCTAGGAATCTAGATGAGACCAAAATGCATCCTAATAAAATTTATCATATTGTGGAGAAACAATCTTCCCATTATTATCATGATGAAGATGAGATCTTAAGAGTCCTTTCTATGCAAGTTCAAAAACTTTCTAATGACTTTTAAAATTTTGAGAAATGATTAGGACAAGAGAACTCTAATCATGAAGTCATTTCTATTGTTAAGGAATTTAATTCATAATTATGAACATGGTGTTAATATCTTGTGTAGTACTCTCATCTCATTGATAAAAATGTCAAGCCTATTAAAGATTGTGCTCAATATTTAGGTTTCATTCCACCTACCACTAGAATTGAGACCTTCATGCCTATTTATACCTCTATTCCTAGTGTGTCTACTTATGCTCCACCTATCATAACAACTTCCATTCAAAACCTTAATCCTACATATGTTAGCATTCCTAATCCTTTCATTCCCTCTTTATCTAGAAGTGTTCCATGTGTTTCTTTACCTTAATCAATGCCCACTTACAATAGTGTGTCCTTTTCATACTCTACCATTCTATTTCCCACAATGATCCAAAAATTTCATGCATATCTCCTCCTACCACTATTTCTACTAATTCCACTATCAATATCTTGGCTCAAACCATGTCTACTTTACAACAAAAGACTCCTTCAATGACCCTATCCAAGCTCAATATTCCTACTTGCGATAATGCTAGTCCTTTTTCCTTGGATATCATATATGTCATTATTCTACAATACATGGAGATTCCTCATATTGAGAGTTATAATTATAAAGATGATCCTTTGACCCATGTCAAACCTTTCAAAAATTGTGTAGTGATTTTTCTCATGACCCTAGGTTCATGTCTAAACTATTTACAAGAACCTTTTGAGACAAAGCCTTGCAATGCTATTGTTCTTTGCCTCCTTATTCTATTGAATCTTTTCAAAATATTTCTAATACTTTCATTCAAAAATTTCAAAACAATATTGGTCCTAAGATTTCTTTAACTAATTTAAAGCATTGTAAACAAGGAATTAAAGGAAAAGTGACAGATTTCATTGGTAAATTTAAGCATTTGCATGCTCAAATTTCTTATCATGTGCCTAATATTGATCATGTGCAATGAATTTTCATTTCTAATTTGCAAAATAAATTAGAGATAAGATTCTAATTTATGAATTTTCCTCTTTCACTCAATTATGTACAGTGCTTCATAATTATCAACTTCACGTGAGTCAATTTGAGAGCACCACTCAAATGGCTCTAGTTGATAAGATTAATTTCGCATCCCACAACTTTAAAAAGTTTCAGAAACAAAAAAACTTCATTAAGATCAATAATTCATCCAATAATTTTGATGAGAAAGTGGCGGCAACATCCAAAGGTTTGGCTCGTTTGTCCTTTTTTTGAGATATTCTCATAGTTGTACTCAGCTTTTTGAATCTTTACATAATGTGATGTTGACATTGATTAATTCTAAAGTGTTAACTCCTACTTGTGATAATGCTAGTCCTTTTTCCTTGGATAGATCATATATGTCATTATTCTACAATACATGGAGATTCCTCATCTTGAGACTTATAATTATAAAGGTGATCCTTTGACCCATGTCAAAACCTTTCAAAAATTGTGTAGTGATTTTTCTCATGACCATAGGTTCATGTCTAAACTATTTACAAGAACCTTTTGAGACAAAGCCTTACAATGCTATTGTTCTTTGCCTCCTTATTCTATTGAATCTTTTCAAAATCTTTCTAATACTTTCATTCAAAAATTGCAAAACAATATTGGTCCTAAGATTTCTTTAACTGATTTAATGAATTGTAAACATGGAATTAAAGGATAAGTGACAAATTTCATTAGTAAATTTAATCATTTTCATGCTCAAATTTCTTATCATGTTCCTGATATTGATCATGTACTGCAATGAATTTTCATTTCTAATTTGTAAAATACATTAGAGATAAGATTTTAATTTATGAATTTTCCTTTTTCACTCAATTATGTACAATGCTTCATAATTATCAACTTCAAGTGAGTCAATTTGAGATTACCACTCCAATGGCTCTAGTTGATAAGATTGATTTCGCATCCCACAACTTTAACAAGTTTTAGAAACAAAAAAAATTCATTAAGATCAATAATTCATCCAATAATTTTGATGAGAAAGTGGCAAAAACATTCAAAGGTTTGGCTCCTTTGTCCTCTATTTGAGACATTCTCGTAGTTTTATTCATCTTTTTGAATCTTTGCATAATGTTATGTTGATGTTGATTAATTCTAAAGTGTTAAATCCTTCTCCTTTTAAAACAATTGATACAACCAAACCCTTGCACAATTCTTTTATTCACAAATCTTTTTTCAATACCATCGTCAACCTGATCTTGATACTAAAAGGTGTTTCTGCTTGAAATATGTTATTCAAGGAATCATTGATTCTAATGACATATATGTTGAGGTTATTAATGATCAAGGAAATAAATATGTATCACCTTCCAACCAAATTTTTTAAATTTATACCAACCCTTTTCCATCTCATTCAACAAACCATGTTGATTCTACCCAATCTTTGCCTTCTTCCACACATGTTTTTTATTATGATGATAATTATACTGAAGCCAATAAAATTGTCAACCTCATTGATCAAACCAAACAAAAACCTTGTAATGCCCAAAATAATCGGACAAAACACAACTACAAATTTATTTTTTTGAAACAAACTATAACATACACCTAGGTCAACAAGGTTGCACAAAAGTCCTTCAACGTGAAGCTTTGGAATCGTAAGCTCGCTTGGGTGGGTCACCCAATGACACTTAGGGGCCATGAGGCAAGCCCTGGCATGCCTTTGTCCCCTACATGGTGGAAGTCATTAGGCGACGAGGATGGTTTCGTGATGTAATAGGATAATACGTCTATCCCTAAGAATTCTCAAGGAGAATTAAATTCACTAAGAATAAATTAATTTAGAAATAACAATTTTCAATTATAAGCCTAGCTAAAACTCGCATAACTAAGTTTCCTTCCCTTGAATTAATCTTTTTAAAGGATAGCAATACCATTAATATTAAGTTTAATAATGTTAATTAATACACTTGGAATAACAATCCATTAAGTTTATTCACATAAAATTTGTGTAGAAATAGGATTAGGATTACTATGAGAATTTATCCAAAATATTAATAAATAAATTTAAGAACAATAATAACCTTATTGTAACTTACAATTCTTTGATTAAAATAAAATTTCTAATAAGTAAAACCATAACTTAATATATTTAATGATATCGCTAAAACATATCAAGAGATTAATTACCAAAACTTTTAAACTTAATTACTAATAATCTATAAAATAAAATTGCTATCTTCTAAAAGTTCCTCTCACAAATATATCACTAACTCAATTAAACAAAAATAACATTGCATTAATTAAATTACTTCTATCAATGCTCAATGAATAAAATGGCTACCACTTGTCAAAAAAATTAAGTTCATGAAAGAACATAACCACTTAAATGAAATTTTATAATAATTAATGGGCCCTCCAAACTATAATTCAAAATTAGGGTTCGGCTCCATGATAAAACTTCTCCAACCCTAAAATGTCTCATTTTTGTTTTCTTTCTCTTTTGTTCTTTGTGTGTAGGTCTAGGGCAAGATGAAGTTGTGGTCTAATCTGAGTTTCTCACAAATGAGGGAGAATTAGCATAGCAGGAGATCTCTTTAGCCATAAGAGAAACTCCATTTAATCTGCTAGTTCAAATGTGGGTAACATTCCTTTAGCTTTGGAAGAAAGCAATCCAAATTTGTTCACAGATCGAATGCTTCAAGTTCAAATATAAACTGCCATTTCAATATGGCAAATGTAGTTTGAACTTCAGTTTGAATGTAATGGCTTTTCCTTAAAAATTTCATTAGGTTTTACAATGTATTCGGCATGGCCATTTTAGTATTGTTCAGCTAAATAAATCTCTGCGATATATATGTTTTTTTTTTGTTAATATCGAACTATGTTTTAACATAATATACTAAGTTTTGTTTAACATGGCAAGGTATGAAACCCTAAGTGAGCCGCATTTTTTTTTTTATTAATAGATTTTAACAACTCTGTGAAACTTATGTATTAATTACTATATAATAGCGCTGGAAAGATTTTTTTTTTAAAATGGGGGGGTTTAATTAAACCCTAGCCATGGATAATCTCTGTGGCATGGCACGGCAGTGTTGCAGTCACTGTCGTGACTACTGTCATGATAGAGACCTCGATCTCTGTCATGACAGTAGTCATAGCAGAGACTGCTGCACTCGCGTGTGGGAAAGGGAGTTCAAAAGGGCTTCGGCCCTAAACTCTACAAACCCCATCTAACATATGCAATGCGATTTTTTTATAAATAATATATATTATTATATATATTAAATACTATGCCATGTTCATTGTATAGTATATACTATATATAATAATATATTATATTTGATCTCCAATACATTGATTAAGCTGCATTAATATTTTATGTTATATATTATTATTTATTATATACTATACAATTTTCATTGTTTAGTATATAATATATAATAATATATTGTGTATCATTTCTGTTTTATTAATAGTATAAATAGTATTTCTAAAAAATAATGTAATATATATATATATATATATATATATATATATATATATATATATATATATATATATATATATATATATATATATATATATAGAATAACAGGTATAGTTGTCTCTGTTATAAGGTACTTGTCAAAAAAATATGTTTTTCTATTTAGTTACTAGCTTCTCAACATTTACTTTTATACCACTAGGCTTTATGATTGTAATTTAAACAGCTCCTCATGTAAACAGAATCAGGAAATGTATTATGATAAGAAAAAAAAATAGATTAAGTTCTCCAACAATCTATGCATATAATATGGAACAGTTTTATATTCTCAGACATTAAGTCTTATTCTAGAAAGATCTTCTAACCAACAATTTAGTATTG
Source organism: Chamaecyparis obtusa (assembly GCA_027943335.1). NCBI lineage: Eukaryota > Viridiplantae > Streptophyta > Pinopsida > Cupressales > Cupressaceae > Chamaecyparis > Chamaecyparis obtusa. Next base: position 49,985 of record BSBK01008540.1, read on the forward strand.
ATTTTGTCCAATTGCAAACATCTACAGATTTCTTTATTTACAATTCTTGATGGAAGATAATAAGAAAATAGTTTCCAGAAATATATATAACCCTTAAATCAAAATTGTGTAAACATACTGGAAACCCAAATTTAATATCTAATTCTCTGCTACAGGAACTTCATCATTTTCTGGCAATTACAGTAATATTGGAAACACAAATTTAATATCTAATTCTCTACTACAGGAACATCATTTTCTGGCAATTACAGTAATACTGGAAACACAAATTTAATATCTAATTCTCTGCTACAGGAACTTCTTCATTTTCTGGCAATTACAGTAATACTGAAAATACAAATTTAATATCTAATTCTCTGCTACAAGAACTTCATCATTTTATGGAAATTACAGTAATACTAGAAGCACAAATTTAATATCTAATTCTCTATTACAGGAACTTCATAAATAATAGTTACAGAAACTAGATCCTATAGAAAGCAAAATACATTCATTATGGCTAAAACAAAGAATTAAAATATTTAGTCTAATTTCCAGCCTATAACCATTACAAGTTCCTTTGCTATACATAAACAAAAGCTAGAACATGATCTCTCAACCAATTACAAGTTATAATAGACTTCCAAATCTCCAACTTAACTTTAAGCTTCAATATTGAACTTCTTCTTTAAACAAGCTACAAACCCTACAATTCACAAAGAATATATCTTCACATGGCCATGGAGGCTCACCTCCCAGCCTAGGCCATTACATGGCCACCCCCGAGCTTGGGAAAATAAGTATAGGATAGGATACACTCAAGAAACACAAAACATAAACATTTAACATAAATTAAGAACACATATGTTCACAATAAACTCCCTTCCCAAGCTTGCACAAAGGATTCTTACATTGAATCCATACAGTGGGTAAAGGTGGAATCTTCCTCATGGACTCACCTAACTTATAATTAACAACATACATAGCATGTATCATCAGCCTTCACAAGGCCCTTCCAACCCAAACAGCTCAAATCCATGAGCAACAACAACAACCCTTATGGCCCCCAAACACCCTTATGACCCCCAAATAGCATAAGAAGGCTCTCATGGTTGCCCATACAACCATGCACTCAAAAAAAAGGAAATCCCAAATTAGGCCCTTCACCCCAAGTTCTCCTCAATTCCTCCCAAGGATGAGGAGTGAACTTGCACACCCATAACATGAACAATTACAAGAAAATAACAAGATTGCAAACAAAAGCTCAAAATGAAAACAACAATAAAAAGGTTTACACATAGAAAAATAGATTACAATTTTTTACATAACACATTATTTTCAAGCATGTTCAAATAAAAAATAAGATTAGAAGACCACCAACCTCCTTCAAATACAAGGCTGAATTGAGAGTTGAAGATGAGCTTCCCTTATCACCAAGCTTGCTATTCTCAAATCTACTAGGCAAAGACTCTCAAGATCTCCTCTTACTTCCTCTCCCAACTAGCATAAAATAAGAATGAACTAGTCCACATGTTTCTAAGTCTTTCTCCCTAAAAACATTCTTCTCTCCACACCCTTCCCAAAACTATTAGGTTTCTAGATCTAAAACAAAATGACACTTGCCCCTCTCTAAGGTTTGGGATGACTTTCCACATATGAAAATAAGAGATTACTTAGGGAACATTTCCATTTTCGTGCATGTCAAAAATGGCACATTTGGAGAGACATATAAGTGGCCTAGGAAGATGAAAATAGAATAATTGAGCCCCCCAACCCAAGTGCTAACCTTGGGGCACTAAAATTCAACCTAAACCTCATTTTAGGACTCCAAAAAACTTCTCAAAATTCTCAATTAATCATGCATCCCAAAATGGAGTTTTAGTTTCAACAATTCTTGGTCCCTTAAACCACCTACCTAGCTTGGGAATGCTCAAGACTAACAAAGGAGAAGGTTGGGTCCATACTCCACTCAACATGCCACTTCATCACTAAGGTGTCAAGTGACACATCACAATAATACACATCACAAACACATGTGGCATGCCTTGTGTGAAAAACCATTTAAACATATTCACCAAGATAAAAATTTACTTACAAACATATATTTCAAACATTGTCAACCATATACACATAGTCATCACATTTACAAAAGAAATCATGATACGATGAGGTTGTACTCTTCTAGATTCGACCTTGGCTTTCAACTGATTGCACTAAGATCCTATCTTGTTTCCCTGACTTACAACCATGGCCATGTCCCTACATGCTCAAACTCGATGTCAGTACATTATAAAAACTTGCATCAATAATCATGTCAAAAATAAGTAATAATATCTAAACTAGACAAATACATACATATATATCTACATCATGAACATTACATATTCCTCATAAACATGTAATCCTGAACTTATCATAGAACCATGATTCCATCAATGATCATAATACTGAAAGATAATCATAACAAATGCAGAATTCATATATCATAGATAATCATGGTATCAAAATGAGCATATATAAAGAGCACGACTAATGTGATCATCATGCAAATCTATAACAAACATCTCATAAGGTCTAAATTATAGCATATATAAACCAAAATAGATCAAATGTCTATACTCGAGGTATCATCCTGATGGATCAAATGTAAAAATGAAAGTCGAACTAGGATGGGTTGGGATAGGACCTCATATCCTCCCCCACTAGGCATGAAATTCCTCTTGGAGTTCATCAAAAAGATGGGGATATTGATCTCTCATCTGAGTTGTGTCCTCCCATGAAGCTGTGACCTCATTGTAGCAATCCCACTGAACCCTAACTTGGTCGAGCTTTCGACCTCAAAGGGCCAGGGTCCTGTGAGCCAAAATACGTATTGGCCTTAAAGCCAGCTATCCATATGACTCCACCTATAAAGCATCCCAATCAATAATATGAGACTCATCATATATATATTTCCTCAAAATAGACACATGAAATACATCGTGGATGCGCAACAGGCTAGGTGGCAAAGCTAAACAGTATGCTACCGGGCCTATCCTCTCCAAAATCTCAAAGGGTCTGACAAATCTAGGGGCTAGCTTAGAACCCTTTCCAAAAAGGATTGGGCTCTTATGCGGCTAAACTCTCAAAAAGACTATGTCACCTATCATATACTCTTTGTCAATCTTCCTAGCATCTGCATACTTCTTCTATCAATCCTGGGCCTCTCTAAGACACTACCTGATTAGATCCACATGCTGCTCCATCTCTCTGACCAACTCTAGACCAATGGAAACTCTGTCCTCTATCCTGTCCTAGCTCAACGGTGTCCTGCAAGGTCTTCCATACAAGGCCTGATATGGAGACATACCCAAAGATGAATGATGCCCATTATTATAGGAAAACTCTACTAAATGTAGGTACTCCTCCCACCTAACTTGGTGATCCATCACATACATGTGTAGCATGTCCTCTAACACTTGAGTAACCCTCTTAGTCTGACCATCTTTCTCTAGGTGATATGCTGTGTTGAAATTGAACTCGGTGCCCAAAGTGGTCTATAGCTCTCTCTAGAAAGAAGATGTAAAGAGTGAGTCCCTGTCTGATATGATCATGTGAGGAATGCCATGTTGTCTAACAATATCCCTCAAAAAGACCTATGCCACTGCAAGTGCTGTAAAAGTGGTACGTATGGGTGAGAAGTGGGCTACCTTAGTCAACCTATCCACCATCACCATAATGGCATCATGACAATGAGATGACATAGGAAGACTGACTATAAAATCAATAGATATAATATCCCACTTCCACTCCGATATCTCATGAGACTACAGAATTCCACCTGGATGACAGTGCTCCACCTTAACCCACTGACACTCTAAACATCTAGCCACTATCTCTATAATGTGTGTCCTTAAACCCGGCCAATGATATAGTTGTCTCAAATCTGCATGTAACTTCTTAACTCTAGGGTGCGCTGCATAAGGGGTTGTATGAGCCTCGAGAATAATGAAATCATGCAACCCTTCGAAAGAAGGTACATAAATACATCCTCTATGGTGAAGAAGGCCATCGGACTCTAGTGTGTAATCTATGAACTTCCCCTCTAGGGGTCTCTAATCCTAAACCATCTGTCTAATCTCTAAATAGAAGGCATCCTCCTATAAATGTTGTAGTATGCACCCTCTCAAGTCCATGCTAGCAGTCATAGCTAAGAGCTCATGACGTCTCCTACTCAATGCATATGCTACCACATTCTCCTTACCCTTGATGTAGTGAATGTTAAAGTCATACTTACATAGGAACTCCATCCATCTCCTCTATCTAGCATTGAGGTTTGGTTGTGTGAATATATACTAGAGACTCTGATGATCTAAATGAAGCTCGAATCTATGGCCTAATAAGAAATGTCACCATCTCATCAAAGCATGCACCACTACTGCTAGCTCAAGGTCATGGGTGGGATAATTAAGCTCATGAGTCTTGAGCTTTCTAGACTCATAGGCAATAACCCAACCATCCTGCATTAGTACAACCCCAATCCCATCTAAAGATGCATCTATGCAAACCACAAAATCTACTGAAGGATCAGGTACCGCAAGTATAGGTGCATTGGTAAGTGCTCTCTTGAGCTCCTAAAAAGCTCTCTCGCACCTCTCTATCCACTCAAACTTCTTCCCTTTCCTCTGAAGGGAAGTGATGGGATGGGCCACTCTAGAGAAACCCTCAACAAATCATCTATAACAGCCTACAAGGACCATGAAGCTCCTAACCTCAGTCACACTAGTGGGTGTCAACCAATCCATAATCACCCTAATCTCAGATGGGTCAACTAAGATCCCATCTCCTAATATCACATGACCTAAATAGTGAACCTCTGTCTTGAAGAATGCACACTTCAGCAAGCTACCGTACAACTAATTATCTCTCAAGCACTACAAGACCTATCTCAAATGCTCCTCATGCTCATGCTCATCCTATGAGTATATCAATATGTCATCCAGGAATATCACCACAAATCTATCTAGAAATGAATGAAATACTCCATTCATGAGACTCATGAATACGACTAGAGCATTCGTGAGTCCAAAAGGTACCACAGTGAACTCATAGTGCCCATATGATGTGCGAAAAGTTGTCTTATGGATGTCCCTATCCATGATCCTCAACTGGTGATATCCTGACTTCAAGTCTATCTTCAAGAACACCCAGGCTCCCTGAAGCTGATCGAATAAGTCATCAATCCTAGGAAGGGGATACCGATTCTTGATGGTCACCTTGTTTAGCTGTTGGTAATCCATGCACAAACTAAGAGATCCATCCTTCTTCTTAACAAAGGTGACAGGTGCACCCCATGGAGATACACTAGGGTGAATGTGCCCTTTCTCCAAGAGCTCCTCTAGCTGAATCTTGAGCTTGTTGAGCTCGTGTGTTGACATCCTATAGGGTTCTCTAGAAACAAGCTCTACTCCAGGCATGAGATCAATGTGAAGGTCCACTACTCTAGGTGGTGGCATACCAAGTAACTGTGATGGAAATACATCTGAAAACTCTTGAAGGATAGGGTGGTCATCAAGAGAAGTCTCCTTCTCTACCTCCTCCTCTTTGTCACTGATGATGATAGCATATAATCAACATCCCTTTCACATGTACTACTTAAGCTACATAGCAGAAATCATACGAAGGGATATGGGTCTCTAAACTCCTATAATAACTGAGGTCACCCCCTCATCATCTAAACACTCTACTATCTTCTATCTACAGTCCACCTTGGCTCTGTGGGAATAGATCCAATCCATACCGAGAACAACATCATATGATCCAAGTGGTGTGACACGAAGGTCAACTGAGGTGGTAAAGTCTCTAATCTGCAACTGGCAACTCCTCACCATGGAACTAATAGATACCCTAGCACCTGAGGCTAACTCAACCTCCCAACTAACATCCTATCTAGCTACCACTAGCCCGCAACGCTCCACTATGAAAGGTGAAATAAAGGATTCGATGGCTCTAGAATCAAAAAGGATAGAAACACTACTACCTTTGATCATGCCTGTAGCCTCAATGACTATGGCCTAGTGCTCAGCCTAGTGGTTATCAACTATTGCAAAAACTCTATGTGCTCTGACCATGTCTCCTACAGTAGGCTCAGAAGCTTCCGCTCTCTGACTACCGACTGAGTGGCCTGTAGGACAATCCCTGGCTATGTACCCCATGGCACCACATGTGTAGCATGGTCCTCTAGCCTATAGCTGTATACCCTAAGGCCTAGACTAATGTTGTCCTCCTTTAGTACTAGAACCATTGAATCCTCCTCTGGAAGCCTGAGACTATCCTCTCTGATCTTGTTGAGATCCCTATGAGTGCCACTACTTGGGCTTAGAGCCCTGCTATCCCTAAGAAGGTCTCTATCTCTAGCTCTACTGAGACTGTTGTGGCTACTACTGCTACTGCTACTGAGGTGCTCTAGATGATCCTGATGAGTTCTTCTAGTTTTCCTTCCAATGGGACTTCTGGAAACTAGAAGAATGAGATGTGGCATTCTAGTTCTATGACTGGTCTCAGGCATCGTGAGATGTACTATGGATCTCATCAACTACCATGGCTCTCTCCACTATATCATGTAGATCTCCTACAGGTACCAACCGCACTCTATTAGCTATGGCACAGTTCAACTGCTTGATGAAGTGGTTGACCTGGAGCTTCTCATCCTTCATGTAGTCCACATAAGGAAGGAGCTCAAGAAACTTGTTCTCATACTGGGCTACTGACATGCCTCTCTATTGTAGGTTGTGAAACTCATTGATGCGATGCTGTCTAAAATGCTCTAACATATATCGGCCTTAGAATCTCTCCAAGAAGATCTCCCATGTGAGGCTGTCCATGGTAAGGTGACAATTAACCTTCTCTTCCTTCCACCAAGTAGAAGCATTCCCTCTCAGCATGTGTACTACAAAGCATGCCTTAAGGTTTCTCTCATAGGGATGCAACCCAAAGCAACACTCAAGGCTTAAAAGCTAAGCCTCTACCTCTGTCCTAGCTGTGGATCCCGAAAAGGGTGGCGATTGTAATCTGACAAGATCTCTGATCAAGTCCCCTATGTCACGAGGTACTCTCAGCACAACTACTGGTGGCAGCTTTGGCATGTGCACTGACTCACCCTCATGAACTGCTTGCTCCACTACTCATCTAGGAGGGGGACTCCTACTCTGCTCCCGGTTCCCGACCTGCTGGCCTCCCAGAGGTAATTTGTCCATGAGAATACTGGCAAGATTCTGCAAGGCATTAAGGATATCCTGATTGGGGTTAGGTGGCGGTGAAGGTGGAGGCCTCCACTCATCACCCAGCCCCTTGGCTACTCGCTCATCTCCCCCTACTACCACACGTCCACCTCTGGTTATCCACCCACGTCAATGAGCACTACGCATGACTAGAGGCATCCTACACTTAGGACAAAACAGTGGTAATTTTGGCAAACATAATGGGTCTAAAGGTTCCTAGAGTAGAAACTATGCTCTGATACCAAAATGTAATGCCAAAAATAATCAGACAAAACATAACTACAAATTTATTTTTTTGAAACAAACTATAACATACACCTAGGTCAACAAGGTTGCACAAAAGCCCTTCAATGTGAAGCTTTGGAATCGTAAGCTCGCTTGGGTAGGTCACCCAATGACACTTAGGGGCCATGAGGCAAGTCTTGGCATGCCTCTGTCCCCTACACGATGGAAGTCATTAGGCGACGAGGAAGGATAAAGAATTTTTAAAGGGAAAAAACATATTCTAATGGTTTCATGACATAATAGGATAATATGTCGATCCCTAAGAATTCTCAAGGAGAATTAAATTCACTAAGAATAAACTAATTTAGAAATAATAATTTTCAATTATAAGCCTAGCTAAAACTCGCATAACTAAGTTTCCTTCCCCTGAATTAATATTTCTAAAGGATAGCAATACCATTAATATTAAGGTTAATAATGTTAATTAATACACTTGGAATAACAATCCATTAAGTTTGTTCACATAAAATTTGTGTAGAAATAGGATTAGGATTACTATGAGAATTTATCCAAAATATTAATAAATAAATTTAAGAACAATAATAACCTTATTGCAAGTTACAATTCTTTGATTAAAATAAAATTGCTCATAAGTAAAACCATAACTTAATATATTTAACGATATCGCTAAAACATATCAAGAGATTAATTACCAAAACTTTTAAACTTAATTACTAATAATCTATAAAATAAAATTGTTATCTTCTAAAAGTTCCTCTCACAAATATATCACTAACTCAATTAAACAAAAATAACATTGCACTAATTAAATTACTTCTATCAATGCTCAATGAATAAAATGGCTACCACTTGTCAAAAAAATTAAGTTCATGAAAGAACATAACCGCTTAAATGAAATTTTATAATAATTAATGGGCCCTCCAAACCCTAATTTGAAAGTAGGGTTTGGGGCCATGATAAAACTTCTCCAACCCTAAAATGTCTCATTTTTGTTTTCTTTCTCATTTTTTCTTTGTGTGTAGGTCTAGGGCAAGATGAAGTTGTGGTCTAATCTGAGTTTCTCACAAATGAGGGAGAATTAGCACAGTAGGAGATCTCTTTAGCCATAAGAGAAACTTCATTTAATCTGCTAGTTCGAATGTGGGTAACATTCCTTTAGCTTTGGAAGAAAGCAGTCCAGATCTGTTCATAGATCGAATGCTTCAAGTTCAAATATAAACTGCCATTTCAATATGGCAAATGTAGTTTGAACTTCAATTTGAATGTAATGGCTTTTCCTTAAAAATTTCATTAGGTTTTTCAATGTATTCGGCATGGCCATTTTAGTATTGTTCAGCTAAATAAATCTCTGAGATATATATGTTTTTTTTTTTTGACTATCGAACTATGTTTTAACATAATATACTAAGTTTTGTTTAACGTGGCAAGGTATGAAACCCTAAGTGAGCCGCATTTTTTTTTTATTAACAGAGTTTAACAACTCTGTGAAACTTATGTATTAATTACTATATAATAGCATTGGGAAGATAAAAAAGAATTTGGGGGGTTTAATTAAACCCTAGCCGCGGATAATCTATGTGGCACAGCACAACAGTGTTTCAGTCACTGCTGTGACTGTTGTCACGATAGAGACCTTGGTCTTTTCCATGATAGCAGTCATGGAAAAGACTGTTGTGCTCACACGGGGGCAAGGGAGTTCAAAAGGGCTTCGGCCCTAAACTCTGCGAACCCCATCTAACATATGCAATGCAATTTTTTTATAAATAACATATATTATTATATATATTAAATACTATGCCATGTTTGTTGTGTAGTATATACTATATATAATAATATATTATATTTGATCTCCAATACATTGATTAAGCTACATTAATATTTTATGTTATATATTATTATTTATTATATACTATACAATTTTCATTGTTTAGTATATAATATATAATAATATATTATGTATCATTTCTATTTTATTAATAGTATAAATAGTATTTCTAAAAAAATTTATATATATATATATATATATATATATATATATATATATATATATATATATATGTATATATATGTATATATATGTATATATATGTATATATATGTATATATATATATATATATGTATATATATATATATATATGTATATATATATATATATGTATATATATATATATATATGTATATATATATATATATATATATATATATATATATATATATATATGTATATATATATATATATTATGTATTATACTTTTTTTGGTATAATATATAATTTATATATAATTACATCATATAGAATAACAGGTATAGTTGTCTCTGTTATAAGGTACTTGTCAAAAAAATATGTTTTTTTGTTTAGTTACTAGCTTCTCAACATTTACTTTTATACCACTAGGCTTTATGATTGTAATGTAAACAGCTCCTCATGTAAACAGAATCAGGAAATGTACATTAGATTATGATAAGAAAAAAAAATAGATTAAGTTCTCCAACAATCTATGCATATAATATGGAACAGTTTTATATTCTCAGACATTAAGTCTTATTCTAGAATGATCTTCTAACCAACAGTTCAGTATTGATTTTGTCCAATTGCAAACATCTACAGATTTCTTTATTTACAATTCTTGATGGAAGATAATAACAAAATAGTTTCTAGAAATATATACAACCCTTAAATCAAAACTGTGTAAACATACTGGAAACCTAAATTTAATAGCTAATTCTCTGCTACAGGAACTTCATCATTTTCTGGCAATTACAGTAATATTGGAAACACAAATTTAATATCTAATTCTCTGCTAAAGGAACTTCATCATTTTCTGGCAATTACAGTAATACTGGAAACACAAATTTAATATCTAATTCTCTGCTACATGAACTTCTTCATTTTCTAGCAATTACAGTAATACTGAAAACACAAATTTAATATCTAATTCTCTGCTATAGGAACTTCATCATTTTCTGGCAATTATAGTAATAATGGAAACAGAAATTTAATATCTAATTCTCTGCTATAGGAACTTCATAAATAATAGTTACAGAAACTAGATCCTATAGAAAGAAAAATACATTCATTATGGCTAAAACAGTAAATTAAAATATTTAGTCTGATTTCCAGCCTATAACCATTACAAGTTCCTTTGCTATAGATAAACAAAAGCTATAACATGATCTCTCAACCAGTTACAACTTATAACAGACTTCCAAATCTCCAACTTAACTTTAAGCTTCAATATTGAACTTCTTCTTTGAACAGGCTACTAACCCTACAATTCACAAAGAATATATCTTCACATGGCCATGGAGGCTCACCTCACAGCCTAGGCCATTACATGGCCACCCCTGAGCTTGGGGAAACAAGTATAGGATAGGATACACTCAAGTGACACAAAACATAAACATTTAACATAAATTAAGAACACATATTTTCACAATAAACTCCCTTCCCAAGCCTGCACAAAGGATTCTTACATAGAATCCATACAATGGGTGAAGGTGGAATCTTCCTCATGGAGTCACCTAACTTACAATTAACAACATACATAGCATGTATCATCAGCCTTCACAAGGCCCTTCCAACCCAAACAGCTCAAATCCATGAGCAACAACAACAACCCTTATGGCCCCCAAACACCCTTATGACCCCCAAATAGCATAAGAAGGCTCTCATGGTTGCCCATACAACCATGCACTCAAAAAAAAAGGAAATCCCAACCTAGGCCCTTCACCCCAAGTTCTCCTCAATTCTTCCCAAGGATGAGGAGTGAACTTGCACACCCATAACATGAACAATTACAAGAAAACAGCAAGATTGCAAATAAAAGCTCAAAATGAAAACAACAATAAAAAGGTTTACACATAGAAAACAGATTACAATTTTTCACATAACACATTCTTTTCAACCATGTTCAAATAAATAACAAAATTAGAAGACCACCAACCTCCTTCAAAGACAAGGCTGAATTGAGAGTTGAAGATGAGCTTCCCTTGTCACCAAGCTTGCTATTCTCAAATCTACTAGGCAAAGACTCTCAAGATCTCCTCTTACTTCCTCTCCCAACTAGCATAAAATAAGAATGAACTAGTCCACATGTTTCTAAGTCTTTCTCCCTAAAAAAATTCTTCTCTCCACACCCTTCCCAAAACTATTAGGTTTCTAAATCTAAAACAAAATGACACTTGCCCCTCTCTAAAGGTTTGGATGACTTTCCACATATGAAAATAAGAGATTACTTAGGGAACATTTCCATTTTCGTGCATGTCAAAAATGGCACATTTGGAGAGACATATAAGTGGCCTAGGAAGATAAAAATAGAAGAATTGATCCCCCCAACCCAAGTACTAACCTTGGGGCACTAAAATTTAACCTAAACCTCATTCTAGGACTCCACAAAACCTCTCAAAATTCCCAATTAATCATGCATCCCAAAATGGAGTTTTGGTTTCAATAATTCTTGGTCCCTTAAACCACCTACCTAGCTTGGGAATGCTCAAGACTAACAAAGGAGAAGGTGGGGTCCATACTCCACTCAACATGCCACTTCATTACTAAGGTGTCAAGTGACACATCACAATAATACACATCACAAACACATGTGGCATGCCTTGTGTGCAAAACCATTTAAACATATTCACCAAGATAAAAATTTACTTACAAACATATATTTCAAACATTGTCAACCATATACACACAGTCATCACATTTACAAAAGAAATCATGATATGATGAGGTCATACTCTTCTAGAGTTGACCTTGGCTTTCAACTGATTGCACTAAGATCCTGTCTTGTTTCCCTGACTTACAACCATGGCCATGTCCCTGCATGCTCAAACTCGATGTCAGTACATTATAAAAACTTGCATCAATAATCATTTCAAAAATAAGTAATAACAGCTAAACTAGACAAATACATACATATATATCTGCATCATGAACATTACATATTCCTCATAAACATGTAATCCTAAACTAATCATAGAACAATGATTCCATCAATGATCATAATACTGAAAGATAATCATAACAAATGTAGAATTTATATATCATAGATAATCATGGTATCAAAATGAGCATATATAAAGAGCATGACTAACGTGATCATCATGAAAATCTATAACAAACATCTCATAAGGTCCAAATGATAGCATATATAAATCAAAATAGATCAAATGTCTATACTCGAGGTATCATCCTGATGAATCAAATGTCAAAATGAAAGTCGAACTAGGATGGGTTGGGATAGGACCTCACAAACCTAAACCCAAACTTGATATTTACATTACCTATTACCCTAGTGAGATAATTAAAGCACCTGATGGTCCTCTTGACATTGTTGCAAAGGTTAATGGACTTCACTCTTGTGATGTATTTATTGACCCCACTTGCATGGTAAATGTGATAACTGAAGATAATATTTTCAATATACAATTGTGATGTGATTTATATGATAAATCTGATGCTATGATCCAAACTTTCAATGGTTTCATTTATCCTACCCATGGATCTATTGCATTTCCTATTGAATTTGGTAAAAAATTAGATGTTACCTTTTTTCTCATCCCAACTTCTAATCAATTTCAAGTCAAACTTGGTCTTCCTTGGCTTATCTCCATGAAATATATAGTCTCTCATATCCATAAGTGTTTGAATTTTTCTCACAATAGACAAATCATGATTGTTAACCATATCCTTTATCATCCTTCAGTGCCTTGAGAATTTGTTGACCTTTATTTATTTTTTCCTTTTATACCTCAACCAACTCAACCCCATAGAGATAATCTCTTTCAATCATATCAAAACTATAAAATATAATAGATTTGTGATCTTATCAATCCTAGAGATGTTCCATCTCCTTTTCCTAGACCTATACTGCTTCCTACACCTCATATATATGCTTTAGTTCCAGCTCCTATATCTTATAAATGTTTTTTTTATTATATCTCTCAACCTAGTGTAGTTCCTTATGTACCTCCTCATAAGGAAGAAAAGGACCCAATATTAATTGATCCTTAACCAAACCAAATTTCTAGCAAAATGAAGCATAACTATTGTTCTCATGAGTGACACCATAAACATTATGTTAGAGCCCATCAATGTGCTTCCCAAAACCCTCTATCACCCCAAACAGGTCTACTGATGCTTTAATTCTCTTTGACCAACCTATGCTTGAACTAAAGGAGGAAGTTAACTTTAAAAAGATGAAATTGAACAAACATGATAATGTTATTCATATCTTGGATTCTATTACAATTAATTTTGATGAAGAACATACTCTTGATGATGACACTTTTGATGTTCATAATGAAACTAATGATGATATTCATGCTAGTGATTCTAATGATATGTTTGAGATTATTGATGTTAATCATGATTTACAAGCTATGTTTTCAAAACAATTGTCTTTGTCCTAGTGGTAAACAAAGTGACCTAGCTTCAAAACACAACGCTTGTTTGGAACTAGCTATTGTTCCATCTTTTGTGTTTGATGTTTCTCCTCTTGCATGTTGTCCACCTTCCCTAAACACTACAAAATGAGATGGGGGGCAAGAAATATTCTTGACTAGCTCCTCTTGTGCAGTGGATTCTATGTGCTTTCTTATTATAATGTGCTTCCCCCGTGATGTGTTTCTTGTTATGTTTTTTGTTTAGATTTCTTTACATGACCCTTGTTGCTCCATAGGTGCAAGGTGATAAATGAATCAAAATTTTGTGACATTTCTCTATGTTTATCTCACTTCTTCTATATTGTGTTATATGCTATGTTGTGTATGTGCCACTATTCATAAATGTGCCTTTGTTTTGTCTGATATGGGATGATGCAAAATGGTTTTTGGTCTATGTGGTGCCAACCCAAAAAAAATCTTATTTGTAACTCTTATGTGGCATTCTTCCATTGTTCTTGTAGTTCTTCAACCTTTGGGGGATGATGATAGTTCATTTTTATATAATATCTCATGTATTATTATATGATCATACTGACCCTAGAGTTACTAAGTTCCTTTTGTGCTCCCTTTTTTCATGTATTCATTTCCCTTGATTTGTCCTCTATTTGGGGTATCTCATAGTGGAAATGTTTCTTGTGGGTGCATGTACGTTATGTTAAATCCATTTTTCCCATTAATTCATTTGCGATTTCTTTGATGTCAAGGCATACACTCCACTCTGTGTTTCACATTTTGCACACACACACGCAATGATTAAATGCAACTTCTCTTGTAGATGTCCAAGGAGACAATGTTTACCTCATGTTCATATTTTTATTGGATCCCTTAATGGATACAATTCTTATCTTAAGGAATGATCCTCCTTTCTTTGATCCCTTTGGATAAAATTATTTCCTTAGGTCTGATCATTTTCTTAGATTTCTTAATGGAGACAATACTTTCCTTAAGGAATGATGTTTCATTTTCTTGATCCCTATGGAGACAATACTTTCCTTAGGACTTATCACCCTTGTCAGATCCCTTAATGGAGACAATGTTTTTCCTAAGGGTTGATCCTTTTTTATGGTTTGAATAGCATAAAAAATCTTGCTAGACCTTCAATGCTATATTTTTTATTGTGTCCCATTTGTATGCTCTCTCTCTCTCTCTCTCTCTCTCTTGTGTGTGTGAATTTTGTACCTATCTGTAGACACAACACTTCAGTAAAACATTAGAGGTTAGCTAAAATCAAAATCATGCAATAAATGAAAACTAAACTAACCAGGTGATTTACTGCCTTCTAGTAGATGCGAGTATGTCTTCTCAAATTATACTGAGATCAGTGACCTTGATGACACCTAAATGAAGGATTTGAATGCAAAATCTAGATATGGAATGTATGCAATTAATCTATTTTTTTGGATTTTCTATGCAATAATATGATAATGAAAACTTGATATGAATCTATGCTAATATGGAAATTGATATGCTAAAATGATCTAACAATAATATTCTAAATGATATGGATACTATGCAAAAATAATGAAAATCTCACAACAACTCGAATTCTTAAGATCGATTCTTCAGTCTCCAATTCAGCAGTGTGAGTGTGCAATTCATGGATGGATCTCAAATGAAGAGCTGGAGCCTTAATTTATAGAAATCTAGGGCTTTGGAGGTGCATGAAAAAAAGTCATAAATCACTCAAATAACTTAGGTTGATTTATGAGTTATTTTTAAATAAAGGTAATTAACTCACAAAAACATGCAAAAGCAGAGTTTAACTCAAAATTGAGTATAGATTTAATTGATAATTAATAGTTGTCTGCTTTTGTGATTGTGCATGTTTTATTTATGAATTAATTTAATAATAAAGTGATTTATTTCTTACTTAACTGATTTTGAAAAATAAAAAAATTGATTTATGGGTTGATCAATTATTTTTCAAACTTTTATTCAAAAATAATATTATTAAAAATTGACAACTTGCTTTAATTAATTAAATAAGAATTTAATCAATTATTCATAGGATTTTGGATTTATTATCAAATTTAAATAATAATAATTTAGGAATAAATAGAATTAACTTCAATTAAACAATTAAGTGGCAGAATTAAATCTAATTAATTAAATATTTAGAATATTCAATTAATCAAATTTTAGGATAAATAGGATTTATCGCCAAATAACTATGATGATTAGGAATATTACTAGGAATATTCCCTGATG
Organism: Chamaecyparis obtusa; assembly: GCA_027943335.1. Taxonomy (NCBI): domain Eukaryota; kingdom Viridiplantae; phylum Streptophyta; class Pinopsida; order Cupressales; family Cupressaceae; genus Chamaecyparis; species Chamaecyparis obtusa. Next base: position 66,125 of record BSBK01008540.1, read on the forward strand.
TAGAATTTTAGATAATCAATTAGGATTCGATGATGTTTCGATGTACCTTGGGTTAGGACTTCGATGTCGATTTCGTTCGATGTGTCGATATAGAAGATTAATGAACTTATAGCCCATTTTTGGGGTATTACATTTTGCCCCTCTTTGAATTGTTGTGTGAAGCGCAATGGTTCAAAGAAAATCTATGTATGATGTTGAAACTGATGTTTGAAATTGATATTGATATGAGACAGAAGCTGATTGAAATTGATATGAAGATAATAGGTCCTAAATGACCAAAGATAATGTTAACTATAACAGCAAATGAACCGATGATTGCAAAAAAGTGTCAAAACACCTAATTTCAAACCTCATGATTGCGAAGAAGTGAGTGACCAATTTCAGACCTGATTGTCCTTATATTGAATCACATTGGTATCACATATGAACCCTTCAGTTTTCGAAGAACCAAGGAAATAACACAATTGAATCGATAGTTACAAAAACTGATACAACTTACAAGATTAAGAGAATACCAAATTGATATGGATCTCGATGAATTTGATATGCCCCCCGCAATGATTTATTTGCCCCGAGCAATCAGGTCTTTTGATGAATCAGCAACTAGACGTGGTTGTTGTCTTGATTACTGAGGAAAGATATGATTTCAAATTTAGATTACAAACTTTGAATGATGTGCAATACCATGCCCCCTTCGGGATTAAAATTGAAATCTGACAAGAAAATTCAGTGTTATGGTTTAGAAGCATGTTAATTAATTTGAGAAGTGGTTAAACACGTCCGAGAACTCATTCTGCATCGTTTGGAGGGTCCAAAAGACCAAGTTTGACTAGGTTTGACCATGAGTTGACCATGGTTGACCAAGTTAAAATTTTGATAGTTTGATGTAAGATAATTAGTTAAGTTGAATTCTAGATTTCTGTGATGATTGAAGGTCGATTATGCAAGTAGTTAATAATATAAACGATCTCAGATTTTGATTTTGATCCTGAAAAAGGATTATACTTGCTATTTCGTTGGAGGAACCTTTGTGTGAGATTCAACTCTTGTTAGATTTGAAGATGTGATTTGAAGAATCATTTAAGCATTGAAGTTTAGCCAACCATTGTGAGATCATGCAAACATGTAAAATGCAAAGAGACATGCAGAATGAAATGCAACCTAAGACCTAGGACCTAGTCACTGATCATGTGTCGGTAATTCTCATCATTGAATTTTTAGGTAACCGGATAAATCAATACAATGCCCACTAGTTATGAAACCATAGACATATGAATATCTATTTGTATGTGCAGGAATCAATACAATACCCACTGATTAGGAAACCATGGATATATGAATATTGATTTTGTTTTTTGAAATGTCAGATTAGATATAAGCACCAAGGCACAAATGCTAGGATGACCTAAATATCATGTCCATTTTGATATAGAAATTTGTATAAGCATCAAAACATAAATGTCATGATGACCAGAATACACCTTGCATTACAAACACATTAAACAGTCAAGAGATCATTCTAAATCCAATGTGAATTACCCGTAGTGACCCGTTATCGTTCACATCCTTAGGTAAGATTGCATTTCACAATAGGAGAAAGAACTCACTCAAAAAGATAATAGTTAGATCAAACTTCCTTGAATTTTCTAGGTATCAATGGTCGAGGTACGCATGGCCATCCAATTCAAGATAGAGGCTCTTACAGTCAGACACCATTTCAATCCAGAATTTCCAAAGTTGTTAGATTTTCACATACAAGTAGAAAACAAAGAAAAGATTTTGCCCCAGTCATCAATTCTCTAAATCTATTAAAGGACATCATTGAGGAGTTCGTGGAAACACAATAATTAAAAAATCTCAATGTGAATCAGTAAGCATACAAGGAGATAAAAGCATGTAAAAAGCATAGATTGTTTTCAGTTTGTGTTTGAGTGTGTTGTTGTAGATGCAAAATACTTTTTGGAGACAAGATAGACTAACTGACCCAAATGAAGCTTCAAAGGACTCTGACTAGATATGAGACATCTAAGATACATTGGAGGCCATAGAATATGACATTGGTTGCCCCCAAGTTTTAACATTGATAGGATACCAACGCTTGAGCTGATTGGTGTACAGACTGACTTATTGAAAATAAGAATGCAGAAACAAACCAGGAGATATGTACAAACTAAAGCAAGACTGAAAGCTAGGAAAGACCAAGATTGTGCTGATAGATGGAGTGTTTTGAAACAAGTGGCACCTATTTGCCGAGTTTTCACCATCTTGGTAGAGATTCTATTTTTGCTACCAAGGCGCCTGTTTCCAGGTTTTCACCAAGGCACTTCTTTTTCTTTTTCTCATTTTTTTATATTTTTTATTTTTGATATTTTTGATATTTTTTACTTTTTTTGTGAATCATCAAGGCAGCTATTGCTAGGTTTTCACCAAGATGTTCATTTTTCAAGACTTTTTTCAATTTTTATAATTTTTTCAAGATATTTTACCATACATTGAATGCCTTAGGCATAGAATTTTTTCAAATGGAGAACGTTGATTGGTTCTCAGATTTGTTCTCCTTTAGTTGTTGAGAGTTGATAGGCACCAGAGCCAAAAGTAGCAGTGATTACAAAGGGACCCAGCTAGTTGGATTTAAACTTCCCCTTGCATTCTCAATGTGATTGATTTTTAGGATTCTCTCTCAAGACTAGATCACCAACCTGAAATTCTTTGTGTCTGACATTCTTATTGTAACCTCTAGACATTCTCTTCTGATATACTATGAGATGATCATACGCTTCTTATCTATGCTCATCTAGTAGTTCAAGTTCTTGCAACCTAGACACTCTGTAGTCATCATCAGTTACTAGACCATGCATTTTGATTCTTAATGATGGGATTTCAACCTCAATAGGCAGTACTAATCAGTATGTACAAAGGATGCCCCCAAAAAAAATGGGCATCAAACTCTCAAGAAAGATCACATCGTGTAGTCCCAATGTCTAGCAAGGTGGAGAACAAGAGGGATTAGTAGGCTAGTGGAAGAGATGGAAGACAAGAGAATGAAGGATAATGAAGGGAAGAAATCCTCAAGAGAAAACTCCTTAAGGGTACCCAAGCTAGGGAAAAATTGTCATGTAAAGCACATTGGACAAGCAATGAAAGGCCAGCATAGGATAAGTCACAAAAGCGTAATGCCAAAGAAGGACAGGATGTAGTCCAAAGGAGTAGACATGTCAAGAGGTTTCAAAGCATCGTGTTCTACTCTATTTTTATTAGATCAAGACCAAAGGGGAAAAGGATAGCGATAGGCAAAAATGAATGGAGGAAGATAGACATAAAGGCTAAACATGAAAGGAATGAAAACAAGATCATCATAAGATAGGTCACAAGATAGCCAAATATTTGTGTATAGATCAACATTGTCCAGATCAAAGAGAGAAGATGGAACAGATGAAATATGTAGAAGAACTACGCATGATGTCTGATTGCTAGGTTTTCATCATGGTACTTATCCAAGGTGCCACAAGGGAGTGGTTTTCACCATAGGATGAATTTATTTCTCTTTACTTTTGCTACCAAGGTGTCTGTTTTCAGGTTGTCACCATGGCACATTTTCAAAAAAAAAAAATTTATTTTTTTTTTTTTATTTTTTTTTATTTTTTTTTTTGTATTTTTCAAAAGAAGGCAAGCTTTTTAGATAATGCTCCTTGAAAGGATAAACTGTGACATGTCAAGGATTCAAAATGATATGCTCAAAGATGCTGATAGGGAAAGGGAGATGGAAGAGAAAATGGATGATAAGGTTTTATGTAAAGCAAGTGAGGTTGGAAGATAGGAGGAATAGGCAAATGAAAAAAAAGGATAGAAGGTAGAAGGACAATGAATGGAAGGATTGTGAAAGGGTAGATGGAAAGGAAGGCAAGATGAACATCAACACACACCTTGAAGGGTGGCAAGAGGATGGAGGAAATGTGAATGAAGGAATACATGAAGGAATATGGTGAATGGATAGCAGAGGTTGTGGTTTAGGTGCATGAAATGGAAGAATGTTTTTGGAAGAAGATGAAGTGGAAGCCTTTGGAAGCTTGAATGTCAATTTCACTTTTTGCTCAACACCAGACTCTTTCAAGAGAGACTTTGGAATCCATATAGCCATAGGCTTTTTATTTCTTTTTGATGATTTAGAGAGAATATCTTCAATGATGGATTTTGGAACCCATACTTGTCTTGTAGTTTTTTTCTTAGATATCTCTTTTGCCTTTATGCCTCTATGTCGATTAGAGGAGACATGGTGATCTTTTTTTTTTTATGGATTCTTGTATTGCTTCTTTTTCTTGTATTGAATATTCAAGTTACTTCCAAAAGACTTGGGACTTGTGGAAGAAGGAGGATATGACTAGTTTAGATGAGTGGGTGGATGAAAAGGATTCAAGGGTATGCATCTATGTTGATCTTGAGGAAAGAGGAGGGATGGAGGGATGTAAGGACCCAAGATGGATGGCGAATTAAGAGAGTTAGGAGGGGAAAGTGAAGGGACATAAGGACCCAAGATGGAAGGCAAACATGAAGCCCTTTTTAGTGGTGGAAGAGGTCCAAGGATGGAAGTGGAAGATGCAAAAGGATAATTAACAAGCTCATCAACATTTATATGAAAACCAAGGACATCAACACCGTTAGAGTGAGCATTAGGATTTTCAATAGAATCGTGGACATCTTGAATATGAGCACCTTCTTTGATTGTATTGTTCAAAGCTTGCAAAGACTTAGGAAGAGTAGAAAGTGGAAATGAACATGGAGTGGTAGAATAAGAAGATGGAAGACTTTGATCTTGACAAGGATCTTTGGATAGCATAAGCTCATAACTTTTCTCTTGATTTTCAATATGCTTAACATTGGAAGTAACAACACCATTTTTACCAACCTTAATGGAAGTATCATCTTTGGAAATTGGAAGTGGGGTAAGGTTATTTTGATTGTCAATAAGCTCAATAGTGTAAGTAGTAACTTGATCTTGCTTAGGAGAAGACTTAAAACATGGTGGAATGCATGAAAAAGGATGTGCAAGATCAAAAGAATCCTGAAGTGGATAAGAGACATCATGAAAAGAATTGGATGACATGGAGGGTTCTTGATCTTGATCTTTCTTTATGTTTTTTTCTTTATTATTTTTAGAGTCCTCTTGACATGGAGCTACTTCTAAGGACAAGAGATCATGTTGCAATTGTATAGAAGACTTTGGAAGAGATGGGGAAGGACTAGCTAGAGTAGGCATTATAGCATATAAAGGCTTAGGCTCTTTGGGTTTAGCATTATTGAAAGTATTTGCAACCAAGTGAAGGTTAGCTTGAGTTTCTTTAAGGGGTAGCCCTTGAGGATAACTATAGGGAATCGTATGAAAAGTATCAGGGCTTGTGTCGGATGAAGCTTCTATGAAAGATTTGATAGGTTTGGGAGCTTTAGGAAATGTATGGGTATTGGAGGAAGTAGGGGATGGAAGGTAACCACCACAAGACAAAGGTTCAACATTAACATGATCTTTCTTGAGAGTGTAATCTTTATTTTTAGCATGCGATTTATTAGAGGAGAGATCCTTATAGTATGCACATTTATAATCAGCTCGGTAAGCTTTCTCTTCCTCAATAGAAGTAGACATATCATCTAGGTATTGTTCATAGAAATCATCAAAGTCTCTTTCAAAATTAGAATCATATTGATCACCATCACGATCTATCCAATGTGGCATCCCATTTCCAGTAAGCATGAGCACACGGTGAGGAGGAATCTTAGGAATAGAGGTGTCATAATTATCACTATATTGTCCCTCATCATAGTCATCATAGTCTTCAAAGATGGGTGTATCACTCTCCATGGAAGAAGTATCAAAAGGATTATCACGTTGCTCATATTCTATCTGGGGGCATGGTGACATGTACAAGTCTTTATCAAATGGAAAAGGGCATAGAGCTTCCATGGAGAACTCTTTAGGTTCCTTTTCTTTCTCAAGTTTGTTAAGCTTGACTTGCATAGCATGCATTTGTTTCATCATAGTGGTGATTAGAGTTTCTTCCTCATGTGTACTGATTCTTTGAGACATGTTAGGAGTTTTAGGACTCCCTGGAATAGATTGCTATAGAGTTTGTTGATTGACTCCTTGAATTGATGGAGGAGGAGGGATCAAGCATGGAAGTGATAGAAGAGATGAATAGAAGAAAAAAGACTAGATAATAAGAGGAAAAGAATCAAGAAGACGTGAAGATTTTTGGAAGAAGAGAAAGAATGAAATGGGACACTAGGAAGACATGAGAGATGTGGAAGAAAGAAGACCAAGAGTCATTTTGTGCAAATTGATACTATTTAAGTTCATTTGGATGTTGAGAAACATGTCATAGCACCTAAGATTTGACCCAGACCGACCAAGGATGACTAGAAATGATAAGAATTAGTTCGCTATTTTGACAAAATTTGGGAATAGGCTGTAAAAACTAGATTTTTGACAAATTTGACCAATCTCTGACAACTTTGACTTTGGCTTTATATGAGTTTTGAAATTTTAAGGATGACTTTTGACACTAAAAAGGATTTTTGCTTCAGATTTGCAATTGTTGAGTGTTTCAGTATCAAATTGTTTACAAAATTGTCTGTCTAGATTTGAAGATTATACCGGATTGATTCGTTCTTAGTAACCAGATAGATAAACAGGCACGCAAAATAGCAAGCAAGTGATTCCAAGCTCATCTAAAAACAATGAGCAGGGGACAAAGCAACCCTATGCATGAACAATCAAGTGACTAAATGTGCTAATCCATAAGAGTGCTAATTGTGTATGTTCCAAAAACTTTTGCAAAGATGCACATATTCCTAGAAAATGAAAATTTGGCCTCACTAGGGTTTTTAGTAATGGTTTGACTATGCAACTTTTATAATCTCAAGAGGGCGAACTCCAATCCAAGTGCACTGGGGTTTTGACATAGTTTGAGAACTTAATCTTCAGGATCTACTAGGGAGATCTGACAACCCAACAAGAGACCACACCTATGGAGATTTCTTCCACAAGGAAATTTATATAGAGGTTGTCACTACCACAGCAAAAATGGCTATTACTGCTTGAGGTTCCATCAACGTGGTTGACCCAATTAAGGGAATGTCCACTATGGTTAACCCTCTCTAAAGGTGACTCACCAAATATACCACAAGGGGACTAGATCAGATTCAAGGATCTAAGTTTTTGGTACTATCCAAAAAGGAAGTAGAGCATAATCCCCTAACCTCTTCACTTCACCAAAACAAAGCAGATAGATAATCTGACATGCTAAGACTAAGATTATCTCACAAAGATCTATGATGTCAACCACTCATGATCTATCAACCTCTCCGGAGAGAATGTATCAATCAGAAGCTGAAGACGCACAAATCTAGTAGAACATGAGACTCTCTCAGTAACCTCCCTACCTACAAGGATTCTTTCATTGAGAAGAGTTTCACTAGAAACCCACTCTCTCAAGAACCATGAATAGTGTTCATAGGGCCTAATTACTATGTGTAACAAAGATGCTGAAAAGTAAATGTATGTTCATTTTTATAGCCCAAAATGAAGTATGTGATATGAAAGTGATAAGAGTCACACAAGCTTGACACGTGAGAGTTTATTTTAATCCAAATTGAAATATTATCAACTTGAGAAGAATACCTTATGTCCAATGCTCTGCAATCCAAAATTTAGCACACATCTGAAAGTACAAAATCATGACAAATCAATAGAAAATTGTAAGTGTTAGAAATCAATAATCTGAAAGTACAAATTCACAAATTCTATGTCTCTATAACAAAATCTCACGTGAGTCAAGATGTGGTCCCACATGAGGAAACACTATCTCGCGTGACCAAGGATGAAATCTCACATGAGGAAGTACGGTCTCACGCGATAAAAGATTAAGTCTCACATGAGGAAGTTCTGAAACCAGCAAAACTTCACGTGGAACGATGAAAAATCTCACGTGAGAATTTGTGCAGAGATGTATGAAAGTATGGATAGAAAATTAAAAATCACAGTTTTGATAGAAAAAGTGCTAAAAAATAATGTCCTGTAGAGTATACCAGAACCCTTGAAACCCTTAACCTCAAAAGATAGAAAATTGATAGAAATGAAGGGAAACCCATTTTCGAGCCCCACAATGGGCACCAAAAATGTGTGTGAATTTTGTACCTAAATGTAGACACAACACTTTGTTGGCATTAAGCAGAATTGCCACTAGTGACAACACTTATTTGCATTCTGGGTGCAAACCGAGCAGACAGTGCAAACCGAGCAGATAGTGCAAACTGAGCAGATAGTACAAACCAAGCAAATAGTGCAAACTGAGTAGACAGTGCAAACCGAGCAGACAGTGCAAACCGAGCAGACAGTGCAAACCGAGCAGACAGTGCAAATCGAGCAGACAGTGCAAACCGAGCAAACAGTGCAAACTGAGCAAAACAGTGCAAACCGAGCAAGTTAGTACAAACCAAGTAGGACAGTGTAAACCGAGTAACATCATGTCTATCGAATCACCAGTATTTACCGAGTTCAAAACCTACCGAGTGGTCAGTATGAACCGTGCCTTCACTTCTACCCAGTGCATGACGATGCCGAGTAATGCAGTGGACGTCGAGTATCAGAAAGTCACCGAGTTAGTTTGCAGAAACTGTGTAACCTTACTTGGGCCGACTTAGTAGCACTTATGTTTATTTGTCAAGCTGACTTTGTAATTGTAATTGTAATTAATTGTTTAAGACTTGTATATAAACAATGTTGTAAAAATGTCAAGATGTATGTAGTAAGCATGTATGTGAAAAAGAAAGAAAGGCAGAGATAAGCGAATTACAAAGGGCTTCAGTAGTATAAGGAATAGCAAAGACAAATTCATCACAGAAGGTGATCAGTACATCAGCGAATCTCAATCAGCAATCTAGTTGCAAAGCAAGAGATCTACTGTTTCATCCTAACAGGTGAATCAGTACTAAAATCCTTTAACCGGGTAGACCTAACAGTCTTTTGTAAAATCTCTTTACCGAGTGCATACTTCATTGTATGTTTGTAAATCCTTTAACAGGGTGGATCTAGCAATCCTTTTTGCTCCTAATAGGGTAGATCATCAGAAGTGATCAAATTATAAGCCTTAACCGGCCAACTTTATTCTGCAGTATTAAAGCTTTGTGGGTTTCATCCCCACCCCAGTTTTACTTTCTTTTTGGAAGGTTTCTGGGTAACCAAATCTATGTGTCATTATTGTGAATGCTTTTAAGTTTCATGCTTTCTGTATGCAAAGGTTAAAATAAATTACATGTTAATACATCCGTAATTGAAAGAAAATTTGGAGTTACTGATTCACCCCTCCCCTCTCAGTAACTCAGTTAATTCTTGAATATTTCCAACAATTGGTATCAGAGCAGCATTGGTTCTCAAGACAAAGCTTAACTAGCTTGAGCAAAGATCCAGGACAATGGAGGTATTCAAACTGAACAAGGTGATTGAAAATGAAAAGCTAGATCTGGAAATGGCCATAGCTAAACTTAAAGAAGCAAAAGAACATCTTTCCCAATCCCTAAGAAGAAGGAAGGAACTTGCAAATCAGATGAATGATCAGAATTACATTGAAGAAAATATTGAAGATCTTTTTCCCTCAAATAGCTCAGATGAAGCAAACAATGCTGTCAAAGAACTCCTAGAAAAGAATGGGTCTCTGCAGGAAGAAGTGAGAAAATTAAAAAGAGAACAAGAGCTACACTCTACAAGATTTTGTGAGATCTTGGAACAAAGAAACAAGTTGAAAGATGAATTAGATGGAAGGAACATTGAAGTCCAAAATAAAACCCTTCAACTAGAAAACCTAATTGATCAGATCTCTCATACAAATGAGGAAACACTATCTCGCGTAAGATGCTTCAAATGCACTAAACTCGGTCACATAGCCAAAAACTACATGAATGCTAGTGAAGTTGAAGATGGAAAGAAGAATGAAGCAACTAAGGTCAGGAAATAGGTGAGACAAAATTGGATTCCTAAATCTACCGAGCAAACCAGTCCAAGTAATGGAATGGGTGGCTCTACCGACTCAAACTAAATTTCCAAGAAAGCACTGGAACTGTATTCTCATAGACCAATCTCAAGCAGTTCCAGAACTGAATTAAAAGAAAGATCTAAATCAGCATGCAAGATGTAGTAAGATCACAGGAAGGTCGGTATCAGTCTTTATCGAGCAAGGTCGGTACCAGTCTTTACCGAGCAAGGTCAGAGCAATATGAACTCTCGAGTTCACCGAGTTGTGAAGTCTTTACCGAGCAATTAATTCTTAGTGGGTGATAGTCTGTCAGAATTCATACCCTAATTTGTACTAAGCATTAATGACAGAGTTGTAAACAAAAGGCAAGTAATCGAACTCATTCTTCACCGCGAACCTTTAGCACTTTGAGAGCAAAAAATTTCAAGAGCAACCCAACGATTCAATACTTTTGCGAAAGGAATTTTCTGTGAGCTACCATGGCATCATCTAGCACTTCAGCGAAGAAAGGATCAGAAATGTTAGTCCAAGGGGAATGGAAAGCACCAGATTTCAAGATCGTGCCCGCAATTGCAGCAGCCCTAGACCCAAACGAAGCTCAATCTCAGATTCCTCCTAAGTTACTACTTATTAACAATATCCGCAATCATTTCAACTGTTCAATTCAAGAAATGGGAAATCTAGAGGTAGATATTGTGCGTAAGGAACTGTGTGTGGATGGTATTCTCAAACCTGAGCACAAACATCTGGAAGATAAAGGTTTAGTTCACATTGCACGTCTACCTCGAAACTTTCAGGAGAAATGGGTTAGATACATTCTCAGCCGTATACATGATGGCAAGATTTGGCTTGAGCAACCCATAGAGATCACAAAGAAGATGATTCATCAAATCACTGGTCTTCCCATGTTGAACAAAGCAAAAACTACCAAAACCCTAGGTCGGACGGAACTAGAGAAGAAAACCCTAGCCGAGTGGGACGGTAGAGGCATGAAAGTTAGCAGCATTACCGATGTTGAACTGAAGTTTGGTACACACATAATTGCCCATAAGATATACAGTTCAAGTCGACAAAATAGTGTCTCCTATGAAGCTATTGACCTAGCATACAAAGTGGTCAAGAATAACTTAACATTTGACCTAGCAGACTTATTGTTAAAGCAGTTTAACAAAAACATGGAAAGCATTCAAACTTCCAAAAACAATCCATGTAAGTTTGGATCCTTATTGGTCTGTTTATTCTTCTATGCTCAGAAATTCTTCCCTTCTAAAGGAAAAGTTGTATGGAGAAAAGATGTGCCAATCTTTTATGAAATAAATGAATACATCTCAGAAATGGGTGAAAATTTTGAAAGCATCATGGATAATTATTTTGAGTCTTTCAAAGAGAAAATGAATGACAGATTTCGGATTCCACAGAAGTTGGTGGAAGATTACAAGGATGACATTTGTTTTATGGTGGATTGTGACAATGTATATATTCAAGCAGCTAAACTGAGGACTGTATATGTAAAACCTCTTCCTTATGAGGTAAATATTGATGAAACCAAGAATATCATTGAAGCTCTTCTTAATCAGCCTGTCAATCCCAAAGCTCCATATTTTGGAACATATGATGAAGCTAAGGTGAGAATTGAACTAAGCATAAAGCTTCCACAGGCGGTAAACAAAGGAAAGAAGAGGATAGCCAAAATGCAAATGCTAACCAAGGACAAAGGAGAAAAAGATGAAGAAGAAGAGGAAAAGGATGAGAAAACAGAGGAACCAGAACCTGCAAAGAAGAAAGGAAAGGTATTCATCACTAAGGCACCTAAGCCTCCCACTACTGTATTTACAAGGAGAAGTGCAAGAGACAAGACAGACAAGGCAGATAAAGACATAGTATTCAAAAGGCCTCCTCTAAACTTTCAAGAAAGGATCAAACTCTTTAGAGAAGGATCAGGATCTGGAGTAAGTAACATAAAATCTTTTAAATATGAAACAAGAATGGAAATAGAACAGAAAGAAATAGAAGATGCTGTTATTGAAAAGATGGGACAGTGGAAATACTCTCCTGAAGAAATAGCCCCACAGGTTCCAGCAGTTCTATTAGATCCAATAAAAATGAGATGGAGCAATGCCAAGAAAACTGTAAAAGACATATTTGATCAAACCCTGAGACAGTTAATGCCGAGCTTGAAAAATGATGAAGTAAAGAAGGCATTGAAGGACAATGAAAGTAAGATGACATTAAAGTTCAATACTTGTTTGATTCTGATCAACAATATTGAATCGGTTGTGAAGGCTGCAAATGCCACATGGAAAAACATATACCATCTTCACCAATCGAGTATTGAAACAGTCATAATAAAAGATATTGAAGATGATAGTGATGAACAAGAAGAAGCCACTGAGGTAGATGATACTGTGAGAATAGCGGCAGAAGTCATTGCATCACTTCCTACCTCTCCAGTAAAAGTCTCTACATCCAGCCCGGAGACACCTTCAAGCATGGTTGTGACAACTTCAACATTTGTCCAATCATCTATAGCAACAACAGAAGCAACTACCATTTCTTCTACCGAGTTGCAGTCTCCCACATCATCAAGTTTTCCAGCAGTAAGTTTTCCAATTTTTGAATCTACAAGTGTAAATATTTTAAGTTCTCCAGTAGAAAGTATACCAGTCTCTATAGCCAGCCCTACTATATCTACTATCACTACTACTAAGGCATTAAGCACAGATAAGCCTAAAGCTCAACGGAGCATAAGATTTTTGGGTAAGAATATAGTAGAGGATATAAACTTAGATGAAGAAATAGAGATTCCAACATTAGATTTTGCAAATCTATCAGCGGACCAAATGCAAAATATAGGTGAAATCCTTCAAAGGAAAGCGAAGCAAAAGAAGCTTAAAGAGGAGAGAGACAAGGAATATCAAATCATCAAGGATGATAAGGACATTTTGTCTGATGCATTAGGCATTAAAGTAGACTCCTCCCAACATGTTTTGCTACAATTAGCAGAAGCAGTTAATAAATACAATGAGGATTCATCTGGGACAGAAAAGTTAGTTGAAAGAGCCGAGAAGAGATTCAATAATAAAGTGCTTGAGCACATTGCTTAGCACATAGCTATTAACCAAGTAGAATTGTCTTCAGTTTTTCAAACATTGAATCTACCTATTCGAATGCTACCTCTCTTTTGGCCAGATTGTGCAATATTGCCGAGTTCACAAAGGATGTCACCGATAAAATGAATAAAATGGATGAGGATATGAAGATTAGCATATAGAAGCTACAACTTGAACCAAGTTCAAGCTCTGCTCATCACATGAAAATCTCATACCTATCATATATGCAGTCAGATCTACTGAAAGAAGACACAAGGATCCGGTCCACACTGCTAGACATCCAACACATGATCCTTCCCATCATGAATACAATGTATAAGCACATTGAACATTCCAAAATATTGATTCATGACAATCAGTTCTCTATAGCAGATCACATGATTGAACTCTCTGCAGAAGTCCAAATTGCAATCCAAACATGCAAGATTCTACAAGAAAGTTGGGACAAAACCCTGGCACTAATAATGAAGGTACATTCTGATTTTCTGTCAAATTTTGGATTCTCTCTGTAAATCACTTGTATATGATCCTTTGGCATTATTGCCAAAAAGGGGGAGATATGTATAGAGGTAGATATATGTATAGAAGAAGATTTGTATAGAAAAATTTAGCACATTGAAAGGGGGAGACAATGTATAAAGCCCTATAACAAAGACAAATTTTGAAAAATCAAAATAAAACTCAGCATGATTCATGTATATAAGTTTTGGCCAATAAGTGTTTTTGTCACTAATGCCAAAGGGGGAGATTGTTGGCATTAAGCAGAATTGCCACTAGTGACAACACTTATTTGCATTCTGGGTGCAAACCGAGTAGACAGTGCAAACTGAGCAGACAGTGCAAACTGAGCAGATAGTACAAACTAAGCAAACAATGCAAACTGAGCAGACAGTGCAAACCGAGTAGACAGTGCAAACCGAGCAGACAGTGCAAACTGAGCAGACAGTGCAAACCGAGCAAACAGTGCAAACCGAGCAAGTTAGTACAAACCGAGCAGGATAGTGTAAACCAAGTAACATCATGTCTACCGAGTCACTAGTATTTACCGAGTTCAAAACCTACCGAGTGGTCAGTATGAACCGTGCCTTCACTTCTACCCAGTGCATGATGATGCCGAGTAATGCAGTGGACGCCGAGTATCAAAAAGTCACCGAGTTAGTTTGCAGGAACCGTGTAACCTTACTTGGGCTGACTTAGTAGCACTTATGTTTATTTGTCAAGCTGACTTTGTAATTGTAATTGTAATTAATTGTTTAAGACTTGTATATAAACAATGTTGTAAAAATGTCAAGATGTATGTAGTAAGCATGTATGTGAAAAAGAAAGAAAGGCAGAGATAAGCGAATTACAAAGGGCTTCAGCAGTATAAGGAATAGCAAAGACAAATTCATCATAGAAGGTGATCAGTACATCAGCGAATCTCAATCAGCAATCTAGTTGCAAAGCAAGAGATCTACTATTTCATCCTAACAGGTGAATCAGTACTAAAATCCTTTAACCGGGTAGACTTAACAATCTTTTGTAAAATCTCTTTACCGAGTGCATACTTCATTGTATGTTTGTAAATCCTTTAACAGGGTGGATCTAGCAATCCTTTTTGCTCCTAATAGGGCAGATCATCAAAAGTGATCAAATTGTAAGCCTTAACAGGCCAACTTTATTCTGCAGTATTAAAGCTTTGTGGGTTTCATCCCCACCCCAGTTTTACTTTCTTTTTGGAAGGTTTTTGGGTAACCAAATCTATGTGTCATTATTGTGAATGCTTTTAAGTATCATGCTTTCTGTATGCAAAGGTTAAAATAAATTACATGTTAATACATCCGTAATTGAAAGAAAATTTAGAGTTACTGATTCACCCCTCCCCTCTCAGTAACTCGGTTAATTCCTGAATATTTCCAACACACTTCAGTAAAATATTAGAGGTTAGCTAAAATCAAAATTGTGCAATAAATGAAAACTAAACTAACCAGGCAATTTACTGCCTTCTAGTAGATGCGAGTATGTATTCTCAGATTATACTGAGATCAGTGACCTTGACAACACCTAAACAAAGGATTTGAATGCAAAATCTAGATATGGAATGTATGCAATTAATCTATTTTTTTGGATTTTCTATGCAATAATATGATAATGAAAACTTGATATGAATCTATGCTAATATGGAAATTGATATGCTAAAATGATCTAACAATAATATTCTAAATGATATGGATACTATGCAAAAATAATGAAAATCTCACAACAACTCGAATTCTTAAGATTGATTCTTCAGTCTCCAATTCAGCAGTGTGAGTGTATAATTCGTGGATGGATCTCAAATGAAGAGCTGGAGCCTTAATTTATAGAAATCTAGGGCTTTGGAGGTGCATGAAAAAAAGCCATAAATCACTCAAATAACTCAAGTTGATTTATGAGTTATTTTTAAATAAAAGATAATTAACTCAAAAACATGCAAAAGCAGAGTTTAACTCAAAATAGAGTTTAGATTTAATTGATAATTAATAGTTGTCTGCTTTTGTGATTGTGCATGTTTTATTTATGAATTAATTTAATAATAAAGTGATTTATTTCCAACTTAACTGATTTTGAAAAATAAAACAATTGATTTATGGGTTAGTCAATTATTTTTCAAACTTTTATTCAAAAACAATATTATTAAAAATTGACAACTTGCTTTAATTAATTAAATAAGAATTTAATCAATTATTCATAGGATTTTGGATTTATTGTCAAATTTACATAATAATAATTTAGGAATAAATAGAATTAACTTCAATTAAACAATTAAGTGGCAGAATTAAATCTAATTAATTAAATATTTAGAATATTCAATTAATCAAATTTTAGGATAAACAGGATTTATCGCCAAATAACTATTAAATTAAAGATAATTATGATGATTACGAATATTACTAGGAATATTTCTCGATGTAGAATTTTAGATAATCAATTAAGATTCGATGATGTTTCGATGTGCGTTGGGTTAGGACTTCGATGTCGATTTCGTTCGATGTGTCGATATAGAAGATTAATGAACTTATAGCCCATTTTTGTGGTATTACATCTCTCTCTCTCTCTCTCTCTCTCTCTCTCTCTCTCTCTCTCTGCAAGTGATGCCTCTCTTATTTTGGTTTTGGATTTTATGAAGACTTAAGTCACTTGGGGGCTTGATATTTCTTTATCTCCTTGACTTTGATAAGATTGTTCTAATGCATTATTCTTCTATACCATGAGCATGATCTTGTCTCATACTCCTTCTATAGTGGGGTCTAGATTTACCATCCTAAAAAGTTAGCACCCATGCTTGGTTTCTTTATTAGTACCTATTAGACCCATTTTGGTAATTTTGAGGTTTGAATGTCCATTATGCTTGACCCTAGAAAGATGATTCTCATTTTCCCACTCCTTTTCACTCTACCCAAGCTCCAAATTAAGTTTGAGCCCATTCCCCTAGGGACTTTGTTATTATTATAAGGCACTAAGAGGGGGAGGTGAATCAATGCATCCAAAAATATGAAACTTTTAACAATTATCTTCCACAATATCCAACATGCAAATGATACTATAAGACAGAAGCATACAAAATAAAACATTCACACACAAAGAACACAAGACTCAATATTTTTCCCATGGAAACCCTTGTTAGAGGGAGAAAATCATGTGTGTGAATGATGCCCACAAATTTCACTAGTGCACTGATGAAATCTTCCCTATTAGGAGAAATTAAAAAAACCCTTCTAAGGTTATACCTAGTTAAGAGTATTTAGCCTTGTTAGAAGCTACAAAAGTCTTGTTAAAGACTACTCGGTCAAGGGATTTCAAAACTCTACTTAAAGAGATATATGGCTAGATGATTTTGATCTTCAAACCTATTAAGATCTTTCTCACCCTATTAGAAGTGACCTTGCTAAGAAATTTAGATCATAGACCTAATAGAGTCTTCCTTGAATATGAGAACTCAAACGTATGATCTTAGATTAGCGCTAAACTACCAGATAGATCCAATTATCTTCTCAATTCACTACTCTAAATACTTTACTACCTCTTTACTTCCTTCAAAAAAAAATTTCAAGCACCACATGCCATCGCAACATCATACTTAATAATTTTCATAACCACTTATATACGTCTTTTGAGTCAGTGCAAGAACCCTAAAATGTTTTACAAGTTGGCACTAGAATCCAACTAAACATATGAGGGAGCATGCCAAAATAAAAAATGAACATCCTTGATGTCAGCCCAAAACATCCAATTGATGGAATATGGATGAAGTGACTGAGAGGGGGGGGGGGGTGAATCAGTCAACCATAAAAACACTTCACATTTAATTCTTTGCAGATCCCTTAGGATATCTTAACAATGTTATCTATTTTAGCACTCGGTAAATAGATTACAGTAAACTTGAAGATGTAGAAAGTATAGCAATATTATCTTTAGATATTCATCAGCACATGTATATGATTGAGGAAGCAATTAAGAACATAAGAGACACAAGATTTAACGTGGAAACCCAATATGGGAAAAACCACCAATGTATCTAGATACTGATTTTCACTTTTCTGAAGTGATGCCCGGTTGGAAGCCAACCCGGTAAAAGGTTACAAAACACACTGTTAGGTGTGACCTTGTTAGAGGATTTAAAACACCCTGCTAGGAGTGGCCTGGTAAGAGGTCTTGAAAACAATTCAACGGAATTGTCACCTTGTTAGAGGATTTACAATATGGCTGTTAAACCAACTCGGTTAAGAGATTTAGAATTCATTGTTACAATGATAAGAAGGTAACAATGAAAGAGTGACCTGTATAATAATGCAACTGTCTTGCTGATTACAGATCTCTGTTCTACATAAGTCTGATCCTTTTTGATCGAATAAATCTCTGCTGCTCCTCAAGGATATCTGAACATCCTTCACAAATTCGCATATACCTTTCCTTCTTTTCTTCTGTAAATCTTCTGCTATATTTTCTTTATTTTTCACATTTGACCTTTTATTTATATGATTTTGGATTAGTCAAATTGACATTATTTAGTATAACAGTCGGCTGAATTAAGCAAACTCTATTTGCAAAAATCCTTCAAGGGCCGACAGTGCTCGGTGACCATAACTTTCTATAATCTTTCGGAGACCGAGAGAACTCGGTAAACACCGACAATCCTTTACCTTCGATAACCGACTGAACTCGGTAAACACTATCTTTTCTTTGATGATCGACTGAACTCGGTAAACACTATCTTTTCTTCGATGACCGACTGAACTCGGTAAACACTATCTTTTCTTCGATGACCGACTGAACTCGGTAAACACTATCTTTTCTTCGATGACTGACTGAACTCGGTAAACACTATCTTTTGTTCGATGACCGACTGAACTCAGTAAACACTATCTTTCTTCGGCAACTAAGTGAACTTGGTAGACACTGCTTTTCTTCGATAACCGAGTGGACTCGGTAAGCACTAATATTCCTGTCTGGCAGACCGACAGAGCTCGATAGAAACTGATTGCTGTGGACTATGACATTGTGTGACATCAAAGACAATACATAATTGAGTAGCAATTTTCTTCAGACAATTGTTTCCAACAATCTCCCTCTTTGGCATTGATGGCAACACAATATGTCATAGCATAAGAAATTTGAAAGAGTTAGCTCGGTTTGGATTCAAATCTTCAAATCTCCCTCTATCAGCAAACTTCCTGTATCCTGAAAATTCTTCCTTCTGACTATTGAAAATTTCTTGAAGTAATAGCAAAGACATAGAAAACACTCCCTCTTTGACAACACATGCCAAAGACAATTCACATATTATGGGTGAAAATTAATGTACCTCAAGTACTGATTCATATGCAATGATTCCTTGAATATGCTGCATCAACAGGTTGATTTTCAATCATGTTCAGGTTGATGCATCACTAAAATTGTATTTAGTGAGCCTCAGATAGGGGAATGACCCCTAACTTACCTCTTAGATACACAAATGCATCCTTAGGTAATGGTTTGGTAAAAATGTCTGCAATCTGTTCTTTTGTATGAATATATTCTAATCTGATTTCCTTGTCCTGCACCAATTCTCTGACAAAGTGATATTTAATAGCAATGTGCTTGGTTTTGGAATGCATCACTGGATTCTTAGAAATGTTTATTGCACTGGTATTGTCACAAAATATAACAACTAGTTCTTTGATTTCAACCTTCATACCTTCTAATAGCTGTTTAAACCAAACAATATTTGAATAGTTTACTGCAACAGCAACATATTCTGCTTCGGCTGTGGATTGAGATGTACAATTCTACTTTTTACTAGTCCAGTATACCAGTCTTTTTCCAAGAAAAAATGCTCCACCACTTGTGCTTTTTCTGTCATCAATGTTTCCTGCCCAATCAGCATCAGTAAACACTTTCAAGTCTAGATTGCCTCCAAATTTATACCACAAACCATACTCTTCAGTTCCTCTTAAGTATCTTAAGATTCTTTTGATTGCCATCATGTGATTTTCCTTAGGTTTTGTTGAGAATCTAGCTACTATACTGACTGCTAAGGCAATATCAGGTCTTGTATGTACTACATACTACAATTTTCCAATCATGGATCGGTATAGGGTCTGATCAACTTCTTTTGAATCATCATTTTTGGTAAGTTTTAGTCCAGTACACATGGGTGTACCAACTAGTTTTGAATCTTCCATACCAAACTTCTTAAGTATCTCCTTAATGTATTTGGATTGGGTAATGTATATACCATTCTTGCTTTGCTGAATTTGAAGACCAACAAAGAATTTTATTAAACGAAACATAGACATTTCAAATTCTCTGTTCATTTGTTCTGAAAATTCTTTGCACTGATCCTCATTCCCTGTAAATATAGTATCATCCACAAATATTTCTGCTAATACAATTTTGTCATCCAGTCCTTCTTTAATATACAGATTGATGTTATCATTAGCTCTTTTGAAATTAATCTGGATCAAATAGTTATGGAGTCTTTCATACCATGCTCTAGGAGCTTGTTTTAAACCATACAATGCTTTGTGTAACCTGCAGACCATGTCCCTTTTATCTGGATCAACAAAACCTTCAGGTTGTTCAATGTAGACTTCTTCATCAAGAATTTCATTGAGAAAAGCAGATTTTATATCCATCTGATATACCTTAAATCCTGTGTGTTGCATAAGCAAGTAGAGTTCTTACACCTTCTAATCTTGCAACAGGAGCAAAAGTTTCTCCATAATCTATACCTTCTTCTTGAGAATAACCTTTACATACCAGTCTAGCTTTGTTTCTAGATACTTGACCATCTTCATTCAGTTTATTTCTAAATACCCATTTTGTTCCAATTACATTCTTATCTTTAGGTCTAGGTACAAGAGTCCAAGTTTTGTTCTTTTGTATTTGTTCTAATTCTTCATTCATTGCTTCAATCCAACTTTCATTTTCCAATGCATCTTTCATATTTCTAGGTTCAAAATCAGTAAGTAGACATGTACCTTTTAGCTTGCTTCTTGTCATAGTACCATCTGATTTGTTTCCAATGATTTGATCTGGTGTATGATGTCTTCTGACATATTTGGCTAGTATAGGTTCTTTCCCTTTTGAATGATTCATGCTGTTGTCTTCTAGGATCTCTTCTTCAAGTTGCTCGGGCTCGGTAGATATTTGCTCGGTAACTTCAGGCTGAGACTCGGTCTGAATTTCTTCCTGTGACTCGGTTTGAACTTCTTCCTGTGACTCATTTTGTGACTCGGTAACTATGCTCGGCTCGGTAGATATAGCTTTCTTATTGATAGTTGTGTCTGTCAATATTTCAGGTTCAATGTAAACGAATCTTCTGTAGTTCTCAAGTTCCTTTTTGCTTTCTTCCTCAGTCTTTTCTACAAACTCATCAAATTTTACATGTATACTTTCTATGACTTTGTGAGTAGATAAGTTCAGACATTTGTATGCCTTGCTTTTGCTAGAATATCCTAGGAATATTCCTTCATCACTTTTCACATCAAATTTATTTCTTCTGGATTCTTTTAAGATATAACACTTGCTACCAAATATTTTCATGTAACTTACATTAGGTTTATAGCCATACCATAATTCATAAGGAGTTTTGAATGTGTCTTTCTTCAGTTGTACTCGGTTCAAGGTATGAACTGCAGTGCTGATAGCTTCCTTCCAGTACTTTATAGAAATGTTCTTTTCTATCATTAGAGTCCTTGCACAATCCATAATAGATCTGTTTCTTCTTTTTGCTATTCCATTCTGCTCAGGAGTTCTAGGAGCTGATACCTATCTTTTGATTCCTCTTTCAATGCAGAAGGTTTTAAAATCATGGGAAATGAATTCACCACCTCTGTCTGATCTTAAGCATTTCAATCTTTTCCCTGTTTCTTTTTCTACTCTTGCTAAGTACCATTTGAACTTTTCAAATGCCTCTGATTTTTCTCTTAAATACATAACAGTCATCATTCTAGAATAATCATCAACGAAAAGAATAAAGAATTTATCTCCAGTATAGCTTTGAATTCCAATAGGTCCACATAAATCAGTATGTACAATTTCCAAAATTTCTTTAGACTGATAGTTCTTACTCTTGAAACTAGTTTTACTCATTTTGCCAATCTGACAATTCTTACATAGACCAGTGTCAGGTTTCTTCAAAGTAGGAATGCCTCTAACCTTCTTGAATTTGCTTATTTTTATCATGTTATCAAAATTCACATGACATAACCTTTTGTGCCATAGCCAACTTTCTTCTATTTGAGCAATAAAGCATGAATATTCATTGAGATCAAGATAAAATAAGTTACCTTTTGTTTGTTTGCCTGATCCAATGATTTTTCCTTTTCCATCTAGCAGTCTTGCTTGACCATTCATGAATTCAACCTTGAAACCAGTGTTGATTAGCTGTGCTACACTTAGAAGATTATGTTTTAGTCCTTCAACCCAATAAGCATTATCACATATGAGTTCTTTGGTTAATGAGATTCTTCCTTTTCCTTTTATACAACAAGGTTCATTGTTTCCAAATCTTACATTACCATTGTCACAGTCTTCTAGATATTCAAATTTTGTCTTGTCACCAGCCATGTGGTGTGAACATCCACTGTCTATTATCCATATATCATCTTTGATTATATGAGAAATAAGTGCCATCTTATCTTCATCATCATCAGATTCATCTTTTATAGCAATAAAGACAATTTCTTCTTCACTATCATCAGAATCTTTAGCCATAAAACACGATTTCTTACCTTTATCTTGTATGATTTGAAATTATTTTTGCCATAGTACTTGTGACTTCTCTTTTCTTCTTTGACTTGCTTGTTTGGGCACCTAGCTGCAATATTTCCAATTTCTTCACATGAAAAATAGATTAAAGGAGTTTTACCTTTATACTTACCTTTCCCTCTAGAGTACTTCTTTGCAAGTAATGCTTCTACAATTTCAAGATCACTATCAGAACTTTCTTCTGATTCTTCTTCACTTTCTGACTGAACTTCTTTAATTTTCTTGTTCTTCTTTAGTGACACCTTGGCCTCAAATGCTGATTCAATATTTTTGGAACTAGGAACATAGTTATCATAGTTGTCTAATTCAAAAGCTGTCAATCTTCCAACTAAAGCATCCAAAGTTATACTGTGGTTTGCTTCACATCTTCTTTCTTGAATAGCTGATACTCTTATTGCATAGATAGGGAGTAGTGTTCTGAGTACCTTACTTATAACAGTCTCATCTGAGATTGTTCCTCCAGAAGCTCTAATTGCACTTACACTTGCTTTGATTCTTTCAACATATTTTGCAATGTTTTCATCTTCCTTCATATTCATCTTGTCAAACTGTCCTCTTAGGCTTTCTGCTTTGGCTCTTTTCACATTTGCATCACCACCATATATTTTCTTCAGTGCCACCCACATTTCATATGCAGTAGTGCAGTCTTTAATATCATCAAATTCTTCATAGCTGAGAGCAGATGCAATGTCTATCATCATGGTGTTGTGAGTCTTTTTATCTGCAATGTCTTCAACAGTTAATGCGCCATTAGGAATTGTGTACTCTTCATCAATGTATTTGCATCTTGAATCACCAATGGAAGCTAGATGAAGTCGCATGAGACCTTGCCATGCTGAAAAGTTATCTCTGTTAAGCTTTGGAATTTCCCTCTTGTAAGACATCCTAATCTTTAGCTTAGGTCTTTGAAACCCTTCCTGCAAGCACCAAAAGCTCTGATACCAATTGATGGAATATGGATGAAGTGACTGAGAGGGGGGGGGGGGTGAATCAGTCAACCATAAAAACACTTCACAATTAATTCTTTGCAGATCCCTTAGGATATCTTAACAATGTTATCTGTTTTAGCACTCGGTAAATAGATTACAGTAAACTTGAAGATGTAGAAAGTATAGCAATATTATCTTTAGATATTCATCAGCACATGTATATGATTGAGGAAGAAATTAAGAACACAAGAGACACAAGATTTAACATGGAAACCCAATATGGGAAAAACCACCAATGTATCTAGATACTGATTTTCACTTTTCTGAAGTGATGCCCGGTTAGAAGCCAACCCGGTAAAAGGTTACAAAACACACTGTTAGGTGTGACCTTGTTAGAGGATTTAAAACACCCTGCTAGGAGTGGCCTGGTAAGAGGTCTTGAAAACAATTCAACGGAATTGTCACCTTGTTAGAGGATTTACAATATGGCTGTTAAACCAACTCGGTTAAGAGATTTAGAATTCACTGTTACAATGATAAGAAGGTAACAATGAAAGAGTGACCTGTATAATAATGCAACTGTCTTGCTGATTACAGATCTCTGTTCTGCATAAGTCTGATCCTTTCTGATCGAATAAATCTCTGCTACTCCTCAAGGATATCTGAACATCCTTCACAAATTCGCATATACCTTTCCTTCTTTTCTTCTGTAAATCTTCTGCTGTATTTTCTTTATTTTTCACATTTGACCTTTTATTTATATGATTTTGGATTAGTCAAATCAACATTATTTAGTATAACAGTCGGCTGAATTAAGCAAACTCTATTTGCAAAAATCCTTCAAGGGCCGACAGTGCTCGGTGACCATAACTTTCTATAATCTTTTGGAGACCGAGAGAACTCGGTAAA
This sequence comes from Chamaecyparis obtusa, assembly GCA_027943335.1. Classification (NCBI taxonomy): domain Eukaryota; kingdom Viridiplantae; phylum Streptophyta; class Pinopsida; order Cupressales; family Cupressaceae; genus Chamaecyparis; species Chamaecyparis obtusa. The sequence goes on from BSBK01008540.1 coordinate 90,365, forward strand.
CACCGACAATCCTTTACCTTCGATAACCGACTGAACTCAGTAAACACTATCTTTTCTTCGATGACTGACTGAACTCGGTAAACACTATCTTTTCTTCGATGACCGACTGAACTCGGTAAACACTATCTTTTCTTCGATGACCGACTGAACTCGGTAAACACTATCTTTTCTTCGATGACCGACTGAACTCGGTAAACACTATCTTTTGTTCGATGACCGACTGAACTCGGTAAACACTATCTTTCTTCGGCAACCGAGTGAACTCGGTAGACACTGCTTTTCTTCGATAACCGAGTGGACTCGGTAAGCACTAATATTCCTATCTGGCAGACCGACAGAGCTCGGTAGAAACTGATTGCTGCGGACTATGACATTGTGTGACATCAAAGACAATACATAATTGAGTAGCAATTTTCTTCAGACAATTGTTTCCAACACCAATTTTGAAAACATGTTGGCCCATCACTTACATTTGACCGCAACACCGATCTAATCGACTGTATCCATGAGTACTCTATTCTTCACCAAGGACACCTATCCACTTCATCAAATCTCTACGTGTACATTGAATTAAAAATGTGATCATAGACATAGATTGATATCATTCTGATGATGCTTCCTTATTGACGGCGTAGCCAAAAACCTTCAGAATCTCAATCGCTAATTGTTTGTTCCATGAACTACATCCTATCACCAGTACACTAAACATGTAGTTTTCTTTGATCTGACAAATTCACCACTGGTATAGTTGATCCAAGTCATCCAATCAACATGTTTCTAGAAATGAAAACATCATGTAAACAAACTTACGATCAAAACACATAACACCTTTGTCAAATGCCAACAATTTCCCCCTTTGGAATTAATGGCAACATAGAGAAAATCTGACGAAGTGTCAAAAACTATACATAACTCCCCTATGCTATACATAATAATTGGATACATGATTAACTCTCCTATTTAAAAAATAAGTTTTTCTAACTAATACTACTACCCCTTTGAAAAAAATGACAAAATTTGTTACAATGATATGCAAAAGGAAATATTTTATTAATCAAAATCATAGACTAGCATAACCTATTACATTCTACTGAATATCTCATTGAAATTAGTCTTCAAATTTTTCCAATCACTAGCCCATGACTTATGTATATTTTCCATGATAATTAAATGTCCATGTAGCAAAAATGCAAGCTCCTCTAATCCATCAATAGTGCATACAAGGTGAGATGTTAAGGTTTTTTCTACTTCCTTCATGTTATGTTGTAAGATGTCCATTTTGGGAATCAAAATACTTTGTAACTCCATCAAGTTTTCAATTCTTTCATCTTTTTATACCCTATAAGTCTTCAATTTCTTGTTTATCTTTCCAACTTCAACTCCAAAAGATTTTGTAGTCCCCTGAATAGGATCATAACTTTGTGAAAACAATTCCAACTCCTTTTGTGTTTCACCCTTTTTCTTTTCAATATCCTTCAAGAAGTGGGAGAAATAACAAATGGTCTTTAAAGTCTTATCTCCTTCTAGCATTGCATCCTTCACCTAGTTCATAGCCAATGTGAGAGTGTTATTGTCTTCAACAATAGACTATGCTAACTTTTATGATCTCTTCTTGATAGATTCTTTTTATGCTCTATCAATAGCAGCATCCTCCAAACTTTTCATCTTGTCACCAGTGGAAGTGACTAAATGTTCCAATTGCTCCATTTGAGTGGCCTTGTCACCATATGGAACTCCACGCATTAGATCAGAAAGTATATCTCTTTCCATTAAGACTACTTGTGCTTCCTTCTTTATCTTATCCTTCTTGGCCTTAGTCTTGATTGCCACTGCAAACTTGATCATTTCTTCTAGGTTCATAGTGCTCAAGTCTATCTGTCCCTTGATCGGTATATCATCTTTGTCAATGTTCACCTTGGACTATGAGTAAGGTGTTTCCTTTTCTTGTTCTTGTTCCTTCTTTGTAGTTTCCTCCTCTTATTCTTGTTTTCCTTGCATAAAATCATATATAACCTCCTTTTCTTTTACTTGTTCTTGTTTTTTATCATCTGTAGGAACTTTATCTTGTGCACCATTGATCATAACCTAACTGGTACCCATGTTTATTGTCTCTTCTTCCTTTTGTTCCTTCATTACATCTTGATTCTCATGTGATTCAAGTTGATCTTATGTATCCATGCATTTGTCATGTATCTCCATGGCATGAATATCACCTATATTGTCCATCTCATCATTGATGTTCTCAAGTGTGATCTTCATACCATCAATAGTAAATTCCTCATCAGTTTGAGTCACCACTGGATCACTCTCTTCTTTTTCCTTTTCTTCTTCATGTTCATTATCCTTTGTATCTTCAATCATACCCAAATGTCTTGTTTGTTTTTAAGAGTGGTCTTGTCTCTACAAGAATCTTCTTCATTTCCTATTGTGATATTACAGTTGTAGTTATAGTAGGACATACTAAATTAACTCCTTGTCCTATCTAATAGTAGAATGTCATCTAGCTTCAAGTTTGTTGTACAGGGAAGTGGGTATCTATCCTTGAAACTCCACCATTATTTTGCTAATTTTATTCATGATTTACACAACAGCATCATCGATCTGATATTGGTCTTCCTTATCAAACTTATCATAATACTTGTTAAATTTCACAATTAATTCCCACTTTCTAACATTATTGATGATCTCATCAATAGAAACACATAGTTTAAAATCTAGCTCTGGCTTAATAGACTTGGTCGTGGGGGAACCTACCACCTTGGGTTTCTTTCATTTTGATTTGAGTTCTTTCTTCTCTTTCTCTAACTCTTTTCCTTCACTCTCTTCACCAGCAACTTTCACAGACCTTTTTGCCTTTTCTTTCTTCCTTTTACCTATCACCTTTTATGTGCTTTGTGTCTCCTTGATTGGTGTAGTTTTAGGCTTAACAAACTTTTCAGATTTGTTTGTAGGTGGAGATGATTTTTCTTGCTTCACATAGGTTGCACTCCTTTTTTTTCAACTAGTTGGGGTTATACCAATTGCACCAAAATTTTCCACATCATCATCTTATTTTGTTGCACCATATGTGCTAGATTTATTTGCAGCATGTTTATCTCTTGCCTTTTCAATCTGTTCTTTTTTAAACCTTTTTAAATCATGAATTTCTTGAATTCCTTTCTCACATTCTTTTCAATAATAGGTTTTATCAAATCATTGTGCACTTGAAGTGATTTCTCTTGAAATGTCCCAAACCTTGGAGTCTTGGGATCTACTAGTTGAGCTAACAAGTTCTCTATATACATGACCAAAATGTCTTTGTCTACCTCATTACCCATAGGCATCACCCATGAGGTCCTTGGCTCAACTACTTCCATCAAAAAAGTGTTTATATCTACCATGAAGCAAATGGTGTCCTTGTATTTTTCAACAATCGTAGATGGTATCCTTTCTTTTTCATGCATCTTTTTCTAAAATTATTTGAACCCCATACCTTGCCAGTGAATTCATTTCCCAAGAGTCTGATACTATTATTAATTTGAATAAAATATGGAGTACCTATTGACCATGCAATGTCACTGATACCAGGAAACATCTTTTAGAAATGGAAAAATAAATAAATGATCACTTGACCATACTTGAACTTTTGCCTCTTTTCATTTTTTTTATCTTTACCAGGTTCATCACTAGTTTCTCTTTCATCACTTCAGCCAAATCATAGTCAACATTTTTCTTGATCATCTTATATGTTGTATGAATAGCACCACCAACTATACTATTCATCTGACTAGAGTGATACACCTTGTAGCCTATAACCATAGATGCATATTTTTCCTCTTCATCTGTAATATCATTCATAGTCATCACACAACCATCCCACTTAGATTTTTTCAAACTGATCACTTCTTCTTTAGGAATGGTGTCCTTGTATTTTTCAACAATATCAGATGGTATCCTTTCTTTTTCATGCATCTTCTTGTGAAATTCTTTGAAGTGACCCCATACCTTTCTAGTGAATTCATTTCCCAAGAGTTTGATATTGTTATTAATTTGAATAAAATCTGGAGTACCTATCGACCATGCAACATCACCAATATTGAGGAACATATTTTGGAAATAGAAAAATAAATACATGATCACCTAACCATACTTGAACTTTTATCTCTCATCCTTTTTTATCTTTTCCAAATTCATCACTAGTTTCTCTCTCATCGCTTCAACTTGATCATAGTCATCATTTTCCTTAATCATCTTATAGGTTGTATGAATAGCACCACCAGTTATACTATTGATCTAACTAAAGTGATACACCTTGTAGCCTATAACCATAGATGCATATTATACCTCTTCATCTATAATATCATTCACTTCATCGCACAACCATCCCACTTATATTTTTTTAAACTGATCACTTTTTCTTTAGGAATAGTGCAAAGAACAGGTACATCACCAATTACACATAGGCTCTGGTGGTCAATTTTCCTGTCATAGTGCAAAATTTAAAGAAACCCGTCATTTCTAGCCTTAGGTTGAGGAAATGGGGTTTACTATCTTGCTAAGGGTTTCAAAATATTTTTCATAAGTCCAAAACCCTACTCATGTTCTATTTATTCATTATATTTTTGAAGTCACTTAATTTGAGTTTAAGTCATGTGTTTTAAGTCGTTGAAGAAAGGGGCCAAGTCTTTTAAGTTATTTTTCCTAGCAGGACCTATTTTAATTTTTCCTAAGTCTAAAGTTGTTACTCCTAAGTGCATTTAGAGTTGTCATTGGTATTCATCTATACAGTTGGTAAACAGAGCAAGATAGTTTAGTTGATCATAAATACAAGCATATTCACTGAGCATAGAGATTACCGAGTATAGTAGTCACCAAGCACACAGGATTACCAAGCATCAATATAATACCAAGGCAAAGACATAACATTTACTGAGTAATTCAAAGTTGGCATGAAAGTTTGGAATGACACATAATTCAAGGTGAACAACCTTTTACCGAGCTAGAAAATGGTTTACCAAGATCAAGGTGAATATTTAATACAGATGTAATCATTTAATGACTAATGATTCCTATGTAACAATGATCTAGGTTATTCATTTGAGTCATTGATCTTAGGTTTTATAGACAGTGTTACAACACTAATTAGGTCAAATCATTTGCATATAAGTATTGTAAAGATGTCATTTTGACAAGTATCACATGAAGTAGCCTCCATTGGGAGACATATGAACATCTGACAGGGTTATGTTGAAGCATTGATAGAGTATTTAGTTTATTAGAAATAGTTCAAGGCTAATGAGTAGTACAAAAGGACACATTCATCACAACAAGGTGATTTCATTATTGTACTTAATGGATCTGATATCAAAAATGTAAGTTATTTTCAAATAGATCAAACTTCACTGTTACTCTCTAGCAATTGTAGCATACATAAAATCTCCTAACAGAGTAGACTTAACAATCTTATGTGAAATCTCTTAACCGAGTGCACACTTAAAGAGTGTTGCTAAAATACTCTAACAAGGTAGATCTAGCTAATCTTTTTGTTACTCCTAACAAGGTAAGATCACCAAAAATGATCAATCTTTGTAAGTCTTAACCGACAACTTTATTTACTGCAGTAGTGAAGCTTTGTGGGTTCCATCCCCACCATAGTGTTTACCTTCAAACAAGGGTTTCTTCGATACAAAAATACATGTGTTATGTGTATGAAGTTTCATGTTTGCATATTTGATTAGTTTACAAGTATTTACATTTCATTTATGTTATTGAATGTATGGTGAATGCCAATGATACATTTGGTTAATGAATTAAATTTATAAAAGGATTCAATTGAAAAATTTTAGGGTTATTGATTCACCCCTCCCCTCTCAGTAATTCACCTTTCCATAATCCCAACAATTGGTATTAGAGCTAGTTCTCTTGTTGAATAAGTTTAAACACTAAAGATAAAATATCTTAAGGATGGAAAGGTATAAGATTGATAAGACAATTGAAAATCAAAAATTGGAGATGCAGATTCTCATGGAACAATTTAAGGAAGGCAAAGAAAAATTGAGATTTACTAATCAAAAGGAAGGAATTGGCATTTCAGCACAATGAGACTGATTATCAACAAGAAGAGATAGAGGAATTATTTGAAAGATCTGGGTTTGGAAGTATATTTGATGCATCTAAAGGAACTATATCAAATCTATCTAAAAATAATCAACACCTTACCGAACAAGTGAAAGCACTGCAAATTGGACAAGAGACTCAAATGGTAAGAATGATTGATGTCATGAACAATGTAAGACAGGCAGAACAAGAAAGGAATTTGGCTATTGAAGATAGAAGATAAATGATTGAAAATCTGGAAGAAAAGGAATCTAAGATACTAAGGCTTACCAAGCATCATTTTGAAATTTCCAATCAGATGGTTGTCATGAGTCAGGAAGTCAACCGAGTCAACAGTGAGCTTACTAGAAAATTGGAAGACATTGGTGAATTAAGGGAAGAAAATGAAAGACTAAAGAATGAAGTGAAGATTCGACAACATCATAATGAAATGATCAAGAAAGATGAAGAAAGTACCAAAAGGATGGATGAATTCCTTAGTAGTCAAAGAAGAGTTGACGATACTACTGGTTTAGGTTACACTGAGCAGGGAGAGTCATCAAAACAAGCTAAACAAAAGACTGCCTATGAAAATACAAGGTCAAAGAAGCTCTCATGCTATCACTATGGAAAACCATGTCACACATCAAATATTTGTAGAAGAAAAGAAAAAGGTATTCCTAAATTCGCTCCTAAATTTGATGGTTATTGTTATAATTACAATAAGTGTGGACATCAAGCACATGAGTGTAGATCAAAGCTAAATAAGTAACCTAATAAACACTACATGGAAAATAACTATTGCACTTGCAACATGCATGGACATAAATCACAAGAATGCAGGACAAAAATGAAATAAGTCTAGAAACCTAAAGGAAAAAATAAGACATATCAACTGAGAAGGCAAGGTAATGCATACACTTGGGATTACAACACTTGGGCTAGTTGTACAACATGTGGTAGATATGGTCATATAGTAGAAAATTGCATGAGAATTCACTGGAGAGGAAGATCTCAAAACTAGAAAAATTCTAGAATGGCATGTCTGCATTGTCACAAGGTCAGTCATTTAAGCAAAGACTACAGAGATCGAGCACCAAAACTAAGTATTGATGCAAGTGAGAATACCATTGAAGGAATCATGAGGATATGGAACCAAATGTGGAGAAGAGAATCAGATGAAAATGTTGGAACAAGCACAACAATCAGTGACACCTCATCCATTGGATTAGGTGATCTCACCACTTCCACCTAAGAAAAATCAAGTATGGAACTAAATTTCAATCGGTTATATCTTACAATAGTTCCTTATATCTATTGAATGAATACCAAATCAGCATGAATTAAGATACACTAGGGTATTATATGTTGTTAACTTGAAATGAGTATAGTTAGTTAAGTTGGACCAAGAAAGAAAATTCAAGTTGATGAAAGTGTTAGAGATAACCGAGTTTCGTGGTCAACCAAGCATTGATAGTGTTCACTGAGCTAAGGTATCTATTGAGTTAACTAAGTGATTTTATTGTTGACCAAGTAGTAGCTGGCAAAGAATTTAATGCACTGAACAAGGTTTTTGGTTATAAATACATGGGAAATGAACTCATTTCTTCACATAGAGAACTAGAGAAAACCAGAGCGATTTGAGTGAGATTTGATCAAAGCGAATCCAAGTCATTCATAATTATTTGAGCACATCATGAGCAGTTTGAGACCAATTCAAGTAAGTTTACCACTAATTGATCCTTCTACACATAGTTTATCAAAAGCCCTAAATTTACAGTCATGATGGCATCGTCCTCACAATCTATTCAATCTAAGGAAGACTAGGGAAAGAATGTAACTTTGATCAAGTTAGCAACATACACTAAGCCAAATTACAAACTTCATTTACAAGTTGTTGCACAACCCGATGACAAGGGCACATTTTATTCGATTTCACCCAGGGTTCTACTAGTAAAATACATCAAGTCTTACATTCATTGCAAAATCATAGAGATTGGAGACTTCGAGCTCCAGACCACTTACCAAGAACTTTGCACTGATGGAAACCTCAAGGATGATCACAAACACTTGGAGGTAAAAGGGTTAACCAATGTATATTTTCCAAAAGAGTTTAAAATAGAATGGATAAATATTGTACTTAGAAGAGTACATGAAAGAAAGATGTGGCTGGATGAACCAATGAGGATTACAAAGGATGGTATACATGTGGTTACTGGGTATCCCTTGAATGATAAGGAAAAACCCTAAGACACCCGTCGAAGACTGAGATTGAAAATTTAACAGGAGCATAATGGGATGGAAGAGGCATGAGGATAAACACCATCAGCAACCTTGAGATGAGATTCGGTGTGTATGTCATTGCTTATAAGATATTTTAGTCAAGTAGACATAATAGCATTACATGCAAAGAAGTTGAAATCACACATAAAATTATGAAGAAGGGTTTGCAACTTGACTTAGCTGAGTTGATGTTGAGACAATTAGAAGATAACATGTGGACTATCAAAGTCCCAAGATCAAACACATGCAAATCTGGTTCACTTTTGGTATGTACATTTTTCTATCTGAAAAACTATTTTCCCTTGGTTGGTAATGTTGAATAGGATGTAAACCGACCGGTTATAATGCAAATAAGTGAACTCATTGGCAATTTAGACAAGAACTTTGAGCCGGTTATGGAGGATTATTTTAGCAAATTCAAGGAGAGAATGGAGAAAAGAACTAGGATTCTGGCACAGCTAGTTGAAAAATATAAGGATGATATTTGATTTCTAGTAGACACCAACACCACCATGATTAAAGCAATTGAACCAAGGACAACTTGACTTCTGTAATACCCTAAAATTGGCACCTATTAAATTCAATTAATTTTGGTGCATTTTCTTCAATTTTACATCTCCAAAGTCCTAGTTCCCTAGGCAATTTTCTCTCTCCTACTTGACTTAATTTGACTTGATGTCAATTGCAAAGACCATAAATTGCATTAATTAAATATCAAAATTAATTCCTAAAGTCCTTGACTTTAATTAGCTAAATTACCCCTATGATAATTTAATTTAATCCTAAAGTCTTAAGTGCTTAGAATTAAATTAAATCCACCCCATTTGGCTAATTACCCATAAAAAGGAATTAATAATTGCTTGATATTTGAATGGACACACCTTTTTGAATTAATAATTCAAGATATTTGAAAGGCCACCTGTGTGGCATTTTCCATTCTTTTTATTAAGTAAATCTTGTATTTTTGTCTCAAATGAAAATGAAGGGTCAGGAGTTTCAAATCAAGAACCCCTTCATTCTCTTCTCAAGGTTTTCTATTTAATGGACATCATTTCTTCATTTGAAAGGAGGCAATTTTTGAGAGCATCTATACTATAGTCAATTTTAGTCTCCATTATTACATTGTTTTCAAAGCTTTATTGCATTAATTAGCTTAATATCTCATTTTAGTTTAATATTGCATCTCATATTAGATTAGAATTTTCTTAATTGTTCTTAGATTAATATCATATTTATTTCAATGTCCTTAGATTAAAATTGCACTTCATCTTTATTTAAAACTTTTAGTATAATTGCATTTCTACATTTCTAGATTAATTGCACTCTTTTCTAGATTAATTTCATTGATTTTTCATCTTAGCTTTTGAAAATCCTCCATTGTAGAACCGGTCTTATGGTTGTTTGCTCTCCAATTTGAGAGTAATTAAACACTCCATCTACATAGGAGGCAACAAGTCACTTCACAATGAATTTCAGATTGAGTAATTCATACTCTCTCTCGTAATTTGATCATGTGAGTAATGACTATGTTGCATTTGTGCCTGATTTAGAGGTCCACATTCAAACACACACATTTTGGCACCCACCGTGGGGTAGAAAATCTGATTTCTCACCTCATTCTCATCTTTTTCTGATAAAAATTCATGCTCTATCATGCGTCTGTACTGCCTGCGTACGGATCTTCACGTGAGAATCTAGAGCATCTCGCATGAGATTTTGCTCCCTGTAGCACTTCCTCATGTGAGAGTGTGCGGCCTTGTGTGGAAACCTATGTTTCCTTACATGCCATGGAGTACTTCCTCGCATAAGATTCCAAGACAGTGACCTAAATTTTCTTGCTTTCTGTCTTTTTGTTTCAGATTTCTAACAGTTTTCTATTTGTTGTTGCTTAGTATTTTCTGTCATTTTCACAGCATAATAGTTTTTTGCAGAACATTTGACCAAGAACTAAAACATGCTAATGCTTTGATTGCAGGCCAATAGTCGAAGATTGCTAAAAATGTTGTGTTTATTTCCTGCTTTTATTCACATAGTATAAATAGGGCTTCGTTAAAATTTCTTGAGGATTTTGATAGTGAGTATGGACTTTGGCTCTTCATTACATGGAGGTGATGACCATGAATGAACCCAAAATCCTAATGATCTTACTAGTATGAAAAATTCTTGGGGAAGCGGAGAAAGGTAGTGAATCTTTACACTTCTACTTACCAAGGGATTATTCTCTTCTCTCTCCAAGAGAACTAGAAACCCAAAAGTTTGTAGTTGTGGTGGAGTGAAACTAACTCGGTGATGAACTTTCTTGATGTGTTTGGGTGAGGAAACAGGATAGAGAAGTATGCTCTTCTCCTTTTGGGAGAACCAAAAAATCAGACCCCCAAATCTAAACCAAGTCCAGTGTCACCTTTAGAGGGCCTACCAGTATTGAACCTCCGGGAATGACCCAAGTGAGTATGCACCTATCATCGGTGATTCCACCTCACTCTAATAAAGAACATTTTGTTGAGTCTAAAGACTCCAAAACCATGTTAGCTTCCTTCTCAAGACTTTGACTATCATCTTGAGGAGGCTCCATCTGTTATACTGAGCGGTGCCGCTCCTAGCCCTACTTGCGGGTGTGTATGACTTTTGGGTGTTGGTGTGGCTATGAGGCCTCAACCCTATATTGGGGGCACCGAAGCTTAGCATGAACAGAAGCCTACAAAGAACTTGTTGTAGCTAGTGGCCTACCTGGTTCACCTCCAAAAGGAGTCATTATCTTTGTGCAAGGAGGGGGAAGAATCTCTCTTGTAGATTCCCATCATAGGCATACACCTAGACATTTGGAGGCGGTTGCGACACTAGCCCCTGCTACAAGGGTAACCTTTGAACATACACTGTTGAGTTCTTGGAAACACCAAAAACATGGGCACCCTCTAGGGGGTGACATGGCTATGTGAGGTGCATGTATGCGCATAAGCAATGGGGCAAAGGTTTTGGCTTCTCACCATTTTCTTTGTAGGACTAAGCTATGTGTTTGTTATCAAGTCTTAAACATTATCCAATTCATTATCAAACAAAGACTCCCCTGATGCTATCAAGTTGCTTTGTCCTTGATAGGTCTGTTAATGACTACTTCTTGTTTCACAATTGCTTGATTTGAACCTTTGTGTCTTTAAACGAATGCTTGAAATCCTAAAATGAGCTTGTTGGTTAAACTGTTCTTCAAACCTGTCAAGAAACTAGATTTTCTATCAGACATTAGTTCAGACTATACTTCAAGATTCAACTTTTATCTCAAAAATTGTGCTCAACTATTAGATTTTGTACCTTTCTCACATGAGGTTTCACACTTCAGAGCACTTTCTCAAGTGAGACCTTATTTCCTCACATGAAGACTAGTGTTCTCTCGCACGGCCTGGTACTTTCTCATGTGAGACTATAGCACAGTTTGCAAAAATAGAGACCTATTTACTATTGACTGTTTGACTTTTTATCTGATCTACTTTTTGTCTGAGGTCTATTTTTCTACTTTCCTATTGTTCACTATCAAGAAACAGGTTGTTTTGAGTTAGGAATCGATCGATCTTCATGTTGACTTGTGTCATCTCTCGTTGGTTTACCTTATCTCTTTATGCCTTTTGTATCTCATGTTGCGATAGTCTTATCTTGGTTGTTCTCGCCCCCTCTTTTGATGATTCATACCAAATTCATCTCACATCTTGGTTTTCCTTTATCTCTTTTATGTTGTTCTTAGAGACCGAGTCTAGCTTTGTCCCGAATCTTCTCTCATTTTAGCTTCATCTATGACTATCACAACTAGAAGTGGAAAGACTTATCCCATTCAGAATTCTGATCAAGGTAGAAGTGAACCTCCTAATCAAGAGATAGATCCTCCTGAATCTATTATGAAATCTAAACTTTGTGAGACGTCCTCATTTTCCTCATTGAGTACTTCGAAGAATAGTCCATCTCGACCATCACCTCTGGTGTTTCAAGAGTGCTTCAACCCATTTTTTGAAGCTCAACCTAGTTTTTCATTTCAAGACCAAGATAACTCATACTTCCAAGATGAATCATTGTTCCACAACTTTGGAAGATCTCTTAAATATACTAGTCCTATTATTGTGCCAATTAATCCTACTGAGAATAGTCCTATCATTGAACCTAGTGGTACTGTTGAAGATATTTTTCCACCAAAATTTGTTAAATCTTTTGATCTTATTCAATCACCAAAGGTTACCTTGGCTGCACCTTTTTGATCTCATTCACATCACTTTGTCAAGTCTCCAGATACTATGGAAGTCTATGACACGATGGTAGATTCATTTGATTTCCAACTGGGCAAGTATTGTCAAAACACTGATCAATCTCAAAATAATCAATATCATGGTCAATCTTCTAATGAACCATGTCATGGTCCGCCTTGGAATGAGAAACTTCATGGTCAATCTCAACATGACCAAAATCCATTCTACAATGATGATCAATCTCGAAACAAACCTCAAGGTGGGCAACAACCCACCTATTTCTATCATCCTCCTCCTTTTGATCAAAACCAAGTTGATCAGCAACAAGATCAAGGTCTGAGTATTTATGAGATCCTTGGGACTGAACCTGAAGCAATAACTCAACAAGATATAGATGCTACCAAAGCTAATAAAGGTCTCATTAAGATGATGGAGATCCTTCTTTTAGAGGAGAAAGAAAAGTACTTCCTTCAGCTAGCTAAACAAGGGCCAAGTTACCCTGAGACTATCACATTGAAACACTTGTAGCTAAGGAAGAAGAAACTGAGACCGCAAAGTTGCAGAAAATGGTCCAGGAAATGCAAGATCAGATTAGTCAACTTGTGAGGAATAGAGGTCAACCCCCTCAACAATTTACAATGAAAATTATTTGTCCTTTTCCTTTTGACAGAAGCATTCATATGCCACCTTTTCCTAGAGGTGTAGAACTCCCCAAATATGAGAAATACTTGGGTACAACCAATCCCCAAGATCACTTAAGGGATTTTGGTTCATTGTCTATGGAATTCATGCACAATCAGACATATCTTATGTGTCTGTTTCCTCGAAGTTTGGGTGGACCTGCTATGGAATGGTTCTCTAGATTTCTTATTGGTATTAAAACTTTTGATGAAATGGAAAATCTTTTTCTCCAACACTACTCGCATAACATTCAACATCTGGCCAACATCTGAGATCTTTGCAACTTAAAATAGTGACAAGGAGAACCTTTCCTAACCTTTCTCCAAAGGTGGAGACAATTATACATGAAGTGTCCTCATAAATTACCAGAGTCTGAGAGACTCGACATTTTCTTGGACAATATTGTCCCCGATTTTGGATACCAAGTGCAGTTGCAAGGTCCTCTTACTTTTGATAGCATGATCAGACAAGTAGTGTGAATAGAGGCCTTTATGATCAAGAAGGGAGAACTAACTTTGAATAAGGACAATAAACAAGGATTCTCCACAAACAAGGATAAAGGAAAGACTGTCAATAAGAACCAAGATGTGGTAAATGATGGAGTGGTGGATAATGTTACTACAAAGCCTTCAAAGCCTATTTTTAATCTTACTTCCAGTATACAAGTAGTTAAGGCTGTCGAAAAGACCACAACTAATAATCAGAAACCTTTGAAGTTTTCTAAGAACAAACCTTGGTCCAAACAACCCAAGCATGATTTCACTCCTTTGGGAGAACCTCTTGATGTGGTCTACAAGACTCTTATACAAAATCAGGTTCTTACTCCTTTGGAAAAGTGTACTTATGACCCACAACCATGACCTTACTAGTGGAATGACAATGATTATTGTGACTATCATCAGAATATTGGTCATAAAACTTCTACTTGTCTCCAACTGAGGCATAAAGTGCAAGATCTCATTGATAATGGTGACATCATTATGGAGAATCATAATAAGAATTCAGATCACCAAGCTTTCAAGGATCATTTTCCTCCTCATGAGAAGGGAGAGTCTTTAAACACTAAGAATACCAATGCTAAAGTCAATTACATGTACACTAATAATGACAATGTCATTGGTATGATCGAACCTATTGAGATGGAATATTGTGATATGATCACTTCTAAGGGGAGTGATGATGCTCCAAAATCTAAGACACCTTTTGTTTTGGGTAGTTCTACATCTTATTCATCCAAATCTAAACAATCCCAAGGTTGTGCTAATGTTGTCACTCGATCGCGAGGAAGATTTGTGTTGAAAAGTCTTGATACTTCTACATCCACTCCTAAGCAAACAGCGAATAAGAGACCTAATATTCCTACATCCACTCCTAAGCAAAGCGTAGATAAAACTATTGTTGGCCCCGCCAACAAGAATACGAAAACTATTCCTATAGCTGGCTCAGCTAGTTATATTATTTTAGACCAACTTTAGTGAACTAATGCTTAGATTACCATTTTTGAGTTGCTAAAGATCTCGCCTGCTCACAGGAAGATTTTGGATAAGGCTCTTGCTAAAGCTAATGTTCCCAAGGATCTTGATCTCAACTAGTTCCACTCTATGGTGGGTCCTTTGACTTTGCCCGACTATCTATCCTTTTCTAAAGAAGATGACCACTCTTTAAGTCACCTACATAACACTCCCCTACATATAAAGGTCATGATAGGTCCTAAGCGCATCCACCGACTGCTCATAGATAATGGTGCTGGCCTTAATATTTGTTCCACTAAACTACTCACTCAATTAGGATATGATGAGAATTGCATAGATCGTCACAAAAAGATTACCATCAAAGCTTATGATGAGGAAGAACACAAGTCCCAAGGCTTAGTTGTGCTACCTATCCGCGTAGGTCCCATTGAGAGAGATGTCACTTTCCAAGTGCTCAATATTCCTCTTGCCTACAATATCTTGTTGGGTAGGCCTTGGATTCATGAGATGCAAGCTGTTCCATCCACGTATCATCAATGCATTAAGTTTCCATTCCATGGAGTGGAAGTCACTGTACCCACAAATACCAATTTCTCCTTCAACACTCTTGCGCAAACCATAGATAGCTTTGTTCTAGCAAATAGAGAATCTACTGAGTTTTGTGATGCTAAGCTGAAAGAAATGGAACAAACTTTGAGACTTAAAGATATAGGCATGGGAGAATACCAAATGGAACTTGTGCTATCACTAGCTGCTCTACCTCCATCTCCACACTCTTATGGGAGACCTTCTAAAAACAACAAGCTTTCTAATGCTCCCCCTAAAATAGTTTATGATGGCACCTTTGTAAGGGAATCTACACCTTTAGAAGATGAGGATGAAGAGAGGGCTATTAGAGCATGGATCTATAAAGGAAAAGAAATAGCTAAAACAACCACTCCATCTCTAGATTTAGAGCAAGAACCATACAGTGAGGCCTTCAAAATCATGAAGCACTCCGGTTATAAAGGGAGTGGTCCTATAGGAAAAAATGATAATGGCTTACTAAAACCTATTGAAGCTATGAGCCACTGCACAAAAGATACTAGTGGCTTGGGCTTTAAAAAGACTCCCTTTCATTTGGGGGCCAAGAAATTTGTGTCAGCTCCTGAGCCTAAACCCAAACCTGAATAGGAAATTGAAGATGCTACTCAAAAAGTGAATCCAAAGGCCAGCTCTGATGAAGATACATTCCCATATCCTATTCCTCTAGATCTTGTGGCACTCTTTCTCGAACCTGATGAGCCTATCATACCTGTTCATATGATAGAGATAGATACTGATGAAGGGTGCTCCCCTTAATACCACAAACACATAACAGAAATAGAGAAACCACAACAATATGCAAGAACAAAAAATTGGCTTCTTATTATCTCCACAAATGTGGAATTACAATATGCAAAGCCACATGGGCATTCCCTTACAATATTCTATAGGACAAAGCCTCGAATCAATACCCAGATCTACTACCCAGAACTATTCTAAACTGCCTAAGACAATAATACAGCCTTCCTTATATAGGCAATTTTCCACCGCCTGGGAAGGTTCCAGAATTTTAGCCAATAAGGCCGACCAACTTAGAATTATTTTATTTTACATTTTATTACATCATAGTCGGCTCAAGATAACCTTTCAAACCTGAACAGAAATTTTGAAGAAAATTATTTTCTGCCATTTCAGGTGGCCCAACTTCCGAAGACCATAAGTCATCACTAGTTGACCCGCTCAGCTATTATAACCCCATTTCAGAAATGCCACGAAGCGCTCTATAGGCTTGACCTACGCAAGCACCCATCACCCAAATTTTTGACCTCATCCAGGGCCTCTAAAGCCTTCAAAACTGAGTTCAAAGTTTCTGTACCCTGCTGCCAATACCGAAAATCTTCAATATCTTCCAATATACACTTGATCTGGCAATGAAACTTTACTGGCAGACTTATATGACCAAAATGAACCTCCAAGAAAGAAATAAGATCATTCTGAGCACATACAAAAATTACAAAAAATAGTAACTTTCCATAAATAGCAGCTCTGCACAAAATAACCCTTATTGAATATAAAAAGATAAATATTTTTTGGGTGATGCAAGATTGCTCTTACACCCAGGATGCTCCTGCATCAGACACCCGGGGTAATTTGAGAAGTGACCCTGTCATGACTCAGGTGTGCAGAGGAAAACCAAGACGGTTAACCTCCACCCTTGTTAGCCATGATGAATCTTCAACAGGTCATCCTTTCCACTTGACCAGATATTCTTCATACATCCTGTTCCTTGTGCTTCTGCCAACATGACTGTCAAGTATATCCTCGATCTCCTTAGTGTCTGAACTAGTTGCTGGAATAATCCACTGTGCTGCTGTGATCTCATCTTCAACACCTCCTTCATGATACTCTGTCAGATCTGAAATGTTAAACACTGGTGAAATATTTAGCTCAGTACGCAATTCTACCTCATATGCATTTCCTGAATCATGCTTCTTCAATATCTTACATGGTCCAAACTTTTTCATTTTCAGCTTGTTATATGTACCAACCAAAAATCACTCCTTCCACAAATGAACCATGACTTCATCTCCAACTTGAAATTCCTTATACCTCCTTTTCTCATCTACCTTAGCCTTATACTGTGCGTTCATCTTGGTAATATGCTTCCTCACCTCCCCATGGATGTTCTTCAAGTGTTCTGCAAAATCCTCAGCTTCAGCACTACTTATTTCTCCTTTATCTATCTTCCTCAATTCAGATGCATTTCTTGGACTACTTCCATATACAATCTGGAATGGTGATTTACCAGTGCTCCTGTTGACAGAATTATTGTATGCAAATTCTGCCTGTGGTAAAATCAAATCCCATCCTGTTGGCTTATCTCCAACCAAACATCTCAACAAATTTCCCAGACTTCTATTCACCACCTCTGTCTGTCCATCAGTCTGTGGATGATGTCATGAACTAAACTTCAAATCTGTCTTCAACTTCTTCTACAATGTACGCCAGAAATATCCAACAAACTTAGTGTCCCGATCTAAAACTATCGTCTTTGGCAAACCATGAAGTCTCACTACTTCTCTGAAAAACAATTCTGCTACATGAATAGCATCATTAGTCTTCTTGCAAGGAATGAAATGTGCCATCTTTGAAAATCAGTCAACTACTACAAAAATTGAATCATGTCCCCGCTGTGTCCTCGGTAAACCAAGAACAAAGTCCATACTGATATCCTCCCAAAGCTTCTCTGGTATAGGTAATGGCTGATACAACCCTGTATTCTGCTTCACTCCTTTCGCCATCTGACATACTCTGCAACTCTGTACAAACTTCTTCACATCTTATTGCAATTGTGGCCAATAATAATTCTCACCAACCAAAGCAAGGGTTTTATCACGACCAAAATGTCCAGCCAATCCTCCACTATGCTTCTCCTTGATGAGATTCTCCCTCATAGAACTTCGTGGAATGCACAACTGACTCTCTCTGAATAGCATATCATCTTGGATGATAAAATCCAGCCATTTCATCCTGTCTAGAGTAACAGGTTCTATACAAGCCTTCCAAGCTTCACCAAAATCAGGATCCTCTGGATACAAATTCTTGAGTTCCTTGAACCCAACCACCTCAATCTGCATCTCTGTCAGCAATATTTGCCTTCTGCTAAGAGCATCTACAACCCTATTAGACTTTCCACTTCTGTATTTCAAAACAAATGTATAACTCTACAAAAACTCAACCCATTTCAAATGCCTTTAATTCAATTTTCCTTGACTATTCAAATATTGCAAAGCTTGATGATCAGTATACAAAACAAACTCCTTAGGAAGCAGATAATGTCTCCACTTCTTTAATGCTTGAACTATAGCATAAAATTCCTGATCATAAATAGAATATTTCCTCTTGGCATCATTTAACTTCTCACTGAAATAAGCAACAGGTTTACCTTCTTGGCTCATAACAGCTCCTATTGCAATACCACTAGCATCACAATCTACTTGAAACACCTTATTAAAATCTGGAAGTGCTAAAATAGGTTGTTCTGTAACTTTTTGTTTCAACAATTGAAAACTCTTTTCCGCCCGATTAGTCCACTTAAATTCTTTTCTATCCCCTCTCATTGTTTCAGTCAAGGGTCCACAAATACTGCTAAAGTTTCTAATAAACTTTCTGTAAAAGCTAGCTAGACCATGAAAAGATCTTACCTCAATAGCATTCCTTGGAGTAGGCCATTCAAGAATAGCCTATACCTTCTCTGGGTCCATTTTCAGACCTTCTGCTGAAACAACAAATCCCAAATACACTAACTCTTTCTTCACAAAATTGCACTTCTTCAAATTAATCAACAATTTCTCTTCTCTCAACTTCTCAAATACCATATTAATATGCATCATATTCTCATCCAATGTCTTACTAAAGATCAAAATATCATCTAGGTAAACAATGACAAACTTACCTAGAAATTCTTTCAGAACCTCGTTCATGAGCCGCATGAAAGTGCTCAGTGCATTGGTTAGCCCAAAAGGCATGACTAAACACTCATACAGTCCTTCCTTTGTCTTGAAGGCAGTCTTCCATTCATCTCCTTCTCTGATCCGAATCTGGTGATATCCACTCTTCAGATCTATCTTTGAGAAATACACAGCTCCACTCAAACAGTCCATAATATCATCCATTCGTGGCAATGGAAACCTGTACTTGATTGTGATCTTGTTTATTGCCATAGAATCTATACACATCCTCCACTCTCCATTCTTCTTTGGTGCTAACACCGCTGGTACAGCACAGGGACTCAGACTCTCTCGAATCAACCCTTTCTGCAATAACTCATGTACTTGCCTATTCAACTCTTCACTTTCTACTGGTGTCATTCTGTGTGCTGCCTTGTTCAGAAAACTCACTCCTGGGATCAAGTCCATCTGATGGCTGATCTTTTTGACTGGTGGTAATCCATCAGGCACGTTATTGGATACAATATCCTGAAACTCATTCAACAAATCTGCAACTTCTACAGGAACATCTTCTACTTCCTCTTTACCGACTTTTGGAATTAAAGCAAAACATACATGCTCATGCCTCATACCATCTAGAAAATTTCTTCCATCAACAAAAGTTATCCTTGCATTACCACATACCTTTTCTTCGGTCTCCTTCAATGGCTTTAGCTTATGTCACACTCCATCCTTTGTCAGGGAATAGGTATTCGCACGACCATCATGTACAGCACAGCTGTCAAACTGCCATGGTCTACCCAACAACATATGACATGCATCCATAGATATGATATCACACAATACCTCATCTTGGTATCCGCCAATCTTGAACTTCACCAGGCATTGTTCATTGACCATGACCTTGTGGTCATCTTGCACCTAGGCAATCCGATATGGATGTGGGTGTTTCTGTCTCTTGAGCTTCAACTTTGTCACCATCTCTTCTGACACTAAATTGTCAGTGCTTCCACTATCAATAATCATATCACAACATTTACCTTCGCACTTGCACCTGGTGCGAAACAGGCTCCTTCTTTGCTCAGGTTCATTCTCACCACTCAACAGGACTCTTCTGTTAATCAACATTTCTCCTCTTTCAGCATCTTCAGAATTTGATGATCTGGCATCTTCATCTACATGTGCAACTCTGGCCTGGCCTTCATTTCTCCTGTCTATTCTACCTTGGCGCTGAGGACATTCAAATGCCCTGTGACCTTCTTCTCCACAGTGAAAACATGTTCCACGGAAGCCACCTCTTTTAGATCCTTGTCCTCTTCCTCTTCCTCTCTGATCTCTATTATTCTGATCTTGGAAGCGATTGGAATTATTTCCACGCTGATTCTAACTGCTACTGGCCTCATCCTTCTTTTTTGGATCTTCATTTCGGCCACCATATGACCATCCACCAGATCATCCACCGCGACCTCTTCCGTTTTGTCTGCTCTCAAACTTCTTGTTCAGCTTTTCCTCTACTTTTAGGGCAAATTGGTATGCCTCCTCAATACTGCTCATTCGAACCAGATTCAACTCCTCTTGAATGCTTGGCCTTAACCCATTAAGGTATCGGGAAACTTTCTCCTTATCAGCTTATGCATGGCCTGTTCTGATGAGAAGTCGATAGAACTCCTCTGTATACTCCTAAATAGATCTTCCTGCTTGCTTCAAACTCTGCATTTTCTTTAGTAGATCAAGCTCATAATCAACAGGAATGAACTATTGCTTCAATTTATCCACCATCCGATCCCATCTCATGATTTTCTCCTTTCCTCTCCTATTTCGCTCCAACTGAATCTCTTGCCACCATATCTTCGCATGACCTTTCAGTCTGGCCTTCGCAAATTTGACCCTATCAGGATCCTCAACATCTTCATACTCAAAATATTCTTCACATTCATTGATCCCGTCGATCAATTCCTCTGGGTTAAGATTTCTAAAAAATGTAGGAACCTCAATCTTAGGTCTTTTCCCAATCTTGGAAATCGCCCGAAAAAGTCTTTCTTCCTCCTGGTTCACAATTTCAACTTCTCCTTCTTGATATTCTTCTTCGGCTTCATCCTCGCTTTCATCTCTGACATTAAGATTCATTCCTCTGCGAATCTCTTCTTGCAATGCTCGCACTTGTCTCTAAAGCTCTCTAACCTTAGGTGTTACAACACCAGGTCTTCCACCATGTTCTCTTCGTGGAGGCATTTTCACGATGCGCGCTGAAACCCTAACCATGGTCCTGGTGCAAACTACCTCACAGTCGGCAATCTATTTACACACTCAAGAACTCCTGCTCTGATACCACTTGATGAAGGGTGCTCCCCTTAATACCATAAACACATAACAGAAACAGAGAAACCACAACAATATGCAAGAACAGAAAATTGGCTTCTTATTATCTCCACAAATGTGAAATTACAAACTTTTAGAATTACAATATGCAAAGCTACATGGGCATTCCCTTACAATATTCTATAGGACAAAGCCTCGAATCAATACCCAGATCTACTACCCAGAACTATTCTAAACTGCCTAAGACAATAATACAGCCTTCCTTATATAGGCAATTTTCCACCGCCTGGGAAGGTTCCAGAATTTTAGCCAATAAGGCCGACCAACTTAGAATTATTTTATTTTACATTTTATTACATTATAGTCGGCTCAAGATAACCTTTGAAACCCGAACAAAAATTTTGAAGAAAATTATTTTTCGCCATTTCAGGTGGCCCAACTTCCGAAGACCATAAGTCATCACCAGTTGACCCGCTCGGCTATTATAACCCCATTTCAGAAATGTCATGAAGCGCTCTACAGGCTTGACTTGCGCAAGCGCCTGTCACCCAAATTTTTGACCTCATCCAGGGCCTCTAAAGCCTTCAAAACTGAGTTCAAAGTTTCTGTACCCTGCTGCCAATACCGAAAATCTTCAATATCTTCCAATATACACTTGATCTGGCAATGAAACTTTATTGGTAGACTTATATGACCAAAATGAACCTCCAAGAAAGAAATAAGATCATTCTGAGCACATACAAAAATTACCAAAAATAGTAACTTTCCATAAATAGTAGCTCTGCACAAAATAACCCTTATTGAATATAAAAACATAAATATTTTTTGGGTGATGCAAGATTTCTCTTACACCCAAGATGCTCCTGCATCAGATACTGATACTGATAATGATTTTGATAAAACTTCTTTAGTATACCAATTCACATATGAGGAATGGAAAGCATCACTAAATGACGATCCTATTTTTCAAGGTGAACGATATAGGCCACCTCATTTTCAAAAGTACTTTGAACAAGAACAACTTCAGCAAGCTATTAATGCCACAAGGGATAATAATGAGTCTGATGATGCTGCTAATGAAATTCCTATATCAATTACTAACTCACATGAATATGAGTTTGACTCTTTGTCTGATACTACCTATGATGTAGACATAGATATTGTTCACATGTATGAAAGACTCCTTGAAGTAGGTGAAGGGTCTAGCACTAGGCTGCATGAATTAGGCACCACTAATGTTAATGTGTCCTCTACTTTCAACACAAGGTCTCTTAGGGATTCGAACACTCCTTTGGATGAGATCACTCTAGGTCTTGACTTTCTCATCAACCCTTTTGAGGGTTATACTTTGAACACAGTTGAACCAGTCACTACTTCCCTTTCACTCCCCCATCCTGATCTAATAAACTGAAACTCCCCTTTCGAATCCAATGAAGTCCTAATGTTCCAGATTGATTATGATCTAGCCTGTTACCTTCATGCTACTGAACTTGTGATGTCCTCCACCAGTGAAAGTAGTTTCAACATGACAGAGGTGAATATCAAGTATCTCAGTCAAAAAATTAAAAGAAGAAAAAATAGATGCTCTGATGGTGAAAACCACTTTGTGGCAGTATCAAAGCCAAAAATAGTAAAAATAAAAGATGTATCTGAGGTTGAAAACCTCTCTGAGGCACCCAAGGATGAGATACTTAACATGCTTCCAATCCACTTTCAAGAGAGGTCATTAGTATTGATTGAGCTGACACAACTGGTCCATTTGGGTACAGAGGCTGCTCCACAGATTATTCACCTAGCACAATCATTGTCTACTGAAGAAAAAGAAGAGTTCACAAGATTCTTTCAGAGCAAGAAAATAAAATTTGCATGGACCTATTCTAATATGCCTAGATTAGATCTCAATCTAATCATGCATCATTTGTCCATTACACTAGGTATCAAACCTGTTAAACAGAAGCTGCAAAAAATGCATCCACATGTAGCACTTTTGGTTAAAGCAGAGCTAGAAAAGCTTCTTAAGGCTGGATTCATAAGAACTATTGATTATGCAGAATGGATTTCAAACATTGTTCTAGTCACTAAACATGATAAATCCATTTGTGTGTGTATAGATTTCAGAGATTTGAATAAGGTGTGTCTGAAAGATGACTTCCCACTGCCTAATATTGATATGATAGTTGACATGACAATAGGGTATGAGATGTATTCCTTGATGGATGGCTTTTCTAGCCATAATCAAATCAAAATTGCACCAGAAGATCAAGAAAAGATGGCTTTTACATGTGCCTAGGGCACATTTTGCTTGAATGTCATGCCTTTTGGGCTTAAGAATGCAGGAGCAACATACCAGAGAGTTGTTACTACTATCTTCCATGATATGATGCATGAAACAATGGAGGATTATGTAGATGATACTTTAGCCAAAAGCATGCAGTGAAGAACTCACCTCACAGACTTAGGTCCCATCCTTGACCATATGGAACAATTCAGTCTTAGGCTTAATCTGAAGAAATATGCTTTTGGTGTTACTTCTGGGAAACTCTTGGGTTATATCATTTCAGCTAAAGGCATAGAAGTTGATCTTGAAAAGGTAAAAGCTATTATGCACATGCCTCCACCCAAGAATATTAGTCAAATTAGAGGACTACAAGGAAGGCTACAATCTATCAGGCATTTTATTTCATAGCTAGCTGACAAGTCACAACCATTCACTAAAACTTTGCATAAGAATGTGACTTATGAATGGAATGAGGAATGCAACAAGGGGCTTACTCAAATAAAATAGTATCTTGATAATCCACCTATACTGATGCCTCCTATTCATGGGAAACCACTTATCCTATACATCTCAATAACAAACACATCCTTGGGTGCTCTCTTAGCTCAAGAAGATCATAACAATAAAGAAAGAGCCATATACTATATCAGCAGAACATTGGTTGCTTATGAAATGAATTACTCTGTCATTGAGAAGGCTTGTTTAGCAGTGGTATTCACTTCTCAAAAATTGTGGCATTATATGCTAGCTCATACCACGAGGCTTATTGCAAAGATTAACCCCCTGAAATACTTGTTGAGCAAGGTTGCCCTCATGGGTAGATTAGCAAAATGGGTAATGATACTTAGTGAATTTGCTATTGAGTATGTGGAAAGAAAAGCCATTAAGGGACAAGTGATTGTTGATCAGTTGGTAGAGGCTCCTTTAAAAGATCATCAACCTTTGAGTATTGAATTTCTAGATGAATCCATCATGCTTCTCACACACCAATCTTGGAGCATGTTCTTTGACAAATCATTTACTCAACAAGGATCCGGTGTAGGCATTTTGTTTGTTACACCTCAAAGATACTCATTGCCAAAAGCATATAAAATGTTGTTTCCCTACATGAATAACATAGCTGAATATGAAGCTCTCATTAATGGCATGAAGATGGCCCTTGAATGGCATGTGGATGAGCTCAAGGTCTTTGGAGACTCATAGTTAATCATCAATCAAGTCAACGATGTCTACCAAACTAAAGATGACAAACTTATACCTTACAAAAGGATGGTGGATGATCTTAAACAATACTTTGCACACATTTCTTTCCAGTAGATTCCAAGGGTAGATAATAAAGTAGCTAATGCAATGGCCACTCTTGCTTCAATGTTATAAATGCTGGAAAATGACTTCAGACACGAGTTCCTAGTGGAGGCATTACACTACCCTGCCTATGATATCCCTGAATCTAGGATGATTTGTTCCATCATTGGACATGATTCATCCCGCTACCATCATATCTTTTCCTACCTTCATGACCAGATCATTCCCAACACCTATACTCAGAATGAAAAACATCACCTCATTTGTACTACTTCATGGTATGTCCTCATAGCAAATGACTTGTATAGACAGGGTCTAGACAGTACCCTCCTTAGGTGCTTAGAACCTGATGAGTCCAAGCATGTGCTAGCTGAGGTACATGAAGGTATTTGTGGGTCTCATTCTAGTGGTCTGACATTAGCCCAGAAACTTATTAGAGCTAGCTATTACTGGCTAGACATGGAAAAAGAAGTTGTTCAATATGCTAAGACTTGCAAGCAATGCCAATTTCATGGGAAGCTGATTCATGCTCCTTCTCATGAACTTAGTCCTCTCATCAATTTCTAGCCATTCCAGCAATGGGCCTTCAACTTGGTTGGTCAAATACATCCTTCATCTTCAAGAGGGCACAAGTTCATCATCACAGCTACTGATTACTTTACCAAGTGGGTTGAGGTAGTGCCTCTCGCTATAGCTGACAGCAAGGCCATTGCTATGTTTATATTGAACTATATCATTTGTAGATATGGCATACCCTCATCTATTATCACTGATAATGGGGGACAATTCAAAAATAAGGACCTGACAGACTTATGTACTAAATTTAGAATTATTCAACATTGGTCATCTATCTATTATCCCCAGGGTAATAGACAAGCAGAGGCTTCTAATAAGACAATTTTAAAAATCTTGCACCGAATAGTTCATAAATCTAGTAGAGATTGGCATCTCCAGATCAATCCAGCTTTGTGGGCCTATAGGACAAGTATCTAAACACCAACAGGGGCCACTCCTTTCACCCTCATTTATGGAGTAGAGGTAGTATTACATATTAAGGTCAAGATTCCAACATTGCAAATCTCTCTAAGGGGCCTCATCACTGATGAAGATAACAGAATATCTCAGCTTCAAGAGCTTGAGTTACTTGATGAACACAGAAAGGTGGTGTTCAATCATCTCCAAGCATATCAAAAGAGAATGTCAAAAGCCTATAATAAGAAAGTCAGACAAAGAGAATTCCAAGTGGGTGATCTCGTCCTGAGACAGAACCCCAAAAATCAATAGCAGGGAGTTCAGAAAGGCAAATTTCAACCAAACTGGCTTGGTCCATATGTCATTACTGCAGCATTTGGGCTTGGTGCTTATTGACTCTCCACCACTGAAGGAGAGCAACTCAAAGAGCCTATCAATGCTCTTCATCTGAAGAAATTCTATAGTTGAGACATTCTCAGCATGCTCATGTACATACTTATTGGTCCTAAAAAAATCCAAAAAAATGATATATTGCAAAAATCCTAAAAATTGCAAAATGTCCTCAAAAAATGATCATCTTAGTGAAAAATTGGTAAACAGGCACTTTGATGTATCTATTATCTTGGTGAAAACCTGGTAAATAGGCGCCTTGGTAATAATCAAAAAAAATTGAAAATTGAAAAAATACAAAAAAAAAAGTGAAAAGATCAAAAATACAAAAAAAAATGAAATATTCAAAAATACAAGAAAATCAAAAATAAAGAGATGTACAAAAAAAATTGAAAAAGAAGAAAATGTGCCATTGATGAAAACCTGGTAAACAAGCATCATGGTAGCAAAAATAGAATCTCTGCCAAGATGGTGAAAACCTGGTAAATAGGTGCCTCTTATTTCCTGAAGCTATATCTCATCTCAGCATCACTTGGCTCTTAGTTTCCTGATTTAGTCTCTTTGCTTTCCTTCTTTGGTTGGCTTTCCCACTTTCCTGCTTTAGTTTTGTTTCTTGTTTTTAGCTCATTTCTTGCTTTAGTTTTCCAGCTCATGCTCTTGCCTTCAGTTGTCTTCGAGATTTTTCTTGACTCTTCATGGATTGGAACTGGTTCACACTTGGGGGCACCTTCCTAGTCTACGGGGCATTGTCCTATCGCTTTCAGAAGTTTTGTTCTTGTATCAATCGCCAGTGGTTCTCACTATGCCTACCTACTGATACTTAGCTCTTGTTTGAACCTCTCTCTTTTGGGATCTCCTCCTTACATCAGTCACCAGTGGTCCTCACTATTTTTGCCTACTGATGTTTTTCTCATGCTTTATTCTCTCTTTTGAGAATCTTCCTTGTATCAGTCACCAGTGGTTCTCACTGTGTTCACCTGTTGATACTTGGTCTGCACTCCGATATCTTCTTGAGACTTTGTCTCTTGTGACGGTCACCAGTGGTTCTCACCATGTCTGCCTGCTATCGCTATCCTACCAAGACTTTGAATGTTGTTCACTTCCAATTCGACTTCAATCCGCTTGAACACAAACATAAAAAGAAATTGAAAACTGATTTTGTGTTCCTCTTAAGCATGCTGAGCTTTTCCTTTTCTTGTTTTTTTGTTTGCTTTATCATTTCTCCTCAAGTGAATCTAAGACGTCTTTCTTGACTGAGAAATGCAAAGACTGGGGGCATGATCTTTTCTTTGCTTTCTGTTTGCTGGTTTAGTTCCAATGATCCAAAGAATCTATCTAAGAGGGGTGTCTATCTGTAAGAGCCTTCATCTCGTATTGGATGGCCATGCGTACCTTGACTCCTTTTATATGGATGCTTTGGTGAGGTTGGTTCTTCTTCTTTTCTATTTTGAGTGACTTCTTTTTGCTACAAGTAAAATGGCTAACGCTCATCCTGCTAAGTGAATGTAAGGGTCACTACGAGTACTCTTTGGAAAAAGAAGGAACTCTCACGTGTCTGGTGTGTTTGTTTGAAAGTAACATTTAGGTCATTCTAGAAATTGTGCTTTGATGCTTATGTTAACTTGCTAAATCAAAAGGAATAGGTGTTTAGGTCATTTTGGCTTCTTGTGCCTTAATGCTTACACCTCATTCTGAAAAATCTAAGACTCGTGTCATATTCATATTCTCATAATTGCAATATTAGTGAGGATTATATGACATCTTGCAATCATCCCGTGCTTAAATGAACTTGATGATGATAAATATGGTGAGTCCAACAACCAAGTCCTAGGGCTTGCATTCTCATTTTAGGCTTGCATTTAGCTTAGGCTTGCATTTTTTCATTCTAGGCTTGCATTTAAGATAGTGTTTTGGTGCTCTCTTGATTACTTTCTGTTCATCAAAGGTCCTCATCTTTTGTCCTAGGTTCTTCTTAGCTG
Organism: Chamaecyparis obtusa; assembly: GCA_027943335.1. Taxonomy (NCBI): domain Eukaryota; kingdom Viridiplantae; phylum Streptophyta; class Pinopsida; order Cupressales; family Cupressaceae; genus Chamaecyparis; species Chamaecyparis obtusa. The sequence goes on from BSBK01008540.1 coordinate 118,820, forward strand.
CACAAGTGTCTAGTCCTCACTTTCGATCTTTGAACGTATCTTTTTGGTTAGTACCTATCATATATTGCTACAATCCTACATGAGATGATTAGTACCATATACATTACATATGCATTTTCATTTCATTTCCATTTGCATTCATTTGCATCTACATATACATGTGCATTCACTATAAGCATAAATCATACATTACACATCTACATACATTCTTATTCATCTACCACTACATTTCACACTGCATCATCATAAAATAAAACATGTGCATATTCATAAAAGGAAACATGTGCATTTCATACATTTCTATCCATATATCTAAGCATCTAGGAAAACATCTCATAAACATCATACATCAAAGCAATATACAACAAGTACGATGATATCAAAATGTTGATCTCGTATATATATATATATATATATATATATATATATATATATATATATATATATATATATATATATATATATATATATATATATATATATATATATATATATATATATATATATATATATATATATATATATATATATCTTGATCAAATGTCATATACAAAAGAAGAAGGTGCTACTCGAGCATAGTATCAAAAATGACTACAATACACGTCTCTCAAAAATGAGCTGCAACAACAAGGAATACATCAATATCCACTGCCACCTGGAGGAGGTGGTGGTAATGGTCTCTGTGGTAAGGGAATAGGCCGCTATGGAGGTACCTGCTGAGGAGGCACCTGTGGTGCCTACTGTGGTGGGGCCTATGATGGTGCCTATGGCGGTGCCTGTGGGGGTGCTAGTGGAGGTGCTTGTGGAGCTTTGGTGTAATTGGTGAATGGTGGTACCTGCTCTAACAAATTTGGGACAACCCCACAATAAGCTACATAATAATATGATGCCTAGGTAGCCTCGTACCTCATCTCAATCCTGGAATGTGCTAGCTCATCCCGCAGCTATCTGATCTCAATGTCTCTATTCGCTACATGGGTCTCCTCTCAAATAAGTCAGGTATGGTAATCATCCCACTCTTGCTACATCTTTCATACCCTCTCACGGCTCTTTCTAAGAGCCTCCTATAGCTAAGCTATCCCAGCTCCTACTGGGATGTCAGGCATGTTCATATCATCATCCTATGGTGCCTGCTATGAAGTGTCTCCAATCCACTACCTGGTGGACCTTTGCTAGGCCCCACTACTCCTAGCTCCTGCATCTGAGCCCATTGTCCTAGTCAGGATGCTAATCTTCCCTGCTCGAGGTCTCAATACTCTCTACTATTGTGGTGCCTGCTATGGCACCTACTGGGCTAGTGCCTATTGGTCTTGTGCCTACTACTACTGTGCTAGCTGTTGCTGGGCTCCTGCACAAACTGGATCTGTGAACCTTGGATGGGGATATGCTATCAAATGATCTCTATATGCAGGATTCACCCTACATTAGTGACCCCCACCATATAATCCCATCTCATAGCTGGTATGTGTGCCTCAATCACACATCATTTGGGATCTAATCTCGCATGCCTCCCCTTCTTCTCCTCATCAAAGAAGTGAGCATAGGGGTAGTACTCCTATGATATATCTTGTTGTCTACCAAACTAGCGCAAGACACGTGTGACATGGAACATCTCAATGGTATAGACACTTCACTTGATCAATGGATGAGAAACAAACATATATGATAGCTCCTGATGAGCATCATCCCATGGCTCTATGGCCACCCAGGGTCTCCATACTACCACCACCATATCATCTAGCTACCCCCTCCACTGCTCTATCTTGCCCAGCAGAGGCTAGGTCATGACACCTATGTACCTATAAATATATGGCTCAAGATGCTACCATGTGTCATGGAAAATTGGCCTACAAATGGGGAGATGTTCCTAGGCCCAGATCTGAAGAAAAAATACTCCTACTGCCATGGTCCTCGCACTACAATACACTATCTCATGCATCTCATGGTACATGTGGGCTAACATACACTCACCCAATCTAAATCTGACAGTTGGTCACTTGAACATCCTTCACAACATCATGCCCCAGCTGCACTCTAGACCATGCTAACCTTGATCTAAAACAAGGTAGCAGCTCAGGAATATCACAAGTATGATAGCAAAAGGATGAGCGTCATTGTGCCTGCTGATCAAATCATCCTAGGAGATGGCCCAGCCCATCACTAGATCATCCTGGAATATCACTCTCAAGGCTAATGTACCCTACCTCAGCTGTGTCTCATACTCTACTCAAGTACCATGGATGGGTAGCCTCAAGATCCTATAAATGTCCTCTGGAGTCACAGTCATCTCCCCCATCAAGAAGTGGAAGGTGTTCATCTCTGAATGGAAATGCTCTACAAGTGCAGTAAGCAGACCATGATTCCCCTGAATGTTAGGAAAATCACACAAGTATCCTAGACCGAGAGCATCAATATGGGTACTCTCTGCATCTATGAGTCTCTATACTAGTGTGGTGATAACTAGATGGTGCATCCTAAAGGCAACATCAGGGAAGTCAACCTACAAAGCAAGCGATGACATTGGATCAGTATCTCAAACATGATGGTTTTACAACATGACAACAATGAATGCAGTATGACATCTATCCTAGACATGGCTCTATGACATCTTACTTGGCTGATTTCACACAAATTTGAGAAATTTTGGCAAAAGAGTTCAAAACTTTGCAGTAGTTTCTCGTGTGAGACAGGACTAGACCTTGCGTGAGCCCCTACAATCTCACGCGGGAGCCTCTTTCAGCTCACGCGAGCTTTCAGAAAGGGCCCACATGAAGAAGACCTAAGTCATGCAAGGAACCTATTTTCTCATGCAAGAGGGAACCTAGGCTAGTGCAAGGAAACTACTTCCTCATGTGAGACTGGAAAAACATGACTCAAACCTAGCTAAATCTTCCTAATTTGACCTATAGAGCTATATGAATTGAAATATAGGGAGTTTTATTGACTACTTATAGGTGCGTCATACTCCGTGGGCTGGGCATGTCATTGTGAGTGCTCAAATCTATGCATATGCAATGGAAGACCCTCCATTTTCTCTCTAAGAGCTCAGAAATCACAAGAAGACGAAGGTGAATAATGAATTGAAAATGACCCCTTCGGGCCTTATATAGCTTTTGACCTAATTTTCAAAAAGTGCTTTATTTTGTGCAAAAATTGCACCCTTGGCTAAATCAACTGCTCTAAATCCATTTTTGAGATCTAAATTGAAATTTGACATCTCTAGATAGCTCAAAATTGTGTTTTAAATTTTGGGCCCCTTTGGGATTGGATGCTTGTGCAGTCAGCCTTCTGGCATCATCTTCTTGCCAAACCCTCATCTTTGCATCATGTTCTCAAGATCTTTGCTCTTTTTTCATCAAAGTCAACTCTAGTCAACTCCATTCAACCATTGTCAACCATGGTCAAACTCAGTCAACAGGATCTCTACTTTGCTCCAATTTGCTTCTGCAGCTTCTCCAATCTAGTCTAATTGCTTCTGCTCTGCAACCTCTTATTGTCGATCGTCCTTCTAATATGTAATCTTTTGATTTTTCTCCCAAGGGGGTAGGATGATTGCATCATTTGAATCTTGTTGAATCAATTCTTGAATCAATCTGATCTGAATCTTCAGTTCTCATTGCTAGGGGCATCTCGATGCTTGCATCTTTCTATCTGGTCATCTATTTTTTAGGTATTTGAGAAATCTAACTCGGGTCCTCGAGAATCAAGCTTCATTCTGGAGATGGTTCTCGAAATCTTTTAGCTATTGGGGCAATCTAACCTTAATTCTTGGGATTCAAGCTTTGTTTTGGAGATGGCTCTCAAAATCTCTCTTAGACCGTTATCTAGGCAATCTAACCCAAGTCTCAGAGGGCTAAGCTTCGTATTGGGGCAATCTAACCCTGATTCTGGGGATAGTCCTAGGTTTGCATCTGAATCTCATTATGGGCATTGGGGCAACCTAACCCCAATTCTCATCTTCTCTCAAAGACTGTTTTCTCCGCAATCTAACTTAGACTTCAAAAAATCATGCTTTGATCTGTTCGGTGTCTTGGCAACTAACCTAGACTTCTGAATTTCTCATCAGACTATTCTTTGAATCAATGTGTTGTTCGCACATCAATTCAAAGAGGGTAAAATGTAATACCCTAAAATTGGCACCTATTAAATTCAATTAATTTTGGTGTATTTTCTTCAATTTTACATCTCCAAAGTCCTAGTTCCCTATGCAATTTTCTCTCTCCTACCTGACTTAATTTGACTTGATGTCAATTGCAAAGACCATAAATTACATTAATTAAATATCAAAATTAATTCCTAAAGTCCTTGACTTTAATTAGCTAAATTACCCCTATGATAATTTAATTTAATCCTAAAGTCTTAAGTTCTTAGAATTAAATTAAATCCACCCCATTTGGCTAATTACCCATAAAAAGGAATTAATAATTTTTTGATATTCGAATGGACACACCTTTTTGAATTAATAATTCAAGATATTCAAAAGGCCACCTGTGTGGCATTTTCCATTCTTTTTATTAAGTAAATCTTGTATTTTTGTCTCAAATGGAAATGAAGGGTCAGGAGTTTCAAATCAAGAACCCCTTCGTTCTCTTCTCGGGCTTTTCTATTTAATGGACCTCATTTCTTCATTTGAAAGGAGGTAATTTTTGAGAGCATCTATACTATAGTCAATTTTAGTCTCCATTATTACATTGTTTTCAAAGCTTTATTGCATTAATTATCTTATTATCTCATTTTAGTTTAATATTGCATCTCATATTAGATTAGAATTTTCTTAATTGTTCTTAGACTAATATCATATTTATTTCAATGTCCTTAGATTAAAATTGCACTTCATCTTTATTTCAAGCTTTTAGTATAATTGCATTTCTACATTTCTAGATTAATTGCACTCTTTTCTAGATTAATTTCATTGATTTTTCATCTTAGCTTTTGAAAATCCTCCATTGTAGAACCGGTCTTATGGTTGTTGGCTCTCCAATCTAAGAGTAATTAAACACCCCATCTACATAGGAGGCAACAAGTTGCTTCACAATGAATTTTAGATTGAGTAATTCATACTCTCTCTCATAATTTGATCATGTGAGTAATGACTATGTTGCATTTGTGCTTGATTTAGAGGTCCACATTCAGACACACACAGCTACCTCCTATGGAATATGAAATTGATATAGACTGAACTACAAAATCAATAAAGGCTTTACTTGTTGAGTCTAAGGATAAAGAAGCTACACTGTTCATAACTTGTGAAGAAGCTATGTCCATAATAAAGATGGGACCAGTAGTAGAGAAGATGGGAAGGAAAAAGGATAAAATGGTAAAATATTTGAAGAAATAATTTGGAGTCACAGATGAAGATGAACTAAGCAATCGGTTGATGAGCCAACCAAGGAATAGGCATGAGTTGGTGAAGATGTTGATGAAGAATCAACTGAGTCTAATGAAAAAGAACAAGCAGATCTATCTAAGGCTAAAAAAGGAAAAGGAGAGTAAGTTAATACTTCAACCCAAATAAGGAAAAGGTCAGAAATTGGTAGTACACCACCTTTGAAGAAAGGTGTAGCAAAAATTACTAGACCTACATCAACTCATACTTATTAGAAAATTAGAGGAGCAAAAGTACCTTCCAAGCTCCCTGAACCCAAAAGGAGAAGAAAACTGATAAGAGGAAAGGATGACATAGATAGACTTTGAAGAGGAAGATAATGATTAATTCTGAGTTGTAATAAATAAAGGACCACAAACTATTGATGAATTTGCAAAAGGAATAAAGAATACATGGAGACTTGCTACTCCTAAGCTTAACAAGTATTCCAACCTGAACACCAAAGATAAAGATTAGCTGGAGGAATCTATTATAGGTATGATGATTAATTTCAAATGAGTTCCAATTGAGTTTGCAAGTAGCATACTAAAATAATTATATGAAAAAGTATCTGCTAGATGGATATATGCACTTCAAATTAAGAAGAGGATGAGAGAGAGGTCTCTAATTTTGGAAAAACTTGATTTCTCTATCCCTAAGATAGATGTTGCCTTGAAACAATATGCAGGTAATTTTTTTATGAAGGAAAGAGCATTTAACATTTTACAAGGTAAAATAAAATAATTTGATGATGAAAGTAGTAGAATGTGGACTAAAACCCTCAGTCCATTAGAACAAACCAAGGCAACTACACTTGTAGTTGACATCGAGAAACCTCAGCCAAGATTACAAGAAGGTGTACCAATAAATGTTGAGGGTGAAACAATTCACATCTCTGATACTGAGTAGACTAGGAAGGAAACATACGCATAAGACTTTATAACTGTTGTTGAGAATGTCATGGAAGGGATTCTAGAGATGCTGACAACATTAGGGGATGAAGAAATATTGATTGAAGATATAATAGGAGGAGACCCTGATGACGAAACAAAAGAAGATGAAGTAATAACTAATGCTACCAAGAACCTTGGAGAAGAAGAATCAACTAAGGTTGCAAGAGAAATGGTACCAGGTAAATTACCTATTCTGGTACAAGCTATAGACATGGCTATTGAGAAACAAAATGAGGAAGCTCCACCCAAGAAAGAAAGAGACATAGTTGAAGACAAGGGTGAGGAGACTGGTAAAAAGATTGAGCATAGTGGTTAAGCTACACAAGGTGAAGTACCCACCGAGACCATTGATGCAAAAGGTAATGATCAAGGCACAAAAGCAAAGACAATGGTAGAAACTTCTACCATAGACACTAGGTCACAAGCCCCAACACCACAAATAGTAGATTCAACAACGGGGTAGAATAAACAGGAAGAAAAATCCACCGAGCCACCTAAGCCAAATCTGGAGCATAAGGCTCAAGTCTCAATTACACAATCTCCAACATCCAGTGTGCAAGATAAGAAGAAGAAGAGGAACCATGGAAGTAAGGGTTTGGTCACACTTGATGAGGTAATTTAAATTCCTGCATGTGACATGAGGAAACTTGACCCTGAAGCTCTAAGGAAATATGGAGATCTATGCACCCAGAAAGTAGCTCAAGAGAAGTTGAATCAAGAACACAAGAACACCAAGGTGCTAGAAGATGTCAAGGAGATCTTAATGCAAGTTGCACCTGATGCTAATTTCAATGAAATTTCACCTATCATTGATCAACTTGCACTTCTCACCAAGACCATCAATGGACCCACTACTAATGCTGAGAAGATGATAGAGGAAAGAGAAGAATAGAAAATACAATCCTAACTAACTGAGAAAATCAGCCAAGAAGTGGCAGTCAATAAGGTAAAACTTTCTGAGGTGGTAACTAAATTAGAAAGTATTATTCAAAGGTTTATTATGATTTTACAAAAATTATGCACTATAGACTCTTTCACTACCAAGATTAGTGAAAAGATAAAGAAACTAGATGAAGATCTAAAGAATAGTGCAAATAGTATAACAACCGAGCCCAATGCATTTCTTGAGCATTATGAAAAAGTTACCAATATTCAGTAGTTAAGACTAGAGTTGAGGAAAGAAGAGGATGAAATAAGAGAATAGGTAATCGAGCTTTAGGTCAAGTTAGTACCCCACTTAAAGGTGATGCAGAAGCACGTGAATAAGGAAAATGAATTAGTTTCCACTCCTAAGATATCAATGACAGAAAAAAAAAAATTTGATATGCATGCACAAGTAGGATTAGAGCGGATTGCTCTAGAAAATCTCAAAGAGGAATGGGAAAACCTCTTGGCCACTCTCAAGAAAACCCATTAGAATATATTTGACAAATAGTAAGTACATTTTTGGCATTACTTTCAAAAAAGGGGGAAATATATATATATATATATATATATATGTAATTTACACTTTACACCGAGAGTATGTTCAAAGGGGGAGTTCACACAGTTCACACATTTTTGGTTTGTAAATTTTTCAAGTCCAAACTTTTGTAGTCGACATACACATATATGTTTTTGATACTAATGCCAAAGGGGGAGAATGTTACTCCTAAGTACATTAAGAGTTGTCATTAGTATTCATCTATACAGTCGGTAAATAGAGAAAGATAGTTCAGTCGATCATAACTACAAGCATAGTCACCGAGCACAGAGATTACCGAGTATAGTAGTCACTGAACACACCAGATTATCGAGTGTCAATATAATACCAAGGAAGAGACACAAAATTTACCGAGTAATCCAAAGTTGGCATGAAAGTTTGGAATGACACATAATTCAAGGTGAACAACTTTTTACCGAGCTATAAAATTGTTTACCAAGATCAAGGTGAATATTTAATATGAATGTAATCAATTAATGACTGATGATTCCTATATAATGATGATCTAGGTTATTCATTTGAGTCGTTCATCTTAGGTTTTCTAGATAGTGTTACAACCATAATTAGGTCCAATCATTTTGATATAAGTATTGTAAAGATGTCATTTTGACAAGTATCACATGAAGTAGATATCATTAGGAGACATTTGAAGATCTGACAGGGTTATGTTGAAGCATTAACAGAGTATTCAGTTTATCAGAAACAATTCAAGGCTACTGAGTAGTAAAGAAGGATACATTCATTAAAACAAGGTGATTTCATTATTGTACTTAATGGATCTGATATCATCAATGTAAGTTGTTTTCAAAGAGATCAAACTTTAGTGTTACTCTCTAGCAATTATAGCAGACTTAAAATCTCCTAATAGATTAAACTGAATAGTCTTACGTAAAATCTCTTAACCGAGTGCACACTTGAAGAGTGCTGCTAAAATCCTCTAACTAGGTAGATCTAGTTGATCTTTTTGTTACTCCTAAAAGGGTAAGATTTCCAAAAGTGATCAATCTTTGTAAGCTTTAACCAGAAACTTTATTTACTGCAGTAGTGAAGCTTTGTGGGTTCCATCCCCACCATAGTTTTTACCTTCTAACAAGGGTTTCTATGATACCAAAATACATGTGTTATGTGTATGAAGTTTCATATTTATATATTTGATTAGTTTACAAGTATTTACATTTCAATTATGTTATTGAATGTATGGTGAATGCAAATGATACAGTTGGTTAATGAATTATATTTCTACAAGGATTCACTTGAAAAAATTTTAGGGCTACTGATTCACCCCTCCCCTCTCAGTAACTCACCTTTCCATAATCCCAACAAAATTTTCCCATGAATTATTTTTTCCTAAGTTCCATGATGTTTTAAAAGAAGATCAAATCCATTTTAATCTAATAGTGGGCATGATACCATGATTAAAAGATGCAAAGAGTTTACCCTTCGTGGGATCATGCCTGATTGATATGTGTCTACCCAGAGATCATGGGACCGATTTTGAAAAAGATAATAAGATGGTAGGTGTATTCTCATGATCAAAACCTGTAAGAAGGATACCTTTCAAGGCATTGTGAATTTCTACCATGTGTCCAATTTGATGAAGAAAAAAGGGTGGGGCCTAGGCACCAGATAATGTTGAGTTGTTGCTTTCCAATTGTTTATTTTTTCTTCCACATAGAATGATGTGGAGGTCTTCAATTTGTTGACCTTTTTGTGAACCGTATGATGTGTCAGGAAGGGTTTTGATCAACAATCCTATTTTAAACTCTAGTTTTTACCCATTGTGGTTGCAATTTTGAATTTTGATAATAAGAAATGGAGTCAGTAAGCCAGGGAGATCAAATATTTTTGACCTAATCCAATCTAATTTTGTAGAGATAAAAAGGACAACATTGCAGGTGAAAATTGATGAGTAGATGTTGTGGTGGTCAATCAAATATAATTTTTTTATCTTTGTTTGCTGCTAGAACCTGATATTTGTTAAGGACACTCTTCTGGAAGGAGGAGTTATGGTATTGGACAAATTATCAATGGATTTCATGTCCCTAGTACATGGAGGTTGTTGAGATAGTTATGATTGAGATGTTTAGGGCAAGAGGCCATTTATTGAATCAAATCTTGTCCTTGTGGTTCACCTACTAGGATTTCACCTAAATTTCCAATCAGATTGGATTCTAATGTTTTGAGGCTTCTTGTTGTCACTTCTGTAATAACTCCAAATTAATGATAGGGTAACTTGGTTTCTGATAATTTTCTCTAAATGATCTGTAGCTTATTGCAATCCTTTTTTTATAAAAGAATTCCCAAGAGCATTTAGAAATGTTTTTTGTTTTGTTGAAAAACTGACTGGAAAACTAAGATAGAAAAATTATATAATTTTTCAGTCCAAAACTTTGTAAAGAGTTTGTAATGTTTTGCTTACAAAGATCTTAATGAAGCATATAGTGTTTTGTATTCATTTTTGGGATATTTTATATTTATTCTAGTACTATATGTGTTAGTTTCAGGGAACTTAACATGGAGATTTAGCAAAAAAATTGCTTTAAATCTTGTCTCCTTTTGTGTTGGTTTATACTTTCCTATGTCTTGTGAACAAAGAGCTCAATATCATATCTGAAATTTATTTTATATTGTATGTCCTGATATACTTTGATTTTAATTCAAGGAGTTAAGTAAATGCTTGGTATGACCTGATAGAGCTATAGGGTATTACAGAGGATTGTGATGAGAATGAGATTTTAAGTATAAATTGATTTTCATCTGTAAGGTAAATGATTGGATCACCAACCATAGTGTGGACTTGTTCTGAATTGCCCAATGAATAAGGCATTGGTCACAAAGAATTAATAAAGAAAATATTTTTTTGTGTCTCTCAATTCAATTTAAAATCAAATCAAAATTCTTAAATTCAAGTTGTAGAGCTAAAGTGAAAAGCCCCAACTTAGCTTGTGAGTAATTTGGTAGTGTGATTAGCTTCTCACAGTATTTCTTTATTTCGTAATTAGTAGAAGATATTAAGGGAATTTATCATCTTTGTTAAGGATTAGTGAAAAGGAAAGTTGAGAAGTGAATAAACCTAATCCTAGGTGTACCCGCAAGAATTTTGCAGAGTTCAAAGTGAAGAAAGCCTGAGAGATTTGTTAATTGGTCCTTGTTCTTGTTAGAGTGTATTGATTGTGGGAAGTAAGCTAACCCATAGGTGCATTTCTTTATTTCCAAGGTAGTTAAAATTCTGCTAAACCAGGAGCCAATAGACTCGTTACAACATGGATTGCTTCTTTTTTTATTTTATGTGGTCGGTCTAGCCACATGAGTTGGTCATGAATTCTTCTTAGAACATATTTGATCTGATCACCATAAAAATCATTATGATAGTTGACCATATGATGAAAACCTTTATTGGTTATGCATGTATGCTCATCTTTCAACACTAATTTATCATCACATAACTTCTTTTATTGTTCATATATTACCCATGATCCTAGATCTTCCAATTTGCAATGAATAAAAGTTCTAATATCCTCTATATGTAAATCACCATAGGGAATGCTAGTTAGGGCACCCGTTGGGTCATTTTCTATCGATTTGAATAGATGTCTCTTAAACTCTAGTCTAGGTCTTTCAGTTGTATCTATCAACTTAGGAGTAGCTATCTTAAACTTTCAACCACAAATCTAGATATCAAATAAAAACCTTAAACATTTCCCAAATAGGGTTCTTTCTAAATAACACGACAACAACTGATTGATTTACTCTTTCAAATCAAGACAAACAATCTCTCCTTGTCATTTGGATCTCTACAAACAGCTTGAACAATGTTTCTTTTGATCCACAACAACTTTAAAAATGTGCAAGGTGAGAATGGAATTCAAAGTATCATTTTTATCCACCTTAGCATGTGTGTATTAAATTCACTTACCGATAGAACTTACCTTTTCACCAATTGACCAAAAATCTCATTACCGATGATCAAAACACCATGGAATTTATCAAAACTTCACAATACACTCCAAAAGTCCTTATTGTATCTTAAAATGTTGATAGATATTATTTTACACCTATAGAGGGGGTCCAAAGATGGATTCAACAATAATTTATCCCCCTAAGCCACATGAAGGCTTAGTTTGATGAATAATTATCCACACCCGATGGAGATGTCAATCCTTATGATGTCTTGCCATATTCCTTCTTCTTCAAGTCTTGTTCTTCTCTCTCCTTGTCTCTTCTACATTCACAATATGCTTTCAATTTTGGTTGCTTGGCTGGTTCACCAATTGGTTCCTTGACCTACAGTTCCTTGCTAGATGTCTAGTCTTGTGACAATGAAAACATGACATACTAGTTGATCTCTAGGGTCTAGTGTTACCTCTTGCAGCCCCCATTCTACAATTCACACCCATGTGTTCATAGATGCCATAGATTGAGAATGTGACATTTAATTACCTCTCCCTTTGGTAAGGTTTTTCTCAATTCATAGGTAACCTTTTATTGTTCACTCTTGACCTTCACTCATAATCTTTGTGACCATATTTGTTATAATTTTAACAGTGACCATCAAAGATACTAAATATACTACTAGATCTAGATCTACAATCATGAGTAGTATGTCCATACTTATTATAGTTATAGCAATATCCATAAAAAGTGCTAGTCCTATTTTTAGACCTATTTCTACATACATTTGTAGTATGACCCACCTTATGACAATTGAAACATACAAGCTTGTAAGCTTTCTTACCAAAAAAAATTGTGTTACCTTCGATAGATACTTTCCTTCTTTTTTGATCTCCTTGGTTCTAGAAGATTCGCCAACTTCAAAGGTAGTATGACTGGTATATCCTAGGCCTATGGTCTCTTTTCTTCTTCTTTTATTTCTAAGTTTCTCATCAATTTTTGCAGTACTCTCATTGAATTTCTTCAACAAATCATTAGCAATCTTCAATTCTCCTTTTAATTTCCCATTCTAATTTCTCAGGTTCTCATTCTCCCTTAGGGATTTTTCATTTTCTTAATTTGTAGTATGCAGATGTTCATGCAATGCACCAACTTCTTGTCTTGTCTTGAAAATTTCATCCTCTACAAATTCTAGTGCTTCATCCTTGTCTTTTAGGGCATCTTCTAAAATTTTCCTTTCATTATAATCTCCTTGCTTCCAACTCTTCACACATCCTAATTTATTGGGCTTCAATCTCTCTCTTAAGGTTTTTCTTATCTTTGTTCAATTTTTCATTCTCCATAGCCATTTATTCTAGGGATATTTCATATTCCTCATATCCACTTTGTTTGTAAAACTACTTAATGTAGTCTTTACTCTCATTCAATTTTTCAACATCTTATCATTTGGCTATTGATTTCTTCAACTGATCTTTGAATTCTTTGATAACTCTTTCAACTTCATCAATTTTCCTTTTTCATCTTAAACCCTCCATATTTTTCATAAGGATCTTCCCCAAGCTATTAGGATTCTTTAAGGGCACAAGGGTCTGATACCAAATATTAGTATTATAAGGCACTAAGAGGGGGAGGTGAATTAGTGCATCCATAAATCTAAAACTTTTAACAACTATCTTCCACAATATCCAACATGAAAATTATACTATAAGATAGAAGCATATAAAATAAAGCATTCAAACACAAAGAACACAAGACTCAAGTTTTTTCCAGTAGAAACCCTTGTCAAAGGGAGAAAACCAGGTGTGGGAATGATGTTGACAATTTTCACTAGTGTACTTATGAAATCTACCCTGTTAGGATTTTTTTAGGGGTGAAATGGATACTAATGAACCTAAGCATATAAACTATGTGAGACGAGTTCATTAATTAGCCATTTCAACACTAACACTCAAAATACAAGAGAAAGAGGGGCTTCCAAACATAACTCTCAATATAACCCAAGTTAGATTAGAAAAACCCAAGAAGATGAAGGGATTCCAATGCTAAACCCAAATTATATCAAGGAATTACACAAGAAAGTCCTCTTTCATGCAATGTAGGATTTCATTAAAGATGTGTAAATGCAAATGTGAAATTGAACCAATTGATTTACTGAGAAAAGTAAGATAGATCTAGATGCTAAGTGTATGCAATCATCCCAATTAAGATATGAAAATAGGTCTAGACTAAGAAGTGAAATGAATGATATAGTACTCACCTTGAAATGTGTAGAGTAATATGCCTTTTTTCTCTAAAAACTACAAATCTGAACCTCTGATAGAACTTTTGACTACATATTCACAATTACAATAGAAAACCAAAAAAATGTTGTTTTTCTCAGACCTCCAGGAATAGGTCGACCTATTGCAACATGTTCTAGATACTTTTCCATGAAGTCACCATGTTCCTAGGACACTGTAGAAAAGTTGACCTAATTTCTTCATAAATGTCTCAGTAACTAGTTTCTAGATTTGTGGTTGTAATTCTGATATCTTTCTCCTGAACATAGAAAAGCTTGTTTTGGGGTTTGGGTGGATGAGGGATTTCCCTGGTCAAGCCCTAGATTGAGGAATCAACCTTGAAATTAAAATGTAAATATGTAAAGGAAACAAGAAAAATGTAATTATTCACCTTTCTTGTAGAAACCCTTGTCAATAAGGATTTTGTAATGCTTGTATGTTATAGATGTTGAATTTGTAATGACAGATGTAGGAAATCTACACAAATGTAATAGATCTACCAAAACCACATCATGGAGCCATGGATGTAAATGTGCATCAACTACTATCTACCCATAATTTTTGTGGATTTGACTACACTTATAGCATGTTTGTAAGTTCAAGTACTGAAAATACATAACAAGTGTTTTGGAAATGTCTTGAACAGAGCATAAAACTACTATAAAACAAAGACAAATTTTTGCCAATCACTCTTTTTGAGTATTAATTCTTTTATGATCCAAATATTTCACAAAATATAAATAATTTCATACTTTAGTGAATAGTTTTCCTTCCTTAGCCAACGTATTCTTGACTTCTTTCACCAGATTTGTCAATTTATTCCTATCTTCAGTAATCTTCTCCATTAGTTTACCTATCATTTTCTTCTCTAATTTCTCTTCTTCTATTTTTACTGTTGCGGCCTATAAATTTGGACCTTGACCTAAAATATCCTTTATCAAGGTATCCATTTGATCTATTACAAAATCATCTTCATCATATTCAACCTCAGGTACCAACTCATCTAGGATGTCTCTAGCTTGTCTTATTAATCTAGCTTTCTTCTTCTTTGATCTCATATTATCTCTCTCAGCTTTCTTCATCAACTGTGTTGAATACTTCATCAATTCCTTAGGTTTCAATTTTGTTATGTCTACTGGTGTGGTGAAAATTTCTTCCTCTTCTACTTCCTCTTCTTTTTTCTTATTCTTCTACTAGCACCAGTCTCTACTTCTCCTTCACACTTGACTCTCCAAGACTCAATTTCCTTTTTACATTATATTCTTCTTTAACCTATTTTTGACTTTCTACCACTTTTTCTTCTATCCTCTCAAAAACCAATCCTTCTGAATTCTCCATAGGGGATGATGAGGGAGAATTTCCCTTACCTATTATGTCTTCTATTATAACCTCATCTCCACCGATTTGTTATGTTTCTACTTTTTCTCCTTTGGTTTGTGTTACTTCAACATTTTTTTCTTCAATGTCTTGCACTTGTTTAGGAATATCAGCAATAACATCACCTAATATTTCTTCATGTGTATCTATGTGTCACCAATGTGCTCAATCATTGGTTCTTTACCCTTTTTTTCTCACCAACTAATTTATCCTCCTTTTATTCTTGTTCTTCTTCCTACATATTTTTCCTCCATATCTCCACAATTTGATTGTACAAAATTTGTGTCTTACCAACAAGTATATTTTCTGCTCTATTTTTTATTTTGAAGTCATGTATGTAGGATTCAACCAATATCTTTACATATTCAAGATTCAGCTCGGGTTGCACTTTAATAAGTTCTCTCTCCATAATTTTTTTGTCCATTTTTAGTGCAACTTTCTATCTAGCATGGATTAAATCATAAATATATGGATTGATATAGTTCACTTGGATTCATAATAAATTTATGTAGGCTACATATGATAGCCTTGTCTATCTTCTTCTTGTCTTCATCATTGAAGAGTCCATATCTTCTTCCAAATCCTCCCTTTATTCCATACTCCATTATGTCTTTGGAAATGGAATCATCACTCAGTGCTTTCTTCTTACCACTTTCTTTTAACTCTTTTGCTTCCTTGTCTAATTTAGTCTAAGCTTCTTCATCTTTTATAGTATCCTTCCAATCACTCTTCTCATCTATGGATTTTCTCTTCCTCTTGTATGTCTTATTTATTGATTTCTTCTTAGTTTCAACTTCCTTTGTTGTAGGCTTACTCTTCTTTCTCTTCAATTTTTCATATGAGGATGGAATCTTGGATGATGGGTCTTCAGTTGTAACTCTAGTAATACCAAGTGTACCTACTTCATCACTACCAAAAAAAAATTATATTCTATATATTGTCCTTTTTTTCCTTTCAATGATTGGTTTCTTCAGTTCCATATTGATTTTAGCAAATTCTTCTTCATATGTTCCAAATATTTGTGCTTTTTAATCCAAAATTTTTGATATTAACTCATCTACATGTAGGCTCACTATCTCACCTTCTACTTCATAACCCATAGGTGGAACCCAATAGATTCTAGGTTAACCCGCCAGCATAATGCATGAATCTATATCTACTAGAAAACATATATCATCCTTATATTTTTCTAGAATGCTAGCAAGAATTAGTTCACATTTATTTACCTTAGCCTATAAATCTTCGAAATAACCCCACATAACATTGTTAAAATTCTCACCCACTTCCTTAATAAATTCACTTATGTGCACAATTACTAGTTTGTCTTTTGACCAAACAACATTTCCTCTACTGGAGAAGAAATTTTGGATGTAGAAAAACATACATACCAATAGGGCACCATACTTGAATGATTTCTTCTTTTCTTTCTTTATTATCACCATGTTTTCCAAAAATTAACTTTTGGTCATCTCACATAAATCATACACTAGATTATCTTTCACTATCTAGTAACCAGCATGGATAGCACCATCGGGCACATTGTTAACTCTTCTTGATTGATATACCCGATAACTTATCACCATAGATGTGAAATGAACTTCTCTATCTTCAATATCATCTATAGTCATAGTTTGTCATCTTGTCTAGATTTGGTTAGCTCAACAACCAAATGTGTTGCAACTATTCTCAATGTGCATTCTAATCCTTGTGCTTCAAATTTATTAACTCTGTGAATCATTGTCTTCTAAATCTTATGTAGCTTTCCCAACCAGATAAATTGATCATTCATTCTTCTTAACACATAGCGAATCCAATCGAGATAGAATTCAGTGCGAATGTCCACTGCATACATTAAAAATTTCACCTATAGATGCTTGTGTTCATCTCTCAATACACCATCAATAAACTTATCCTCATATTCTTTCTTGATAGCTCCATCTCCCAGTTCTTTAATCTTTCAATGAACATAGGACCAAAAATCCTCGATCAACAACACTCACTGAGGAATCATAGATAGGGCACCAGTCATATCTATCTTAGTCTCTTTGATTGGATAGAACTTGAAAATGGGTCAAGGATTCTCAACAATGTTCATCAAAATAGGAGTATCAACTCTTCTTTCTTTTTTAACCAATTGTAATAACACACAAATCCAACTACGAAATTGATTGATAACTTGAATACACTAGTTAGGGATCACAAAAACTTGCTAGAAAACTAGTCTCAAATATCTTAGGTCAAGTTCAACCTATGCACAATGACATTTAGAATAGCTCTCAAATGTTTAAATGAATATAAAAGTAAAAAGTGAAATCACTTCCCTCTATTTATTATTGAGATATAGAGTTTGTGTGCTTCGAATGGTAAATAGTACTTTTGAAATGGTAGGAATAGTGTCATAACATTGATTGTTGTATATCCACTGATAGGTAATTCAATAGTTATAACTGATATCAAATGGTAAATGGGTATATACCATGAAAACTCAATGCAATCAACATTGAATCATCAACAACTTCAAAATGATTTATCAAAACCAAAATCATAGCATCTTACACCATAATGTGCATATAGATCTTATCGCTCTTTAGATCTATGAGATCGGTAAAATATTTTTATATAAGTGTTCCCCCTAAGAAAATAATATTCTTAGTTTGAAGAAGAATCCTTTTCACTAGAGGATGGTGAATTTTCTTCAAATTATTTTACCTCTTCCTATATCTTCTTCATCTCTCAACTGACTTCCTCAACATCAATAATTTTCTTACATTTTTTGTCTTCTAACCTATTGGATGACCGGTTTCTCAACTGAAAATCTTTTGCAAGGTGTCCAATCCTATGGCACTAGAAACATTCCATACTAGTTTACCTCCAAGGTCCAGCATTTCCTCTCTGTGTTCTCATTCTGCAATTCACCACTAGATGACCATAGTTACCAGCTACTAAACATGTGACTTTGAATTGCCTTTACCTTTCATAAGGGCTTACCGGTTTATTTAGGGACCTAGGAACATACACTTTAGACTTTCAATTCTCATCTTTATGTCCATAATTACTGCATGTGAAATAATATCCATCAAATCTCTCACCATTGTATTTATAGCTAGATCTACTGCTAGATCTAGATCTACATTCATAAGAAGTATGACCATACTTGTGACAATTATAGCAATAACCATCAAAATTATAAGGTTTATTCACTGGTTTTCTCCTACACATATTTTCAGTATGACAAACCTTTCCATAGTTATAACAAGTAGGTATGTTAGGTTTCTTTCTTGAATTTCTTGGATCTACCTTCTGATCTATATATGGCTTCTTAGGTTTAGATTTTGATGCTTCACCAATTTCAAATGTTCCTTGACCATTGTACCCAAGAATGGTAGGGTCTTTGTGTCTTCTTTGTCTCTTCAATTGTTCATCAATCTTTTGCAAACTTTCATTGTATTATTTTAACTTTTCATTTATATCTTTCTTAGACTTTAATTCATTCTTCAATTTCTCATTCTCTTCTTTGAGTCTTTCATTTTCACTCAAAAATTTCTAATTCTCCTCAGATGTGTCATATAGGTTCCCATGCATGATAGAATTCTCTTGAGATATTCTGAAGAATTATTCTTCACTTTCCTTCAATGCATCCTCAGTAACTTTCTTGGCATCTTCTGCACTTTGCATCATCAGTTATTCTTTTCTTTTCAAGGTCTTCACACATCCTAACAAACTAACCTTCAAGCTCTCTTTTTAGATTTTCCACTTCTTTGAGTTTCTTTTTCTTTTTCATCAGATCTACAATTTCTTCCTTAGATTCTTTAGACATAATACCTTTAGATTATTGATCAATTTAATCATGTCTTTCACTTAACTTCTCAATCAATTCTCTCCTTTTTGCAAGATACTTCTTCAGCATTCCCTAGAGCTCATTAATCATCTTGCACGTGCATTCTCAAGTTCCATCTCATACCTATAATTATCAATAGTTATAGATCTTTGCCTCAAATGATTAGGCTTATCACTAAGAGGACCAATTCTCTGATACCAATTGCTATAATTCTTAGGTACTGATAGGGGGTTGAATCAATATAAAAATATTATGGACTAATCCAACCACCAATCTGAATAAATTCAATAATAACTTCCAAACCTCAAAGCATATAAATGAAGTAAACAAAGAAAAGACAAAAATATCAAGCATCCACAAAATCATCACACATGACACAATGATTTTTGTATGGAAACCCTTGGTTAGAGGAAAAAACCATGGTGGGGATGACACCCACAAGCCCACTACTGCAGTAAATGAGTTTTCCTTGTTAGGAGATACAATTACCCTTTTCTAAGGGTTAACTCTTTTAGGATTGATTAGTACCTTGTTATAAGTACAATCAGATCTTCTAAGATCTACCTTGTAATAGTATTTTAAAACTATGTTAAGAGCTCACCTAGTTAAGGTATTTATAATAAGGAACCTATTAAAGTTCACCCTATTAAGGGATTTTCTCATTGTAACTGCTAGTGAACAACAAGTGGGTGATCTAGATGTAGCAGTGATTGCATCTCAGATCCAATCTATTTTCTACACTCTTCAACTTCTCAAAACTCTATCTCTATAAGATCTTTGATCACAAACCTTTTTTGAAACCTTTTCATCAACCATAAAAACAACAACAATAATATGAGAAGTTCCACTTATATACACTCCTAGCACTATCTTCATGAAATCTAAATACTATCTCATGCAATAATCACACACCAAATTGATAATCTTGATGTTAAACACATTTCTCTATGACCATGTCATCTTAAAATAAGATCTACATGATATATCTCCAAGGTAGTCAAACATGTTTTGACTTCTCCAATGCACCACCTTAGATCTTCCTTAAAACAATAACATCAATCCCAATAATGACAACTCATAAATTCTATAAGCCTAATTACATGTCATCATAACACCAAATATCATCGTAATAGTTATATCACTTACAGATCTAGAATCTCCCATCTAATTCTCAAGAACACAAGTGTTCTTACATGTCTGAATGACTATGTGAACAAAATCTCGCTTACCGATCAACCAAATGAGTTATCATTGGAACCACACTATATTTTGACCATGTTGATACTGTAGTTGTGACCTCTCCTCATAATTCTTCAACTATTACAACCACTACCAAGGTGTTGACCTCATTGTCTACCGATCTTCTGGACTTACCCAATTTCCTACATTTAACAATCACATATCCCTTACACCAATTGCATCCTTCACTTTACTAATTGTGACACATGACTGATCTAACTTAGTTGCCATCAATAAAAACTAAACCAATGATTTCCTATGAATCAAACCTATATACATCATCATATCAATTAATCTCCCAAACTCATCACAATGTCAATAGTCATATTAGTAGTTATTGAATAGATCAACTAACAAAAAAGGTGCCTTGCAAGGTTCTTCATTATATTCTCATTATTCCACGTATGTAATGATTATTTAGTTGTGAAATATTAGCACAATTTATGGATTACCATGCACAAAATAGAAATGGAGATAAAATTCTTTTAGTTCTTATAGATGATTCTACATTTAGGGACATAGAGGAAAAAATGCCACACTTTAAAGAAGAACCTCAAAATCTTATGCTTTCATTGGCAACGAACGGTGTCAATCCATTTGGAGAGCTAAGATCTATTTACTCGGTGTAGCCTATTTTTGTTATCAACAATAAAATTTCTTCATGGATATCAATAAAGAGGGAGCACATAATGTTGGCAATGATTGTTCCAGATATTTTTTTTCATTTAATAGTCATGTACATCAAATTATATATATTGCAATAAAATGGTTATAATAATTACCTAAAGTTTTTGTTCATTCAACTAGGTAAGTACCAAGTTAAAGATATGAATGTACATATCGAGCCTCTTATCGACAAGTTATTAAAGTTATGGAATGGCATCACTATGCATTACATCTCTAGACCAAGAGGAAAAAGATAATTTCAATTCTATGCAATGCTTGTATGGACAATTCATGATGCCCCAGGGCTAACACATTTTTGTGGTATGTTACAAAGTTTAACTTGCGCACTTTAACAATATTTAATTTTATAAACTATATATCATGCATTTTTTTAAATAATCTATTCAATATATATATATATATATATATATATATATATATTTAATCCAATTATACATGATTTTGCAATTCTTCAAATAAAAGGGAAAATTTGCATGTCCATTTTTTGGTCCAAAGATAAAATTGCATCATTCAACAAGTTTAGGAAAGCGGGTGTTTGATGAGTATAGGCACTTCCTCCATAGAAATCATAAGTGTTGAACTACTGAAAAATATTTTTTCAATGGGAAAGAAGAGACTACATCAAAACTATGAAGAATGACACCGTGCTTATGGAAGTTGGAATATAATAGAATCAATCATCAAGGTTATACATCGAATCAAATTGTTTATCTATCATATATGATATCTTTGGAATTTATATTTTATATTGTTCTTTTTGTACTCAATTTGTAATTGATAATGATTGTCGCCATTGTTAAAAAAATTTAACTTATATGCTTCATGAAGGTTGTCAAGGCATTAATGGCCAGCTTCCAGAGGGACTGAAAATCTATCCCAAACAATTTAGTAGCTTTCCCTACTATGAGCAGCTACAAATTATGCATTTTTTTTATACTATGCATATCAAAAAGAATATAATAGAGACGTTATGGAAAATATTGGATGGAAGGCGTGACAAAGAAAAAATTGTCAAAATTTTTAGTGACATTTAGGAATCTAATCATGCAATGAAAAATGTCATTCAATTAAATAGAGATGGAGACCAAATTAATATAAGAGTCCTTCATTGGTTATTAACGGAGCAGAAAAGCAATGCTATAAAAGAAGTCATAAAAAAAATTTGATTTCCCACAGGATTTATCATGAACATAAACAATATCATAAAACAAAAAGGTGAATTTGGGTCAGGGATGAAAACGCATTATTGGTATACCTTAATTAAGGTAATTTTTCTTGTATATTTACTATATATCTTTATATACTACATGCACTTTTCATTGTATTATGTTTACTAGTTTTGGAAAAATAATGAAAAGATCATTTATAATTGTTGTAGTGTGTTCTACCTCTATCTCTCCTAGACCACTTCAACAACAATGTCAAGCAAGTTATATATGATCTTGGAAAATACATGAGGTAAGTAGCGATATTTGTTCAGTTTGTTGTATAGATTTTATATTTTCCATTTAATTTACTTGTTATGTAATATAAATCTATATTTTTTTGTTAAACTTAATTAATATATTTGCATCTTGAATCACTTGTAGATGGTTGTCATCTAAATAAATTCATAAAGAAGATATAAATTATTGGAAGAGAAAAATTCCTCTTTTAATGTGTGAAGTACAAAAGTGTCTACCTTCGACATTTTTCAATACACTAGAACCCTACCTCATACACCAAGTTGAGGACATTGAATTGTGTGAACTTGTACACACAAGGTTAATGTGGATGGTTGAGAGGCACTTGAAATTTTTTAAGGCTTTGGTATGACAAAGAGAACATCCAGAGGGTTCTATAGTAGAGGGATATATGGTATACCATATGATCAGCCAAACAAATAGTTTAGATACTTGAGTGTAACACTCATTTATTCAAGATTGGACATCTTAAACAGCCACTAATTCACTCATTTAACCCATTTATAGTATCAACCAGGGATGTAAACTTGAAATAGTGTCTGCAAAGTATATGCTCTAAATCATCCCAATCACCACTCATCTAGACTACTGAAATTGAAATACTTGAAAGCTTGAAATTCTAAACTAGGAAGAAGGAATAAGTTTAATCTACTAAAAATAGTAATCATAGATAGGAACTTCTCTATTTGCCTTTGCTACAGGAACAGTCTGTTAGTTTTGTTATCAATGGCTGCAGGAACAGCAAAGTTCTCTCTAAATCTAGGAAAGCATGAAATAGATTCTAACTAACAATAGAATTCACTCACCAAGTGGGCCCCCTTGGATGAGTGAATAGAATATGATCAAGATGAAAAGATAGAAATTTCATTATACATTCTATTCATTCATTGAAAATGTACACTTGAAACATAATTGAATTATATTTTCTATTTACAGGATTATAGTAACTTTCTTAATCTTCACTAATTTCAAAAAGTTAAGCTAATAGCTTATTTAAACAAACACTAGGAAACTAACTCCTAAAACTACGATCACTCCAACATTGAGGATCAATTAAGATTCATAATGATACACAATAGAATCAATAACTTTCAGGAACAAATCTTCCAGGAATATAGCAGGTCGTGCTTCTAGATCTGCACCCAGGCATAATGAGAAACTGGTTGACCGCTACAAAAGAGAAGCAATGCGTAGTCACGCCTTTATTGTCTCAACTAAGGAATTGAATTTGTCAAATCCACCACACTTACCAAATGAATGTGCCATTGACTTGTTCCTACATGGAGTTAGTAACACGTGCCAAATTTGAAACATATATATTTTGTACCATTTAAATCAAAAAAGACATTATCTCATTATCTAAATCTTGCATGATATGTGGCTACAGGAACCTAACCCAAAATAACTTAAGAGAGATAAACATTTAATAACACACATATATATCTACTTAATTCATCTGTCAAGTTCAATTCACAAGTTTAACCATAAGTTCTTTAAGGCACATATCCAGCTGAACTATAAAGTATTTAAAAGAATTGACCATACACAAAAATCATACATAACATCATTCAAGCTTGCATGAAACCAAGTAAAAACACCCTAACAAGCTATAGAGAAACATCATAAAACATGCCATTAATATGGCTCATCACCATACTATGGTGTACATCATTGAATATATTCCTAAGTTCACAACAAAGATCCATGTAGATCACATTTGGGATCTCATCTCCATTAACAAATTCAAAGGGAAGTACTTGATGGGGAAAGGTAGATTGAGGAAATTGAGAGGTAATTATAAGATTTTCATGGACATTAATTAGAATACATTTTATGTTTGGTTTTAATATATTTTATATTTAATTAATTAACTAATTATATGTCATTTGTAAATTTCTATTTATTTTTTATACAGTTGATCAAGAGTGGTATTGGTTCAGTTTCATGTCCTACCCAAGAATCCATGAAAATTTCCATATCCTATGTCAGGGTGAAGAATTAGGGTTTATCCATGTGCTAAGGGTTTCAAAAAATTGTTTAAGATCTTAAACTCTACCTTCATTTTATTTTTTTGTTACCTTTTTGGATCACGCAAGTCCTTTTCCTACACGTTCTTTAAGTTCCATTGGGTGGAGCCATATTCTTCATTAAGTTATGTACCTAGCGGGCCTATTGTTTTATCCAAAGTTTTCAATGTCAATATTTCCTAAGTCCCATGATTTTAATTCATTATATCGATATAGACTTTCCCGATCACCTCATCGGTGATCGATGGTCTTTATTTCGGGCTCACACAATGTTGTTCATTCTATCAGTATGACTTTCCCCAATCACCTCATCATTGATCGGTGTCCTTTTCAAGTTTGCATGATGCCCATTCTTTCATCATTGTAAGGTTTACCGATGGTTCTATCGACAAGAGAAAGGCTTTGGTGAGAACATTTTTCAAATCCTTCGATATCCAATTGTTTCATCGAGATATCCTATAATGATAGAAGGGAAAGATAGTAAAGAACATTTTGATCAAGATCGATCCAACGGTGGTCATGATGTTGATGCCTAGACATGAAAGGCATTTATCCATCATGCCATTGCAATTGATTGGCACGTGTTCACCCTAATGTCACAGTGCAAAATGAAGGAAAGTAAAGTGTAGTTAGATCATCTTTGATCTGATAGTTTGCATAATACCTTTATGGAAAATGCTCAAATGATATTGATCACGGGATTGCGACAACCATTCAATTTTTCATTAATGATATTCAATGAAGCGGTGGGTCCTTGGTGCTAGATAGATCCAATGTGCCTGCTTTTGATTGGTTACAGAGGGTGGTGATGTAGCCGGTTGTTTTCAAAAGTCATTTGACTATTTTGTCGATCTTTGTGAGTCATATGATCTCCTGGGAAGGTTTTTCATCAAAGGTTTCATTTTAAACCTGATGATTATCCATTCTCAGTCGAAATATTTGAATTTTTGTAAGGATTTGTTGTAGGATTGGTGAGGCCAAAATAGATAAAAATGTGTTAACCATGCAGGTTGGATTTTTGCTCAAGTCTGATCCCATCTAACAGAGTATAAATGAATAACTGCAGTAAAGGAGTGGTTATTAAATGTAGAGTGGTCAATCTACTAGTGATGATCTTGATGGCCACCAAAGATGATTCTGAAGTGACATATTGTCTAAGTGAGGATGTCCATGTCATAAAGAAATGGATGAAATGGTCATGCCATTTATTATTTAGCTAAAAACAACTGGGGGTCTAAATGATGAATTTCATGTTGTCTTTATTGTGTACTAGTTGGGCTTTGCTTTAACTGAGGATCAAATTGGATCCACTTGCTCTGAGTTTTGTGGCATGTCTTTTTTTCAATTATTTGATGTTATTATTGGTTGTTGAGGTAACTATTGTGTTTCCCTAATTTCACCCTAAATGACCCCAAGCTTGTATAAATCCTTGTTCTTATAAAAGGATTCTCAAGGTCATTTAGGAGGGTCTTTTTCCAAAGAAGTTTCTTCTTTTGTTGAAAATACCGACTGGAAACTTAAGTACAGTCTTGTTCTGAGATTTTGTGGCTATTGTATGAGGATACCCTATTCCTTTTGAATGTATTGAAGTTTGGCATATTATTGAAGGTTTTGTTTTAAGACCTCTTTTTGGTATTTGATTTTCTTTATGATTTTTCTCTAAATTCCTTTTGAGCTAGATTTGTAAGGCACTTCTTGTTCATCAGTCTATAAGGCACATTGTGAAATAGTTATAGGCTACTTTCAAGGAAAGTGTGAGTCCCAAGGATTATTTTTGAGGATTTGGAGGGGTTCATGAATTTGATGACCTTGTACTGATTTGTTGAAGGTTCTATGTAAGGCATAGATTACCTTTTGGTTTCATATTTCCTTTCACTAATATTTTATATTTGATATGTACTCATCTAGACTTTGTACCCTTGGATAATAGCACTGGTCAAAGATAGAAAACCTTTTAAAATTAAATAAAATTATTTGCCTTTTATGTTTTGTTTGGTAGATGATCAAATCAGTGTTTGAAGACACCTATCCACTGCTTGGTTTTTTGAAGTTTAATAAACCAATAAGGTATAGCTGCCTAATTCTATGCAGCTCAAAGTCGAAGGAGGATTCCCCATCCTTAGCAATGTTGTTCTTTTCCTAGTAGATTTGGAATTGGTTACAGAGAGTCAAGGGCATAAATTTTCATATTGTGATTTGCAAGAAAAAGTGACAATAGAAATTGGCAACTCTACTGGGGAAGATAAATAACCTTTGTTGAAATAAACTAGTCAAGTTAGCCTATATGAGTCTTGTGCTAAATAGAGTCATGTTTTGAAAATTTTATATCATTTCACCAAGTGTGAGTGGTGACTCTGAAAATATTTCAATGTGAGTGGTGACTCTGAAAATATTTCTTGTATCAATGCATTGGTTAGAATGAAAATATATTGAATATGTAGTAGTGATAAATAGTTATGAGGTGTTGGTGAAGATTTAGTGTGCTTACTAGAAAGAAGGTGTAGAGGAGTTTCAAAAGTTAAAAATATCTCTCCTCTTCAAAGAGGTGGAGACTCTATGAAAAATTACCAATGAATGTATGAACCAAACTTTAGATCTACCAAGTTTTCCAGCCAACAGGTTGGTGCAACCACAACACCTCAGGTATTTTGATCTTCATGTGCAAATTTTTTCATGAAAATAAGTTGTAAAGGAAAGACTCTTGATTCCCTATTCAATGATTTAAGCACTAAGTGAGTCAAGAGTAGTTTCTACATACTTCTGGGACATGTTTTATCATCTTATGCTCTTATGTTGAAGTATGTATGCATTTTGTGGTTGTGGGTGTACTCTTACTACAAGTTGTAAATCATAACATTGGGTTAAGGGTGTGATTTCCATGTACATGTTTGAGAAGATCTCAGACATGTTTCAATATAGAAGAATAACCCATGACAAGTTCTTGTAGTATGTTCTCTATGGAGGAGTACGACCCACTTTATTTTGATAACATTGAGGGTTTCCCCAATGTTATTCCTACTGAGATTGAAAAATACATGCCAGAATTTAGTGGTGAAGAACTATTCATAGTAGGAAAATATTTGGATGATGTCAGTCATCTCCTCAATAAATTTAAAGTTAAACATGAAGATGTTTCTATGAGACTATTTGTGCAAACTCTTATTGACGATGCAAGGGAATGGTTCCTATTCCTACCCCCATGTTCAATCTCTTCTTGGGATGAGTTGTGTGTAGCATTCCTAAAATATCCTAATGAAAGACTTGATCCAATCGTGGCAGCCAAAAAATTCTTGAATACCAGACATGAAGAAAATAAAGATGTTGCTTCTTTTAATCTCATATTTATAGAAGCATTTTTTGGTATTCCAAGAAGATGTAGGCCCAAAATGATGATTTTTTTTGTGTTCTATTTGGATTCATTCACTAGCAAAATAAGATCCTTGTTAAGGGATAGAGAGCCCAAATCAATCCCTCAAGCTTTTAGGATGGCAGAAGGTTTGGAGAATGAATTGAAATGTGAGATCCCAAGAAGTCTTTTATATGTCAATTCTTACTATCATCAGTTGGTCAATCTTGAAGGTGAAATGGAAAATGATGATCAGTACCAAGGTATTGATTTTTCTCAGATTGATTATGAGGATTTTTTTAATGAGGTTGTTGCTCTCAAAAAGTAAGAGGCAAAGAAAAGTGTCATGTATAGGATTTTGAAAGAAGAAGAGATAGGCTTGCAAATAGTGGTTCTTCCTCTTGTTGATGATGAAAAAGGCAATGAAGAAATGTGCACAGATGAACCAAAGATGGAATTATTTTAAAATTCTATTCCATGTGATGGAGTGATTTATGGTTCCATGTCTGTAGCTATATGTGAAGGTGATCAGCAATCCTATGCCTTTGTGGTGTCATCCAATGTGTACAAAGATGAGGAAGGATTTGCATCTAGTAATGATGATGCAAGTTTTAGAATTGTTGTTGTGGACTATTCATATTTGCATGTGTTCCCCTCATGTAGTGTTTCTGCAGAGGAATAAAATGAGGTGCATGAAAGTGAGGTGTCATCTCATAAAGATTGCAGTGGTGAGCATGATTCTTGTTCATGTTCATATTCTATTTTCCTTTGGTGAAGAGGATTGTGGCAATATTGAGGACTTTGTTTTCAATATTAGGGAAAATGAATTATTTGATGGAACTGATGATGAAGATCAGTTGTCCTTATGTCACAATTTTTATAATGGAGGTTTACACTTGGTTCAAAATCCACTATATGAAGATATTATTGAAAAACCAAGTTGCTTAGTGACTGAACCATTTAATGAAGATAAATTTGAAGGTCTAGTGCCTTCTCATCTAGGTCAGCTTGTTGTAATGCATGTTGATCATTGCATTTTATATCTTGATGCATTACTAGGTAAATATTGTGTTTCCAGTCCACACAATGAAGAGGTAATAGACATTCCATATTTGTTGGAGTATGAGTCTGATGATGGTTGTGACTAGAAGAGTAAGGGCGATGACAAATATAGTTTTATTTTTCAGCCCAAAAATGTTCTTGTTTGTGGCCAGAAAATTTCTTATGGTGTTTTTAGGTGGCTGGTCATATATGTAAATCAGAACCAAGTTTTTGATAAAGGAAAGTTTGGTTTTCCTTTACTTGGTGGCACAGGGCTGCCAAGTCTTTTTTGATCTTAGGCTTAGGTATGTAAATAGTTTTGATTTCTATTGTCAGTTCTGCATCATAGAGTGCTAGTTTCTTGTCTTGAACTTGTATTCAAGAACCCACATTTAGAGCCACTATTGGTTTAGTTTCATGTCTTGCCCAAGAATCCATTAAAATTGCCATATCATATGTCAGGGTGAAGAATTAGGGTTTATCCATGTGCTAAGGGTTTCAAAAAAATATTTAAGGTCTTAAACCCTACCTTCATTTTTTTTGTGTTACCTTTTTGGATCACTTAAGTCCTTTTCCTACACATGATTTAAGTTCCATCGGGTGGGGACATATTCTTCATTAAGTTATTTACCTAGCAGGCTCATTTTTTTATCCTAAGTTTTCAGCGTCAATATTTCCTAAGTCCCACGGTTTCAATTCATTATATTGGTATATCATTTTCCAATAACCTCATCTATGATCGATGGTCTTCATTTCAATCTCACGTGATGTTGTTCATTCTATCAGCATGACTTTTCATCCTTCTTTTTGAGTTTGCATGATGCCCATTCTTTCATTATTGTAAGGTTTATCGATGGTTCTATCAGCTGGAGAAAGGCTTCGACAAGAACATTTTTTTAGATCCTTTGATATCTGATTATTTCATTGGGATATCCTATAATGATAGAAGGGAAAGATAGTAAAGAATATTTTGATCAAGCTCGATCCAATAGTGGTCATTATGTCATTGTTAGAATGATTTTAGAAAAACAAATTGATGACCTACAACTAATTGAATATCTTGATGAAGTGAAGGAACAATGATTAGAGATCACTGAGCTATTAAAGTGATATGTAAGATTATTAAATCACTCAATGTGTTGTCATTGATGTCAACTAGTTTTGACTATACTTATCATGATAGTTACAAACATTTGAACATATGTAGAAGGAAGAAATGGTGAAGAAATGAGACATCTACATAAGGAAAAGATGGACATGAAAGATAAGGATAAGGTATACATTGGGTAACTTATTGATGAGTCTACGGCATTATATTGTTGACTTGAGCATGTTACATTATTCTATTATGAAGAAGAGATCAGAATTGAACAAGTTAATGTGGTCGGTAATTGAAGATTTATGTATACACTGAGTCATTCTTGTGTATACCAAGTGACAGTAATAACTAAGTTATTTATCACTGATACATTCAGTATTAACTGAGTATGGATGAAAACATTAAATGTTACAATAGCCGATTGAAATTAATGAGCTAGAAATTGCTTATGATTCTGAGGTAACAGATGAAGTTTGTTATAAGATCCATGGCTGACAAAATTCATAGATGATCTAAGGGAAGAGAATGAAACTGTTAGAATAACTGAGAGGGGGTTGAATCAGTTATCCACAGTCCTAAATCAAAATGTATAATCCAAAAACAATTTACTTAACTTCTGCAGCTCGGTAACATAAAATACTATACTATATGTGCTTTTACCGATTACTAGTCAATAACATATAATGATTACCGATCAAATCCAATATGCAATATGTAAATTATGACAATCAAACAATCACCACAATAAACACATAACACAAGAGATTTAACGTGGAAACCTTGTGAAGGGAAAAACTACCTGGGACCGACAACCCAAAAATTGTTCACTCTTCTGAAGTGAGGTCGGTAAAGACCCAACCCTCTTAAAGGTTACAAACATACTATGAGGTGTGACCTTGTTAGAGGATTTTAGACCAATAGTTATTGTCCAACTAGCATTCACTATGGGGTTGACAGGATAACAAATGTACATTCTATGAATGACATTACAAGACTTTCAAATCCACTTGGTTAAGAGATTTGTCAGTATACAATGGTTAAACTATAATAGTAGGTGATTTGATTACAATACAACTTCAATTGCAGATGTTTAGATCTATATTATGCTCATTCAAATCCTCTGATCAATATATCAATTCTATTTCAATAATAATCAATGACTTACTATCTCTCGATAATAGCTTTCTGACACTTGGTAAACACTATAGTTTAGTTCTCCTTAACCAGTCTGATTAGGCATGCATGAAGCTTGTTCACATGATAATTATGTAGTCTCCTTCCAGCATAAGTTTCATAATGAAACCCTAGTCTCTTAAATAGACATGTAAACCATTTTCTTCTCCTCCATAAGATTTTGCTACTTATTCTCCTTCATCCATTTTTCCACTTAAACCTTCCTTGGTTGATGTGTCAGTAACATGTTTTGATTCCATCCTTTAGATCTTCCTTGAATTTTGTTAGCCGTAGATCTTTGTAACAAACTTTATCTCCATCCTCGTGATCATACACTTTACAGCTCATCAATCCTTATCAGCTAAACTTATCATTTAGTTCCTTTCTCCTACTTATTTAAAAAATAAATATGTCAATGAACACAAGCTTAGTTTATACTATGCTTGGTATACACTACACTACTCGGTGTATATTATGATGCTTCATCAACCGACCACACTACCTTGTGTCTTTCAGCTCTTTTCTTCATCATAGATGAATGCAACATAATCAAGTCAATAACATAATGATGCAGTGCAAGGCAGGAGGATCCCCGATGGAGATGTCCTAGCCCCCAGCAAATAATCACACACAAGAATATAATAACAATATAGAGATATAGATCCACACAATGCCAATACTCATAATAGAATCATTATATTTTCATCCAACATGCCCGGCTGTGAGGCCTTCCGGGTTATGGCCAAATACAATGCAATTACAATAGAAACTCCACAAGATCTCGCAAGATCCAAACCAAAACCCTAGCTAGCCCAGATCCACACACTGGTAGGAACCCCCAAGGAAGATCTAAACTTGTGCTCGCAAGCCCACCAAGCAATCTCCTTGTTTCCCAAGCCGCAGCTACTAGCTCTCCTCAAAACTCGCTCCACATCCACCTCCTCTTCTCCAAGATGGATGAATGAATGCCTAAAGACTTCCTCCACAACCTCTACTTATACCAATCTAAGCCACAGGTCGGCCCTGAAAATAAATTAAATACAAATACCGAAATTAAATGCCACAAGTCGGCCAACAACAACAATTAAATTTCCAAAATTGATGTCTTAGTAAAATTGTGATATCTCCTAGCTCCGGATGAATTAGAACTCGTGCTTCAAACTGTAGGAAGAAATATAGGCCCTCTTCAATCCCTGAAATTTTCAGCCTCTAACTCTTTATGAAAAATTACTTATACATCCTTAAATAGGCACCAAAATCCCAAGCAAGGCTGAGCTCCTTCTAGGCCATGCTGAGCAACCAAGACCATTAAATACATCAAAACCAATTACCCAAGACCCAAGTGGGTTTATCCAACTCTACCAAACCCCTCACATATGAAAATAAGTCCACATGACTCCATCAAATCTCCCAAACATGCAGGATAGCCAACTACCCTGGGATGCTCCTGCATCACATAAGGTCATAGACTCATCAATAAGTTACCTAATGTATTCCTTATCCTCATCTATCATATACATCTTCCTCATGTAGATATTTATGTTCTTCATCTCTTTAACTCCTTTTCTATAGATGTTTAGGTATTGTAACTTACAAGATAAGTGTTGTCAAACTAGTTGACATCAATGATAGCATATTACTCATTTAATCATCTTATATATCTAATCAGCAACTCGATGATCTCTAATCACTGATCTTCAATTAGGTTCTAAATTAGTTGTAGTTCATCAATCTCTCCCTTTGGCATTGATGGAAACTCAAGCAATATGAAGTATACCATACACATACCAAACATGTATTCTACAACTCTGTGAACAAATGTTGTACAAGCTCTCCTTAGCTTAATATGTTTAATCACTATGTTACTCAATAGCATTTACAAATGTAGCAGCATTGATAGTCTACAAATATGATCTTTTCAGCTCTTGGATTCCTTATCCTATTCTCAGTAGCTAATCTTCAATGCTCTCCCTTTCTTTCAGTTTATCTCTCCCTTAGATAGATGTTTTAGTGTTCTCATCAGTTCATATTGTTTCATATTGTTTATCTCTCCCTTTGACAATAATGCCAAAGAAACAAATAAACATACAACTCTGTAGTAGCCATGTAACTCTCTGTTGTTTGGTGCATTCTCTATATCTCGGTATATTGATATGCCAATTTGTTCCAGTTCTTCAAACTTTTCACAACTTTAGACATGATCCAAAGTGTGAATAATGTTGCATCAACATGAATGATCTTCAGATAAGATTAGGCTGATGCAACATCCAGATCACATTAGTGACTGGTAGATAGGGGATGAACCCCAAGTCTAGTCCTCAAGTATTCAAATGTATCCTTTGGTAGAGGCTTTGTAAATATGTCTGCAAGTTGTTCTTTAGATGTAACAAAGTCTAACTTCACTAGCTTCTTCTGTACTTGTTATCTTAAGTAGTGATACTTAATAGATAAATGCTTTGTTTTAGAGTGCATCACTGGATTCTTTGAAATGTTTATTGCACTAGTGTTGTCACAATATATAATCACCAGCTCAATGATTAAATCATTCATACCTTCCAACACTTGCTTAATATATGCAATATTTGAACAATCTGTAGCAACAGCAACATATTCTGCTTCAGTAGTAGACTGAGAAATGCAAGCCTGCTTCTTACTTGTCCAAGTAACAAGTCTTTCACCAAAGAAAAATGCTCCTCCAGTGGTACTTTTTCTGTCATCCACATTTCCAGCCCAATCAGTGTCAATATAGACTTTGAGTTCAAATTTTCCTTCCTTAGGATACCATAATCCATAGTCTTTTTTTTCTTCAAGTATCCTAAGATTCTCTTTGTAGCAACCATGTGTGACTCCCTAGGATTTTTAGAAAATCTTGCAACAATTCCCACAGCATGTGCTATGTCTGGTCTACTATGCACTACATACATTAATTTACCAATCATAGATTGGTACAGTGTTTGGTTCATCTCTATAGTTTCATCTTCCTTAGTTAGTTTACATCCAATAGCCATCAGTGTTCCAACAGGTTTAGCATCTTCCATGCCAAATGTTCTCAGTATTTCCTTGATATATTTGGATTGTGTAATGAATATCCCATCACTCTACTGAATCGCTTGTAGTCCTAGAAAGAACTTAATCTCTCCAAACATAGACATTTCAAACTATTTTCTCATTTCATCAGCAAAGGATTTACATATGTGATCTTGACCTCCAAATATTATGTCATCTACAAATATCTCAGCAATCAAGATAGTATCATTAGTATCTCCTTTCATATACAAATTATTGTTCTCACTAGTTCTAAAAAATCTAATACTTAACAAATAAGTTTGCAGCCTTTCATACCAGGCTCTAGGTGCTTGCTTCAAACCATATAAAGCTTTATGTAGTCTACATACCATATCTTTTTTGTCTAGATCAATGAACCCTTCTAGTTGTTCTATGTAGACTTCTTCTTCAAGTATTCTATTCAAAAATGCTGACTTAACATCCATTTGATAAACTTTGAACTTTTTGTGTGTAGCATATGCAAGTCACATTCTGACTCCTTCTAATCTAGCAACAGGTGCAAAAGTTTCACCATAATCAATTCCTTCCTCCTATGCATATCCCTTGCATACTAATCTAGTCGTATTCCTTGTTACCTCTCCATTTTCATTCGGCTTGTTTCTAAATATCCACTTAGTACCGATAACATTCTTATCTTTAGGTCTGGGTACTAAAGTCCAGGTTTTTTTCTTCTCTATCTATTCTAGTTCCTCTTTCATTGTATTAATCCATTCATCATTTTCTAATGCAAATTTTACATTCTTCGATTCATATTCACAAACTAGACATGTACCTTGTCTTTTCTTACTCCTTGTTTGCATGCCAATTTGTCTGTCTCCAATTATTTGTGTCTTGGGATGATGTCTTCTAACAAATCTTGCTAGTACTTGATCTCTTCTTTCTTGTTCATCCTATGCAGGTTCATTTTCTTTCTCGGTAGGTCCTTCCTACTCATTAGTTTCTCTTTCATGTTCCTCGGTATTGTTTTCCTACTGACCAATTGTCACAGTCTGCGGCTTCGGTAGATACTCTGGTTGTTCAATGTAAATGAATCTACCATAGTCTTCTAGTTCCTTTTTGCTTTCCTCTACATTCTTATCATCAAACTCATCAACTCGAACATTATTACTTTCAATCATTTTATTAGTAACTCTATTCAGACACTTGTATGCTTTTCTTTTACTAGAATATCCTATAAATATCCCTTCATCACCTTTTGAGTCAAACTTCCCATTTCTTTCATCTTTCAGAATAAAACATTTGCTTCCAAAAATCTTGAAATAACTTACAGTGGGTTTGTGTCCAAACCATAACTCATAGGGTGTCTTGTTAGTGTCCTTCTTTAGTTGTACTCAGTTCAGAACATAAACAGTTGTGCTGACAGCTTCTCTCCAGTATGTCTGAGCAACATTATTTTCTATCATTAATGTCCTTGCATATTCAACAATTAACCTATTCCTCCTTTCAACAATGCCATTCTACTAAGGTGTCCTCGGTGCAGAGACCTATCTTTTAATACCGTGCTCATTAAAAAAGTGAGTAAATTCATCAAAGATAAATTCACCTCCTCTATCAGATCTTAAGCATTTCAATTCTTTACCAGTCTCTTTTTCTACTTTTTCTTTATACCACTTGAACATCTTGAATGCCTCAAATTTTTCTTTCAAGTACATAACAGTCATCAATCTAGTATAATCATCAACAAAAAGAATAAAGTATTTGTCTCCATAATAACTCTGAGTTCTCATAGGACCACATAGGTCAGTATGAACCAACTCAAGTATTTTCTTTGTTGAATAATCTTTTCTTTTGAAACTAGATTTGGTCATTTTACCTTCCTGACATTCATGACACATAACATGATTAGGCTTTGACAAGTCAGGCAGACCTCTAACTCTTTTCTTTTTACTAATCTTAATCATGTTATCAAAATTCACATGGCATAACCTCTTATGCCACAACCAAGCATCTTCATTTTTCATCATCAAGCAAGAAGACTCATCATTATCAAGATAAAACAAATTACCTTTCATTTGTGCTCCAGTTCCAACTAGTCTTCCTCCATCATCAAATATTTTTACTTTCTTGCTCTCAAAAGTAACTCGGTGACCTAAATTGTTCAGTTGTGCCACACTTAGAAAATTATAGTTCAATCCTTCTACCCAATAAGCATTTTCACATTTTATTCTATCATTTATCATTAAGGATCCTTTACCTCTTACCATACAGGGTGTGTCATTACCCATCTTAACAGATCCTCTATTTTATTGCTCAAGATGATCAAATTTATCATCATCACCAGTCATGTGATGTTTACAACCACTGTCTATGATCCATGTATTATTTTTATTAACTTTTGAAATCAGTGTTGTTTCTACATGTTTTTCTTCTTCCTCTGAATCATCTTTCATAGCAACAAATACTACTATATCATCATCTGAATCAGAATCTGATTTATTTTCTTCTGCTATGTAACATACCATTTTTCCTCTATCATTATTATCTTGGTTGTCTTTGTTGTTGTGTCGGTAGCTCTTTTTGTTTCTTCTCCCATAGCTTCCTTTAGATCGGTCTTTGGTTTTGTCATCATCTTTCTTGTGTGGACATCTAGCAGTAATGTGACCAACTTCTTTACATTTAAAGCATGCTAAAGGTAATTTGCCTCTATATCTACCTTTTCCTTTAGGCAACCTCCTAGCCATAAGAGCTTCAAGTTCATCAAGCTCATCATCAGTATTTCTATCATTATTATCCTTATTATTTCTGCTACTAGACTTACCAATCTTTAGAGAAGTCATAAAAGTGGATTCAACATTCGGTACAACACTATTATCATAATTGTTCAGTTCAAATGTTGTAAGATTTCCAATAAGATTATCAAGAGTGAGTGTGTTGTTAGGTGCTGACCTATTTTCATGAATTGCAAATATTTTGATGGCATAGATAGGCAATAAAGTCCTTAGAATTTTTCTTACCACAGTGTCTTCATCAATAACTCCATCATATGCTCTAATAGTGTGAACTACCTCCTTTATTTTGTTTTTGTACTGCACAATGTTTTCACCTTCTTTCATCTTCATGTCATCAAATCTTCCTCTTAAGCTTTCAGCTCTTGTTCTCTTGACATTCACATCACCACTATAAACTTGAGCAAGTTTATCCCACATTTTCTTAGCAGTAGTACAATCCTTGATATCTTCAAATTCTGCATATGTATAGGTAGCAAAAATCTCCATCATAGTAACATTATGTTCATGCATGTCTCTTTGTTGATCAAGGGTCAGGGGACCAATGGGTGGTGCAAGGTATCCATTCTCCATTAGTGTGAGGGAAGAATTCCCAATTCTAGATACATGCAACTTTATTCAACTTTGCCATATTGTGAAGTTATCCTTGTTTAGGTATGGCACTTCCCTCTTAAATATTTTGAGATCTTTGTGTTGAAGTCCTTAAAACTCTATTCCAAACAACCAATGGTCTGATACCAATTGTTAGAATAACTGAGAGGGGGGTGAATCAGTTATCCACAGTCCCAAATCAAAATGTATAATCCAAAAACAATTTACTTAATTTCTGCAGCTTGGTAACATAAAATACTATAATGTCTATGCTTTTACCGATTACCAGTCAATAACATATAATGATTACCAATCAAATCCAATATGCAATATGTAAATTATGACAATCAAACAATCACCAAAATGAACACATAACACAAGAGATTTAACATCGAAACCCTGTGAAGGGAAAAACCACCTAGGACCGACAACCCAAACATTGTTCACTCTTCTGAAGTGAGGTCGGTGAAGACCCAACCTTATTAAAGGTTACAAACACACTGTGAGGTGTGACCTTGTTAGAGGAGTTTAGACCAACAGTTATCATCCAACCAGCATTCACTATGGGGTTGACAGGATAACAAATGTACATTCTATGAATGACATTACAATACTTTCAAGTCCACTCGGTTAAGAAATTTTTTTGTATACAATGGTTAAACTGTAATAGTAGGTGATCTTATTACAATACAACTTTAATTGCAGATGTTCAAATCTATATTATTCTCATTCAAATCCTCTGATCAATATATCAATTATGTTTCAACAATAATCAATGACTTACTATCTCTCGGTAATAGCTTTCTGACACTTGGTAAACTCTACAGTTTAGTTCTCCTTAACTAGTCTAATCAGGCATGCATGAAGCTTGTTCATGTGATAATTCTACAGTCTCCTTTCGGCATAAGTTTCATAATGAAACCCTAGTCTCTTAAATAGACATGTAAACCATTTTCTTCTCCATTAGATTTTGTCACTTATTCTCCTTCATCCATTTTGCCACTTAAACCTTCCTTGGTTGATGTGTCAGTAACATGTTTTGATTCCATCCTTTAGATCTTCCTTGAATTTTCTTATCCGTAGATCTTCGTAACAAACTTTATCTCCATCCTCATGATCATACACTTTACAGTTCATCAATCCTTATCAGCTAAACTTATCATTTAGTTCCTTTCTCCTACTCAGTTAACAAAGAAATCCATCAGTGAACACAAGCTCAGTTTATACTATGCTTGGTATACACTACATTGCTCAGTATATACTGTGATACTTCATCAACCGACCACACTGCCTTGTGTCTTTCAGCTCTTTTCTTCATCATAGATGAATGCAACATAATCAAGTCAATAACATAAGGTCATAGACTCATCAAAAAGTTACCCAATGTATTCCTTATCCTCATCTGTCATATAAATCTTCCTCATGTAGATATTTATGTTCTTCATCTCTTTTACTCCTTTTCTACAAATGTTTAGGTATTGTAACTTACAAGATAAGTGTTGTCAAACTAGTTGACATCAATGACAACATATTACTGATTTAATCATCTTACATATCTAATCAACAACTTAGTGATCTCTAATCACTGATCTTTAATTAGGTTCTAAATCAATTGTAGTTCATCAAAAATATGTTATTGACACATCTTCCAAGGAAAGTTGAAGCAGCAAAATGGATGAAGAAGATTAAGAGGCAAAATCTAATGGCTAATATGAAAATAGTTTACATGTCTATTTAAGAGATGTGAGTTTCATTGTTAAACAATGCCAGATAAAATAGAGACTGCAAAAGATTTCTCATGAAGACATTTTTCATGCATTCCTGATCAAACTGGTTGTAGATAGAACTGAGTTGTAGGCATAACCGAGCGTCAAATATATATATACACCGAGTCAAGTAAGTTGAAGGATATGAGGAAGTGAATTGATTATTGATCAGAAGATTTTTTATGAGCTTAGCATAGATCTAAATATTTGCAAAGTGAGTTGTATTTGAATCAAATCACTACTGTATCAGTTTAACCATTGTTACAGCAAAATATCTTAATCAAGTGGACTTAACAGTCTTTTTTGTATTTCCATATGACATTTAGGGAATGTTAATTGTTATCTTGTTCGTCTCATAGCAAATGCTGGTCAAAATTTAACTGTTAGTGATAAATCCTTTAACCAGGTCACACTTGATAGTGTGCATTGTAACCTTTAACAAGGTTGGCTCCTAACTGAGCTCACTTCAAAAAAGTGAAATATTTTTGGGTTATCGGTCCCAGGTGGTTTTTCCCTTAGTAGGGTTTCCACATTAAATCATTGTGTTATGTTTTATTTGTTATGATTATTTTTCTATCATACTTTACATGTTGCATATTTGATTAATCGGTAAAGACAGTTTTGGATAATTACTAGTATTTAGTAAATGATCAGAAAGATAGTTATTTTATCTTACCAAGCTATTTGATTTGTTGAATAAGTTTGAAAAAGTACATCTGAGATTTTGGGACTATAGGATAAATGATTTAACTGATTCACCCCCCCCCCCCCCTTCTCAGTTATGTAGCAATTAATTGGTACCAGAGCATATTGGTTGCTTGGAGAAAAGTTTCAAGGACTTGAGAAAAAGATCACAAGATGTATAAAAGGGAAGTTCCTAAGCTGAACAAAGATAACTTCATGACATGGAAAAGTAGGATGAGGCTACACATATCTAGAATTGGAGAATCTTCTCTACATCTCCTAGACCATGGCTACATACAACTAACTATTGGACCTTTGATAGTTTATCAGTTGAGAGACAGACATGAACATAATATAACTATGATAGAGATTGTTTTTTCTCTATCTGATGCAAAATCTTAAGATGTCAAATCATGCACTACAGTGAAAGAAATGTGGGATAAGCTTGCACTAGTTAATGGTGGTGATGCAAATGTAATGAGGGCTAGATCTGAAAACCTAAGAGGTAGATTTGATGATATGAAGATGAAAGAAGGTGAGAACATCACACAATACTATAATCAAACCAAAGAGGTGGTCAATGCTATCCGAGGAGCAAGAGGTATTATTTCTGAAGACACTATTGTAAGTAAAATAATGAGAACTTTTCTGCCTATCTATGCTATTAGAATCTCTTCTATTCATGAAA
Organism: Chamaecyparis obtusa; assembly: GCA_027943335.1. NCBI lineage: Eukaryota > Viridiplantae > Streptophyta > Pinopsida > Cupressales > Cupressaceae > Chamaecyparis > Chamaecyparis obtusa. The sequence goes on from BSBK01008540.1 coordinate 159,602, forward strand.
TGAGATTTGCACTTGGTAGTACTCTGACACTTGATAGTCTAATTGGTAAGCTGACTACTTTTGAGCTGAATAACTATGACAATAGTATTGGACCAAGTGTTGAGTCTACTTTTATGTCATCCTTGAAGATTGGTAAGTCTAGCAGTAAGCATAACATAAAGAATGAAAGTGGCAATGATAGTGAAGATGAGCTTGATGAGCTTGAAGCACTTATGGCTAGAAGACTTCAGAAAGGTAAAGGAAGGTATAAAGTAAAGTTACCTTTAGCTTGTTTTAATTGTAAAGAGATTAGCCATATTGTTGCTAGATGTCCTAACAGGAAACAAGAAGATAAAGACAATGACCAATCTGGTAATGGAAAGATAACAGAGGAAACTGACACTATGATACAAGAAACAAGAAAGACAACAAAGAAAAAGGTAAGAAGGCATGTTACCTTGTTGGAGATGATGATAATGATATCGACACTGACACTGATGATGAAATTAAAGTGGTATTTGTTGCAATGAAAGATGATTTAGAAAAAGAAGAAAGGTATGTAGAAACAGAACTTATATCTAAAGTTAGCAAGAATGATACATGGATTATTGATAGTGACTATACACATCATATGACTGGTGTTGAGGATAAATTTGAATACCTTGAACACTACAATGGAGGATCGGTTAAAATGGGAAATGATACACCTTGTCAAGTGAAAGGAAAAGGATCTATATTTTTGAATGATAAGAGTATATGTGATAATCCATATTGGGTGAAAGGACTTAACTATAATATGTTGAGTGTAGCACAATTGAATAATTCAAGTCACCAAGTTGCATTTGAAAGTAAGAAGGTGAAAATCTATGATGAAACCATAAAGTTGGTCGGTACTGGTGGACAATCCAAAGGTAATCTATTCTATATTGACAATGTTGAAACTTCTTGTTTGTTGGCTAGAAATGAAGATGTGTGGTTGTGGCATAAGAGACTGTATCATGGGAACTTTGATAATATGGTTAAGATCAGTAAGAAGAGAAGAGTTAGAGTTTACTGAGTCTAACTAAACCTGACCATGTTATGTGCAATCAATGTCAGAAAGGAAAGATGACTAAATCTAGTTTTAAAAGAAAAGACTATCCATCTAAAGGTATTTTAGAGTTGGTACATACTAACTTATGTGGTCCTATGAGAACTTAGAGTTATTATGGTGACAAATATTTCATTCTATTTGTTGATGACTACTCTAGGATGATGACTGTTATGTTCTTGAAAGAGAAATTTGAAGCTTTCAAATTGTTTAAGTGGTATAAGGATAAAGTTGAAAAGGAAACTGGGAAAGATTTAAAATTCTTAAGATCTAATAGAGGAGGTGAGTTTATTTCTAATGAATTCACTAACTTTTGTAATGAGCATGGAATTAAAAGACAGGTTTTTGCACGGAGGACACCATAGTAGAATGGTATTACGGAAAGAAGGAATCGATCGATAGTTGACTGTGCTAGAACATTGATTATTAAGAAAAATATTGTACAAATGTACTAGAGAGAAGTGATGAAGGGTGCTCCCCTTAATACCACAAACACATAACAGAAATAGAGAAACAACAACAATATGCAAGAACAGAAAATTGGCTTCTTATTATCTCCACAAATGTGGAATTACAAACTTTCAGAATTACAATATGCAAAGCCACATGGGCATTTCCTTACAATATTTCATAGGACAAAGCCTCGAACTATTACCCAGATCTACTACCCAGAACTATTCTGAACTACTTAAGACAATAATATAGCCTTCCTTATATAGGCAATTCCCCACCGCCTGGGAAGGTTCCAAAATTTTAGCCAATAAGGCCGACCAAACTTAGAATTATTTTATTTTACATTTCATTACATCATAGTCGGCTCAAGATAACCTTTGAAACCCGAACAGAAATTTTGAAGAAAATTATTTCCCGCCATTTCAGGTGGCCCAACTTCTGAAGACCATAAGTCATCACCAGTTGACCTGATTGGCTATTATAACCCCATTTCGAAAATGCCACGAAGCACTCTACAGGCTTGACCCATGCAAGCGCCCATCACCCAAATTTTTGACCTCATCCGGGGCCTCTAAAGCCTTCAAAACTGAGTTCAAAGTTTCTGTACCCTGCTGCCAATACCGAAAATCTTCAATATCTTCATATATACACTTGATCTGGCAATGAAACTTTACTAGCAGACTTATATGACCAAAATGAACCTCCAAGAAAGAAATTAGATCATTCTGAGCACATACAAAAATTACCAAAAATAGTAACTTTCCATAAATAGCAGCTCTGCACAAAATAGCCCTTATTGAATACAAAAATAGAAATATTTTTGGGTGATGCAAGATTGCTCTTACACCCAGGATGCTCCTGCATCAGACACCCAGGGTAATTTGAGAAGTGACCCTGTCACGACTCAGGTGTGCAGAGGAAAACCAAGATGGCTAACCTCCTCCTTTGTCAGCCATGATGAATCTTCAACAGGTCGTCCTTTCCACTTGACCAGATATTCTTCATATGTCCTGTTCCTTGTGCTTCTGCCAACACGACTGTCCAGTATATCTTCGATCTCCTTAGTGTCTGAACTAGTTGCTGGAATACTCCACTGTGCTGCTGTGATCTCATCTTCAACACCTCCTTCATGATACTCTGTCAGATCTGAAATGTTAAAAACTGGTGAAATATTTAGCTCAGTAGGCAATTCTACCTCATATGCATTTCCTAAATCATGTTTCTTCAGTATCTTCCATGGTCCAAACTTCTTCATTTTCAGCTTGTTATATGTACCAACTGGAAACCGCTCCTTCCGCAAATGAACCATGACTTCATCACCAACCTAAAATTCCTTATACCTCCTTTTCTCATCTGCCTTAGCCTTATACTGTGCATTCATCTTGGTAATATGCTTCCTCACCTCCCCATGGATGTTCTTCAAGTGTTCTGCAAAATCCTCAGCTTCAGCACTACTTATTTCTCCTTTATCTATTTTCCTCAATTCAGATGCATTTCTTGGACTACTCCCATATACAATCTAGAATGGTGATTTACCAGTGCTCCTGTTGATAGAATTATTGTATGCAAATTCTATCTGTGGTAAAATCAAATCCCATCCTATTGGCTTATCTCTAACCAAACATCTCAGCAAATTTTCCAAACTCCTATTCACCACCTCTGTCTATCCATCAGTATGTGGATGATATAATGAACTAAACTTCAAATCTATCTTCAACTTCTTCCACAATCTATGCCAGAAATATCCAATGAACTTAGTGTCCCTATCTGAAACTATACTCTTTGGCAAACCATGTAGTCTCACCACTTCTTTGAAAAATAATTTTGCTACATGAACACCATCATTAGTCTTCTTGCAGGGAATAAAATGTGCCATCTTTGAAAATCTGTCAACTACCACAAAAATTGAATCGTGTCCCTGCTGTGTCCTCGATAAACCAAGAACAAAGTCCATGCTGATATCCTCCCAAGGCTTCTCTGGTACAGGTAATGGCTGATACAATCCTGTATTCTACTTCACTCCTTTCACCATCTGACATACTCGGCAACTCTATACAAACTTCTTCACATCTTGCTGCAACTGTGGCCAATAATAATTCTCACGAACCAAACCAAGGGTTTTATCACGACCAAAATGTCCAGCCAATCCTCCGCTATGCTTCTCCTTGATGAGATTCTCCCTCATAGAACTTCGTGGAATGCACAACTGACTCCCTCTGAATAGCATATCATCCTGGATGATGAAATCCAACCATTTTGTCCTGTCTAGAGTAACAGGTTCTGCACAAGCTTTCCAAGCTTCACCAAAATTAGGATCCTCTAGATACAAATTCTTGAGTTCCTTGAACCCAACCACTTCAATCTGCATTTCTGTCAGCAATAGTTGCCTTCTGCTAAGAGCATCTGCAACCCTATTAGACTTTCCACTCCTGTGTTTCAAAACAAATGTATAACTCTGCAAAAACTCAACCCATTTCAAATGCCTTTGATTCAATTTTCCTTGATTATTCAAATATTGCAAAGCTTGATGATCAGTATACAAAACAAACTCCTTAGGAAGCAGATAATGTCTCCACTTCTTTAATGCCTGAACTATAGCATAAAATTCCTGATCATAAACAGAATATTTCCTCTTGGCATCATTTAACTTCTCACTGAAATAAGCAACAGGTTTACCTTCTTGGCTCATAACAGCTCCTATTGCAGTACCACTAGCATCACAATCTACTTGAAACACCTTATTAAAATCTGGAAGTGCTAAAACAGGTTGTTCTGTAACTTTTTGTTTCAACAATTGAAAACTCTTTTCTGCCCCATTAGTCCACTTAAACTCTTTTCTATCCCCTCTCATTGTTTCAGTCAAGGGACCACAAATACTGCTAAAATTTTTGATAAACTTTCTGTAAAAGCTAGCTAGACCATGAAAAGATCTTACCTCAGTAGCACTCCTTAGAGTCGGCCATTCAAGGATAGCCTGTACCTTTTTTGGGTCCATTTTTAGACCTTCTGCTGAAACTACAAATCCCAAATACACTAACTCTTTCTTCACAAAACTGCACTTCTTCAAATTAATCAACAATTTCTCATCTCTCAACTTCTCAAACACCATACGAATATGCATCATATGTTCCTCCAATGTCTTGCTAAAAATTAAAATATCATCTAGGTAAACAATGACAAACTTACCCAGAAATTCTTTCAGAACCTCGTTCATGAGCCGCATGAAAGTGCTCAGTGCATTGGTTAGCCCAAAAGGCATGACTAACCACTCATATAGTCCTTCCTTTGTCTTGAAGGCAGTCTTCCATTCATCTCCTTCTCTGATCTGAATCTGATGATATCCACTCTTCAGATCTATCTTTGAGAAATACACAGCTCCACTCAAACAGTCCATAATATCATCCATTCGTGGCAATGGAAACCTGTACTTGATTGTGATCTTGTTTATTGCCCTAGAATCTGTACACATCCTCCACTCTCCATTCTTCTTTGGTGCTAATACCGCTGGTACTGCACAGGGACTCAGACTCTCACAGATCAATCCTTTCTGTAACAGTTCATGTACTTATCTGTTCAACTCCTCACTTTTTGTAGGTGTCATTCTGTGTACTGCCTTGTTCGGAAAACTCACTCCTGGGATCAAGTCCATCTGATGACTGATCTTCCTGACTGGTGGTAATCCATCAGGCACGTTATCGGATACAATATCCTGAAACTCATTCAACAAATCTGCAACTTCTACAGGAACATCTTCTACTTCCTCTTTACCAGCTTTTGGAATTAAAGCAAAACATACATGCTCATGCCTCATACCATCTAGAAAATTTCTTCCATCAACAAAAGTTATCCTTGCATTACCACATACCTTTTCTTCGGTCTCCTTCAATAGTTTTAGCTTATGTCGCACTCCATCCTTTGTCAGGGAATAGGTATTCACACGACCATCATGTACAGCACATTTGTCAAACTGCCATGGTCTACCCAACAACATATGACATGCATCCATAGATATGATATCGCACAATACCTCATCTTGGTATCCGCCAACCTTGAACTTCACTAGGCATTTTTCATTGACCATGACCTTGTGGTCATCCTGTACCCAGGCAATCCGATATGGATGTGGGTGTTTCTGTCTCTTGAGCTTCAACTTTGTCACCATCTCTTCTGACACCAAATTGTCAGTGCTTCCACTATCAATAATTACATCACAACATTTACCTTCGCACTTGCACCTGGTGCAAAACAGGCTCCTTCTTTGCTCAAGTTCATTCTCACCACTCAACAGGACTCTTCTGTTAATCAACGTTTCTCCTCTTTCAGCATCTTCAGAATTTGATGATCTGGCATCTTCATCTACATGTGCAACTCTGGCCTGGCCTTTATTTCTCCTGTCTGTTCTTCCTTGGCACTGAGGACATTCAAATGCCCTATGACCTTCTTCTCCACAGTGAAAACATGTTCCACGGAAGCCACCTCTTCCAGATCCTTGTCCTCTTCCTCTTCCTCTCTGATCTCTATTATTTTGATCCTGGAAGCGATTGGAATTATTTCCACGCTGATTCTGACTACTACTGGCCTCATCCTTCTTTTTCGGATCCTCATTTCGGCCACCATATGACCGTCCACCAGATCGTCCACCGCGACCTCTTCCGTTTTTTCTGCTCTCAAACTTCTTGTTCAGCTTTTCCTCTACTTTTAGGGCAAACTGGTATGCCTCTTCAATACTATTCATTCAAACCAGATTCAGCTCCTCCTGAATGCTTGGCCTTAACCCATTAAGGTATCGGGCAACCTTCTCCTTATCAGCTTCTGCATGGCCTGTTCTGATGAGAAGTCGATAGAACTCCTCTGTATACTCCTGAACAGATCTTCCTGCTTGCTTCAAACTCTGCATTTTCTTCAGTAGGTCAAGCTCATAATCAACAGGAATGAACTGTCACTTCAATTTATCCACCATCCGATCCCATCTTGTGATTTTATCTTTCCCTCTTCTATTTCGCTCTAATTGAATTTCTTGCCACCAGATCTTCGCATAACCTTTCAATCTGGCCTTCACAAATTTGACCCTATCAGGATCCTCAACATCTTCGTACTCAAAATATTCCTCACATTCATTGATCCAATCGATCAATTCCTCTGGGTTAAGATTTCCAGAAAATGTAGGAACCTCAATCTTAGGTCTTTTCCCAATCTTGGAAATCGCCCGAAAAAGTCTTTCTTCCTCCTGGTTCACAATTTCAACTTCTCCTTCTTGATATTCTTCTTCGGCTTCATCCTCACTTTCGTCTCTGACATTAAGATTCATTCCTCTGTGAATCTCTTTTTGCAATGTTCACACTTGTCTCTGCAGCTCTCTAACCTTAGGTGTTACAACACCAGCTCTTCCGCCACGTTCCCTTCGTGGAGGCATTTTCGCGATGCGTGCTGAAACCCTAGCCACAGTCCTGGTGCAAACTACCTCGCAGTCAGTGATCTGTTTACACACTCAAGAAATCCTGCTCTGATACCACCTGATGAAGGGTGCTCCCCTTAATACCACAAACACATAACAGAAATAGAGAAACAACAACAATATGCAGGAACAGAAAATTGGCTTCTTATTATCTCCACAAATGTGGAATTACAAACATTCAGAATTACAATATGCAAAGCCACATGGGCATTCCCTTACAATATTCCGTAGGACAAAGCCTCGAACTATTACCCAGATCTACTACCCAGAACTATTCTGAACTACTTAAGACAATAATACAGCCTTCCTTATATAGGCAATTCCCCACCGCCTGGGAAGGTTCCAAAATTTTAGCCAATAAGGCCGACCAAACTTAGAATTATTTTATTTTACATTTCATTACATCATAGTCGGCTCAAGATAACCTTTGAAACCCGAACAGAAATTTTGAAGAAAATTATTTCCCGCCATTTCAGGTGGCCCAACTTCTGAAGACCATAAGTCATCACCAGTTGACCCGATCGGCTATTATAACCCCATTTTGGAAACACCACGAAGCGCTCTACAGGCTTGACCTGTGCAAGCACCCGTCACCCAAATTTTTGACCTCATTCGGGGCCTCTAAAGCCTTCAAAACTGAGTTCAAAGTTTCTGTACCCTGCTGCCAATACCGAAAATCTTTAATATCTTCCAATATACACTTGATCTGGCAATGAAACTTTACTGGCAGACTTATATGACCAAAATGAACCTCCAAGAAAGAAATCAGATCATTCTGAGCACATACAAAAATTACCAAAAATAGTAACTTTCCATAAATAGCAGCTCTGCACAAAATAGCCCTTATTGAATACAAAAATAGAAATATTTTTGGGTGATGCAAGATTGCTCTTACACCCAGGATGCTCCTGCATCAAGAAGTTTTTAGCACTTCTATATACACCTTGAACTGAGTTCAACTGAAGAAAGACACAAATAAGACACCTTATGAGTTATGGTTTGGCTACACACACAATGTAAGTTATTTCAGAATTTTTTGAAGCATATGTTACATTCTAAAAGATGATAGAAATGGTAAATTTTACTCTAAAGGTGATGAAGGAATATTTTTAGGATATTCTACTAAGAGAAAAGCATACAAATGTTTGAACAAGGCTACTAATAAAGTGATTGAAATTGCTAATGTGAAAGTTGATGAGTTTGTTGAAAAGAATGATGAAGAAAGTGGGAAGGAACTAGAAGACTATGGTAGGTTTACATATATTGAGCATCTAAACCATCTACCCAAGCCACAAGCTGAGTCTATAGAGTGATAGGAAAATGCTATCGAGAATCAGCAAATGCAAACTGAGAACCAGGAAGAGGCTACCGAGGAAGAAAATGAACCTGAACTAAATGATGAGTAAAGAAGAGAACAAGTGTTGGCAATATTTTTTAGAAGACACCATCCACAGAACCAACTCATTGGAGAAAAGCAAGCTGGCATGATGACATGAAGTAAGTTAAGACAAAACACGTGCTTAGTTTTTGAATTTGAGCCTAAGAATGTTAGAGATGCACTTGAAAATAAGGAATGGATTAAGGCCATGAATGAAGAAATTGAATAGATTGAGAAAAACAAGACATGGACATTGGTACTGAGATCGAGTGATAAAAATGTAATTGGTACTAAGTGGATTTTCATAAATAAGTTGAATGAGAATGGTGAAGTAACTAGAAACAAAGCAAGACTTGTATACAAGGGATATGCACAAGAAGAAGGAATTGACTATGGTGAAACTTTTGCACATGTAGCAAGACTTGAAGGATTCTAATTATTACTTGCATATGTTGCACATAAGGGATTCAAAGTATATCAAATGGATGTGAAATCAGCATTTCTGAATGAAATTCTTGAGGAGGAGGTCTACATAGAACAACCTGAAGGTTTTGTTGATCCCAAACAAAAGAACATGGTATGTAGAATGCACAAAGCACTGTATGGACTAAAGCAAGCACCGAGAGCATGGTATGAAAGATTACATGATTATCTTATTAGTATTGGCTTTGTAAGGACAAGTGACAATAGCAATTTGTACATAAAAAGAGAATTTGATGACAATATTTTGATTGCTGAAATTTTTGTTGATGATATAATCTTTGGAGGACATGATATTATTTGCAAATATTTTGTTGATGAAATGAGAAAACGGTTTGAAATTTCACTGTTTGGAGAGTTAAATTCTTTCTACGTTTGCAGATTATTCAATAGAATGATGGGATTTTCATCACACAATCAAAATACATCAAGGAAGTGTTAAAGACTTTTCTCATGGAAGATTTAAAACCTATAGTTACACCGATGGTGACAGGATGTAAGTTGACAAAAGATGATCAACCAACTGAGGTAAATCAGACACTGTATAGATCAATAATTGGAAAACTAATGTATGTGGTACACAGTAGGCCTGATATAGAACATGCAGTTGGGATTGTGGAAAGATTTTCTGCTAATCCTAAGGATTCACATATGGTTGTTGTTAAAAGGGTTCCGAGATATTTGAAGAAAATTGAAGATTATGGTTTATGGTACAAAAAGGAAGGCAATTTTAAACTCCAAGTTTACATTGATACAGATTGGGCTAGAAACATTGATGATCGGAAGAGCACAACCGGTGGAGAATTATTTTTGGGAGAAAGTCTTGTAACATGGATCAGTAAGAAATAAGCATGTATTTCTTAGTCTACTACTGAAGCAAAGTATGTTTTTGTTGTTGCTAATTTTTCAAATATTGCATGGATAAAATAATTGTTGGAAGGAATGAATGAGGTGATCACTAATCCAGTGATTATACATTGTGACAACACTAGTGCTATAAACATTTCCAAGAATCTGGTGATGCATTTTTAAAAAAAGCACATATATATTAAGTATCACTATTTGAGGGAACAAGTACAATAAAAGAAAATGAAACTAGAATTTGTGAAGTCTAAAGAACAACTTGTTGATATATTTACCAAGCCCTTACCGAAGGACACTTTTGAGTACTTGAGAACTAGACTAGGGGTTCATCCCCTATCTATCGGTCACTAAGGTGATTAGGAGGTTGCATCAACCTATACTTTATTAGAAAATCATTCATATTGATGCATATAGCTCACACTTTAGGATTCCTAAGGTTGTGAAAGATTGTAAAAGCTGGAATAGAGAATTCTTTATCAGTACATGAAGGTACTTGATCTGGACTGAACAACAGAGAACAAATTGGCTACTGAAGAGCTATTTATTTTCTTTGGCATTGTTGTCAAAGGGAGAGAAATTTATATGAAATATCTATTGATGAGAACATAAAGAGAGAGAGAGGATCAGAGAACTAAAGAAGATCAAATCCATAAGGAGAGTCTGCATGGAATGTTGTTTGTAGTGATTAAACATATTAAATATCAAGCTAGGGAGAGCTTATCAGGCTACAACATTTATTTGTATAGTTGTAGAGCATATGTTTGGTATGGTATGGCATATTTCATATTGTTTGTGTTTCCATCAATGCCAAAGGGAGAGATTGATGACCTACAATTGATTGAATATCTTGATGAACTCAAGGAACGGTGATTAGAGATCACCGAGCTATTAAAGTGATATGTGAGATGATTAAATCAGTTAATATGTTGTCATTGATGTCAACTGGTTTTGACTATACTTATCATGATAGTTACAAACATCTGAACATCTATAGAAGGAAGAAATGGTGAAGAAATGAGACATCTACATAATTAAAAGATGGATATGACAGATAATGATAAGGTATACATTGGGTAACTTATTGATGAGTCTATGGCATTATATTGTTGACTTGAGCATGTTACATTATTCTATTATGAAGAAGAGATTAGAATTGAACAAGTTAATGTGGTTGGTAATTGAAGATTTTTGTATACACCGAGTCAGTCTTGCCTATACCGAGTGATAGTAATAACTGAGTTAGTTATCACTGGCACATTCAATATTAACCGAGTATGGATGAAAACATTAAATGTTACAACAGCTGACTGAAATTAATGAGTTGGAAATCACTTATGATTCTAAGGTAACAGATGAAGTTTTTTATAAGATCCATGGTTGAAAAAATTCATAGATGATCTGAGGGAAGAGAATGAAACATGTTATTGACACATCTGTCGAGGAAGGTTGAAGTGACAAAATGGATGAAGAATATTAAGAGAAAAAATCTAATGGCTGATATGAAAATAGTTTACACGTCTATTTAAGAGACATGAGTTTCATTGTTGAACTATGTCGGATAAAATAGAGACTGTAGAAGATTTCAGATGAAGGCATTTTGCATACATTCCTGATCAAACTGGTTACAGACAGAACCGAGTTGCAAGCATAATTGAGAATCAGAGATATATATACACCGAGTGAAGTAAGTTGAAGGATATGAGAAAGTGGATTTATTATTGATCAAAAGAGTTTTTATGAGCTTAGCATAGATCTAAATATTTTCAAATTGATTTGTATTTGAATCAGATCATAATTGTATCAGTTTAACCATTGTTACAGCAAAATCTCTTAATCGAGTGGACTTAAGAGTCTTTTTTGTCTTTCCATATGACATTCAGGTTAATTGTTATCTTGTTGACCCCATAGTGAATACTAGTCAAAAGTTAACTGTTAGTGATAAATCCTTCAACCAGGTCACACCTGACAGTGTGCATTGTAACCTTTGACAAGGTTGGCTCCTAACCGAGCTCACTTCAAAAGAGTGAAATATTTTTGGGTTACTGGTCCCAAGTGGTTTTTCCCTTAGCAGGGTTTCCATGTTAAATCATTGTGTTATGTCTTATTTGTTATGATTGTTTTCCTATCATACTTTACATGTTGCATATTTGATTAATCGGTAAAGACAGTTTTGGATAATTACTGGTATTCGATAAATGCTCAGAAAGATAGTTATTTTATCTTACCGAGCTGTTTGATTTGTTGAATAAGTTTGAAAAAGTACATTTGAGAGTTTGGGACTATAGGATAACTGATTTAACTAATTCACCCCCCCCCCCTCAGTTATCTAACACAAAGAGGGGGGTGAATCAGTTGTTCTCAAGTCCAAATGTACCAATTGAACTTTCTTGTACTTCAACAAACTCAGATCTAGTCAGCAATTCAACTCGGTCTCTATAGCATATATCAGAAACATATAACATGTAGTCCATTGTCCAAAATTAATTAACTTGCAGAATATAAAGCTTTCAAAAACATTCACATAAGTATAACACCAGGATTTATAGTGGAAACCCAATTTGGAAAAAATCACTTTGTAACATGCTACTGATTTTCACTCTTTTGAAGTGAGCTCTGTAAAAAGTCAACCATGTTAAAGGTTTACATACATATTGTTAGGTGTAACCTTGTTCAAGGATTTAAAACACTCTATCAAAAGTGGCCTATTTCTATAACTTAAGAACATTCCATTAGAATGTCACCTTGATTAAAGTATTTATACAATGACTGTTAGGTTAACCTTGATTAAAGGATTTAGACTGATAAAATGGTTAGAAATTAACAATAGGTTCTGATCTAAAAAACATACAATTCACTTTGCAAATACAGGTCCACTTCATACATATATGTTGATTTACTGACTGACCTTCATTTCCATCTCCATCTCTGATCTGCCCATAATTCACTTCAAGAAATCACAACGCTATTCAGCTCCTTCAGAATTTTTCCTTCAGCCTTCTTCTTAGACTTATCAGTCAATAACATCATCCTCTTCTTCACTCTCTGTAACCTTGCAGTTAGGTTAATCTTATACCTCCTTGATCAAGTAAATCAATCTTTTGTCACTTAATCTCCTTCATAGATCTTAGGTTTATGTTAGATTCATCGAATCCTTCCATCATTATGTTCTTCATCTTTTCCTTCTAGATACATCTCCAAACTTCTCTTTGAATCCACAAGAAAACAATTTACCATGCATTAAATGCTCCATACAATTCATTAATAATGTCAACACATTTTACATATCCCAAGAATTCAACTATGTCGGCTGGGATCTTCAATTCTTTCTCCAAATGTAAATTACTAACACTTAGTCAATATTGTGTTCATCTCCTCAGTCATCACTGTGTATCTCGGTCATCACTACAAACTTTCTTCCTTGGCAAACACTATCTTTTCTCTATAATTTCCTGTCACTTAGCAATTACTTATGTTCGGTCAACACTAGATTTACTTGGCATATACTGGAGCTCGGTCGACACTAACATCACTCATCTTAAACTAGATTTCTTCACTTTTTCTCGGTTAAGCCTATGTTTCCATTCTTTCTTCTTACTTAGATAAACAACACATTACCTTGTCAATGTGCCAACTAATCACTTGTAGCCATTGAAGTATCACATAACTCAACCTTTCCTTAGGTCCTCTTGTTATCTCTTCTTTTTAGATCCTCTTCATCAATCAAAAGATATGGTACTATCCTAGATAGAAATTGTCTTACCAGTTAAGGTTTGACATTAATGACAATATAAAAATTGTTTCAATTATGGTTTCCAACAATCTCCCTCTTTGGCATTGATGGAAACACCACATGAATAACACATGATTTACCAAACAATCCAAAATCTGTGTGCATCATATTTTTATTAATATCCTTAGCTTCATTCTGATTCACAAATTTCGCCTTGCCTGACCTGTTACTCAATTACTCCCTCTGAATCTTTTTTGCATCTCTCCCTCAGATTTCATTGAATCTTCTCCCTCATTGTTGTATCACTTCATTTGTTTTCATTGAATCTTCTCCCTCTTTGACAACAATGCCAAATATTGTATCTATCACTTACATCTTTACTATGTAGGTGTATTCATGTCAGTTATGTATGTTGTATACTCCCTCTGTCATCTTTCTTATGACTGATTAATATCTCTGCCTTACTTCTCACAACTCTAGGAAACTCCTAAAGTGTGACCTTTTTTGCATCAAATTTGTCAAATACTATGTGTAGAACATTTGATGCAGTGCTCCTATTTTATTAGGTAGCCTCAGTTAGGGGAATCACCCCTATTTTACCTCTAAGATATTCATGAGCATCCTTAGGTAATTCTTTTGTGAATATATCTGCTAATTGTTCCTTTGTATTCACATAGTCCAATCTCACTTCTTTGTCTTGAACTAGCTCTCTCAAGTAATGATACTTGATATCAATATGCTTATCCATAGTGTGCATCACTAGATTCTTTGATATATTAATAGCACTTGTGTTATCACAAAAAATAACAACCAGCTTAGTGATTTCCTCCTTCATATCTTTTAACAATTGCTTGATCCACACTAAATTTGAACAATTTACTATAGCTTCTACATACTCAACTTATGTTGTAGATTGGGAAATGCAGTTATGTTTCTTTCTTGTCCAAGAGACTAATCTCTTTCCTAGAAAGAATGCTCCACCACTTGTACTTTTTTTGTCATCACTATTTCTAGCCCAATCTACATTAGTGTAAACTCTCAGTTCAAAATTTTCATTCTTCTTATAATATAATCCATAATCTTGTGTTCCTTTCAGATATATCAATATCCTTTTCACTTCCATCATATGATTTTCCTTAGGATTGTTAGAAAATCCTGCTACAATCCCAACTGCTAGGGCAATATTTGGTTTGTTGTGAACAACATATTATAGCTTTCCAATCATAGATCTATACAAGGTTTGATTCACTTCAGTTGTATCATCAGTTTTAGATAGTTTTTTTCCAGTAGCCATAGGTGTACTTACTAGTCTTGAATCTTCCATACCAAAAGTTTTCAGTATCTCCTTGACATATTTAGATTGAGTAATATAGTTACCTGTCTTCATCTGATAAACTAGCAAACCAAAAAAGAATTTGATCTCACCAAACATAGACATTTCAAATTCAGTTTGCATCTCATTTGAAAAGATTTGACATAGGGCATCTTGTCCTCCAAATATGATATCATCAAAAAATATTTCAGCTAATAAAATCCCTTTACCTTTCTCATTCTTCATATACATATTATTGTTGTCATTTGTCCTTGCAAAACAAATCTATATCAAATAATTATGCAGTCTCTCATACCATGCTCTGGGGGCTTGTTTCAATCCATACAGTGCCTTGTGCAGCTTTCAAACCATATTCTTCTTTCTTGGGTCAACAAATCCTTCTGGTTGTTCAATGTATACTTCTTCTAATATCCCATTCAGAAATGCAAATTTGACATCCATATGATATACTTTGAATCCTTTATAAGCTACATATGCAAGTAGATTCCTTACTCCTAATCTTGCAACAGGGGAAAAATTTTCCCCATAGTCAATTCCTTCTTGTGCATACCCCTTACATACTAATTTGGCCTTGTTTCTAGTGACTTCTCCATGTTCATTTAGCTTGTTTCTGAATACCCATTTTATTCCAATAACATTCTTGTCTTCTGGTCTCGGCACTAGAGTCCAGGTATTATTCTTTTCTATCTTCTCTATTTCTTCATTCGTGGTTTGTATCCAGTCATCATTCTCTAAAGCATCTTTTACTATTTTAGGCTCAAACTCACATAGTAAGCATGTATGATCTTTCAACTTACCTCTTGTCATAACTCCAGATTCTCTATCTCCAATTATTTGTTCAGGCTTATGTTGTCTTCTCACATATTGTGCCAATGTAGGTTCAAATTTCCTTTCTCCTTGTTATGGATCTTTAGGTTCATCTTGCAAATTATTAATTCTTCTTACTCAACAACATCCTCCCAATGCTCAGCATTACCTATTTGTGACTCTACATCTAGTTTAGGTGTATTACTTGCCTCTCCTTCTTCCATGTATACAAAAGATCTGTAATCTTCAATTTATTTCTTGCACTTCAATTCATTATTTTATGCATATTCATCAACTCTAACATTTTCACTTTCTACAATTTTTTTAGTGTTAGAATTCAAACACTTATAAGATTTTCTCTTAATGGAATATCCTAGGAATATGCCTTCATCACTTTTTGCATCAAAATTTACATTCCTATTGTCTTTTAGTATATAGAATTTACTCCCAAAGAATCTAAAATATTTCACATTAGGTGCATATCCATGCCATAACTCAAAAGGTGTAGCATTTGTACCTTTCTTGATTTGAGCTTGGTTCAAGGTATAAACAGTGTACTTACAACTTCTCTCTAGAACTTTTGTCCAACACTCTTCTCTATTATCAGTGTTCTAATCTAAAATACATACAACTCACTTTGCAAATATAGATCCAATTTCCACATATACTTTGATTTACCGACTGGCCTTCATTTCCATCTCCATCTCTAATCTTCTCAGAATTAACTTCAAGCAATCACAACTCTGTTCAGCTCCTTCACAATTTCACCTTCTGCTTAGACTTATCAGTCAATAACATCAGCCTCTTCTTCACTCTCTATAACCTCACAATTAGGTTAATCTTATACCTCCTTGATCAGGTACATCAATCTTTTTCCACTTAATCTCCTCCGTAGATCTTAGGTTTAGATCAGATTCATCGAATCCTTCCATCATTATGTTCTTCATCTTTTCCTTCTAGATACATCTCCAAACTTCTCTTTGAATCCACAAGAAAATGATTTACCATGCATTAAATGCTCCATATAATTCATTAATAATGTCAACGCATTTTACATGTCCAAAGAATTCAACTATATCGGCTAGGATACTCAATTCTTTTTCCAAATGTAAATTACTAACACTCGGTCAATACTGTGTTCATCTCCTTGGTCATCACTGTGTATCTTGGTCATCACTACAAATTTTCTTCCTTGGCAAACATTGTCTTTGCTCGGTAATTTCTTATCACTTGGTAATTACTGATATTTCATCAACACTAGATTTACTCAGCATATACTAGTGCTCAGTTGACACTAACATCACTCGGCTTAAACCTTTATTTCTTCACTTTTTCTCAATTAAGCCTATGTTTCCAGTCTTTCATCTTACTTAGATAAACAATACAGTACCTTGTCAATGTTCCAACTAATCAAGTACCCATTTAAGTATCACATAAGTGAACCTTTCCTTAGGTCCTCTTGTTATCTCTTCTTTTCAAATTCTCTTCATCAATCAAAAGATATGGTGCTATCCTAGATAGCAACTATCTTACCAGTTAAGATTTGACATCAATCACAATAAAATAATTATTTCAATTTTAGTTTTCAATAGTCATTGCCCAGACATGCAAGACATTTATTGTAATACCATTATGGAAAATGCTCGAATGATATTGATTGTGGGATTGCGACAACCGTCTAATTTTTTGTTAGTGATAGTCAATGAAGCAGTGGGTCCTCGGTGCCAGATAGATCCAATGTACCCTCTTTTGATTGGTTGCTGAGGGTGGTGATGTGGCCAGTTGGTTTCAAAAGTCATTTGACTATTTTGTCAATTTTTGTGAGCTGTCTGATCTCCCAGGAAGGTTTTACATCAAAGGTTGTGTTTTAAACCTGATGATTATCCATTGTTGGCCAAAATATTTAAATTTCTATAAGGATTTGTTGCAGGGTTGGTGAGGCCGAAACATGTTAGAATTTATTAACCATGCATATCATATTTTTTCTCAAGGCTGATCTGATCTAATAGAGTATAAATGAATAACTGCAGTAAAGGACTAGTTATTAAATGCAGAGTGGGTGATCTACTTGTGATGATCTTGATGGCTACCAAAGATGATTCAGAAGTGAAATATTGTCTAAGTGAGGATGTCCATGCTATAAAGAAATGGATGAAATAGTCATGTCATTTATTATTTAGCTAAAAACAACTGAGGGTCTAAATGATGAATTTCATGTTGTCTTTATTATGTACCAGTTGGGATTTACTATAACTGAGGATCAGATTGGATCCATTTGCTCTGAATTTTGCGGCATGTCTTTTCTGTAATTATTTGATGCTATTGTTGGTTGTTGAGGTAACTGTTGTGTTGCCCTAATTTCTCCCTAAATGACCCCAAGCTTGTAGCAATCCTTGTTCTTATAAAATGATTCCCAAGGTCATTTAGGAAGGTCTTTTTTTGGAAGTTTCTTCTTTTGTTGAAAAGACCAGCTGGAAACTTAAGTATAGTCTTGTTCTTAGATTTTGTGGCTATTGTATGAGGATACCATGTTCCTTTTGAATGTATTAAAGTTTGGCATATTATTTGATGCGGTACAGGAAAGGAGGATCCAATTAAGGATAGTCCAAGCAAGCAGCCAAACACCACAATGTGGAATTACACAACAAGACAATGTTTTCAACTGAATTCTCATTAACATGCCCAACTGTAAGGCCTTTCGGGTTAGGGCCAAATACAATCAAAAGTATTTCTGCAACCTCTCTATCTAGTCCAGCTCTAAAATAATCATCAACTAATGCAAACTCTAAGGCAGATCTAAAGTTGAGCTCATAAGCCTCCAAGCAATCTCCTTGTCTCCAAGCATGAAAACCACTAGCTCTGCTATTACAAACTATCAGATCACAATTTAATCTTCAAGATCTCACAGGATCCAAGTCTATCAGGTATGTCCACTAACTTCACTATTTGATGCCAAATCTGATCATGTCCTTAAACAACTACCCAAACACCCCTTAAATACTAATCTTCAGCCACAAATTGGCTGGAAGAAATAATTAACTCCTAAGCCAAGTCAGCATCTACTACAAACAAATATTAAATTCAATAACATTTAGCTCTCAAATAGCCTTACAAATATTTAATTCTCCAAATCAGACTCAAGATCTATATAGGAGAATACAACAAAAGCTACTAACAATAAATGCACCAAGTTGGCCAACCAAATCACCAAGAACTCTAGTCGGTAAACCAGAACTACCGAGTGCCAGAGAAATAACTAAGCACCAGTGAAATAGCTAACCAGTCCAAGCATCACTGAGAAAGCACATCAACCGAGCACCCCAAGCATCACTGAGTACAAGCTCCATTGACCAAAAGAGGCTTCACTAAGTTCCTTCAGTGATTGAGCTTCCTTCAATAACCGAGACCATCGGTTAGAGCTGCAACCGAGTACCACAAAACCAAAACAACACACCACCATGCAAATTCACTGAGTACCCTAGAATTCCCTTGCATCAAACACCCCAAGTTTGAAAAGATGTTCTCATAGGCTAGAAGAACATCTTCCAAGATTCATCACATAAGCCCCGAACTAGTTCTTAACATACAAGTCCTCAAACTTTTCATCTTGCACACTTTTCCACTTTTGTTTCCTCTTCCTTTTCAAGTCTTTCCTTGATAACACATAGGCTTTTCCTCCATACTGATCATCCATCCTGTTAGGATCTGACAACTCAACTTAGCTACCAATACTCAAGCTTCTCCTACTGAGTGTTGTATCTAGCAAAGGCATCAGGGAAAACTTCATGTCATCATTCTCAAAAGTAAACACATTCTTCGCACAATCATACATAGCTCTACAATCATATTGCCAAGGTCTACCAAGCAATATATGACAACTATTCATCTCCACAATATCACACAACACTAGATCCTTATACTGGCCAATCTGAAAATCAACAAAGCATTGTTCCCTCACTTCCAAAGCATGACTATCTTGTAACCAGCCAATCCTATAAGGATAAGGATGCTTCATTCTCTTCAAACCAAGTTCCTAAACCATGTCCTCGGCAACAAGGTTATTAGTACTACCACTATCAACAATTACATCACAAATTTTACCTCCAAACTTGTACCGAGTTCTAAACAAGTTACTCCTCTAACAAGGTTCCACCTTTGCACCGAGTAATGTTCTTCAAACCAGCAAGTTCTCAGATTCAGGTTCATTCTGAATATTCTCATTTACCACAATAGTTCATCAGTCACTAAACTTCTTTTATGTACACTTAAAAGAATGGTGTCCTTCTTCACCATAGTTATAACAAGTACCCTTAAAGATAACCTTACCTATCTTCTTCTTCAATTCCACAGGTCTTGGTTCATCTTCAAGAGTCATTTTATCCTTCATCGAGTGATCAATCTTTTCCTTCCCTCGGGGATTACTATGTTGTCTCCTTTTCAACTTATCTTCTTCTTTCAGAGCATACTGATAAGCATCTTCAATAGAATCAATCTTTAGCATACCAATCTCATCCTGAATATTGAATCTCAAACCATTCACATACCGAGCTACCTTTTCCTTACCAAGTTCTCTGTGTCCAAACCGAATAGTAAGTCTATAGAACTCCTCGGTATAGTCTTCAATAGTCAAATCTTTTTTCTTTAGATTCTACAACTTCTTAAACAAGTCAATCTCATAGTCAATAGGTATGAACTTAGCTTTCAATTTAGTCACCATCAACCTCCACCGATTGATCTTCATTTCACCTTCATCTTCCCTATCTCTTTGTAATTATTTCCACCAAAGAGCAGCATGTCCTTTCAACTTAGTTTGTGCCAACCTTACTCTAAGAGGATCTTCAATTTCTTCTAGCTCAAAGAAGTCTTCTAATTCACCAATCTAGTCAATCAAATTCTCAGGTTTCAAAGTGCTAGAGAAATTAGAAACTTCCATTCGGTAACTAGTACTTAACCAAGCTCCAGATCTATGCAACTAGCCAATTTTGTCTTCACAAGATCTATCTCTCTGGTCATCGCCATTAGATCCTGCAACTTCAAAGTATTCAATAGCTTCCTCATAACCATCATCAATACCAAGATTCCTTGGCACACTAGCAATAGCTCTCATGACCTCAGCAATCATGTCATTCTTCATCAATTCTATCTCAAATCTGAAATCAAATTTCACCTTCTCTGTAATCTTCAATTCCACAGCATCACAGAGATCTGCAATCTCTCTAGGGTCCAATGTTCTCGCAAGCATCCTTCAAGATTTTTGAAAACCCAAAGCAATAGTCACCAGCCAATGTCCTAGTGTAAACAGCCTCAACTGGAGATCGATTCACACACTCAAGATCTTCAAGCTCTAATACCACCTGACATAGTATAGGTAAAGAGGATCCAATTAAGGATAATCCAAGCAAGCAACCAAACACCACAATGCGGAATTACAAACCAAGACAATGTTTTCAACTAAATTTTCATTAACATGCCCAGCTGTAAGGCCTTCCAGGTTAGGGCCAAATACAATCAAAAGTATTTATGCAACCTCTCTAGCTATTCCAACTCTAAAACAATTAGCAACTGATGGAAACCCTAAGGTAGATCTAAACTTGAGCTCGCAAGACTCCAAGAAATCTCCTTATCTCCAATCATGCAAACCACTAGCTTTGCTATTACAAACTATTAGATCACAATCTGATCTTCAAGATCTCACAGGATCCAAGTCTATCAGCTACTTCCACTGACTTCACTATCTAATGCCAAATTTGATCATGTCCTTAAACAACTACCCAAACACCCCTTAAATACTAATCTTCGACCACAAGTTGGCTGGAAGAAATAATTAACTCCTACGCCAAGTCAGCTTCTACTATAAACAAATATTAAATGCAACAACAGTCAGCTCTCAAATAGCCTTACAAATATTTAATTCTCCAAGTCGGCCTCAAGATCTACATAGGAGAATACAACAAAAGCTACCAACAATAAATGCACCAAGTCAACCAACCAAATCACCAAGAACTCTAGTCGGTAAACCAAAACTACTGAGTGCCAGAGAAACAATCGAGCACCAGTGAAACAACTGACCACCCCAAGCATCACTGATTAAGCACATCGATTGAGCACCCTAGGTATCATCGATTAAAAGTTCCACCGAGCACAAGAGGCTTCACTGAGTTCCTTCAATGACCAAGCTTCCTTCAATAACTGAGACCATCGGTTAGAGCTACAACTAAGTACCATAGAACCAAAACAACACACCACCATGAAGATTCACTAAGTACCCTAGAATGCCCCTATATCATTATTGAAGGTGTTTTTTTAAGCCCTCTTTTTGGTATTTGATTTTCTTTATGAGTTTTCTCTAAGTTCCTTGTGAACTAGATTTGTAAGGCACTTCTTGTTCATCAGTCTGTAAGGAAAATTTTGAAATAGTTACAGGCTGCTTTCAAGGAAAGTGTGAGTCCCAGGGATTATTTCTGAGGATTTGGAGGGGTTAATGAATTTGATGACCTTGTACTGATTTGTTGAAGGTTCTATGTAAGGCATAGATTACCTTTTGGTTTCAGATTTCCTTTCACTAATATGTTATAGTTGATGTGTACTCATCTAGACTCTGTGCCCTTGGATAGTAGCACGGGTCTAATATAGGAAACCTTTTAAAATCAAATCAAATTCTTTCTTGTTTATGTTTTGTTTGGTAGATGATCAAATCAATATTTGAAGACACCTATCCACTACTTGGTTTGTTGAAGTTTAATAAACTAATAAGGTACACCCACTTGAGTCTGTGGAGCTCAAAGTCAAAGGAGGATTCCCCATCCTTAGCAATGTTGTTCTTTTCCTGGTAGATTTTGAATTGGGTACAGAGAGTCAAGGGCATAAATTTCCATATTGTGATCTGCAAGAAAAAGTGAAAACAAGTGGGATGCACTACATTTGTTTGTTGCAAAAATTCTTCCTTGGATGATGGTATGGATTGAACGATGTCAACAATCTGGTCATGCATTAACATGGGAAAGTGTGGCTTCATTGGTTAAAGAAGCTCATTGTAATAGAGATTCCAATGTTACACTAAGGGAAATTGATTTAGCATATGGTTTAAGAGATAAATAGGTATGTATAAATATACTAATTGCCCATATTATTTAATTTTTTCAATTATATTGGTGTATATATGTGTGTGTGTGTGTGTTGTTTTTTTCTTTGCATACATTCAACCAAGAATAAATATGTTTATCAACTGGTGATGCCATAATTTTTACATGTTTGACATATTTCAAGTGAAACACCACAAGGCTATGTGGTGCAATGGTCATAAATTTCTAATCAAAAAGTTAGATGACATGAAGAAAACTTGTAATTCTAGGATAAATGTAGCCTTTCAAGTGATGAATGTTTCATCTAGAAGAGACATACATCCTAAAGTCTCACAAAGTTGATACTATGAGATTTTGGATGATATACTTGAGTGTGACTTTAAGTCCTTCAAATTTATTATTTTTGTCGTCCAATGGTACAGGGTATGATTGAATGAAAATGATCCTAAGAGAACTGTTATTGAACATGATAATGGATTTACAATGGTTAATACAAGGTCATTTGAACGAGCTAGAAATGAGCCCTATGTTCTTCCAAGCCAATGTGAGCAAGTATTTTACTTAGAGGTTCCACATAAACCAGGTTGGTCATTTGTTGTTAAACATGATCCAAGAGGAAGGCCGGTAAAGTATAATGTGATGCAAGCAGATACCGAAGAACTAGAAGATAATGTAGATGATGATCAAGATCAACAATTATTTTATGATGTGTTTGATGAAGATGTCGAAGAAGAGGAACTAGATCATGATGATGTTGGAGTTAATGTTCATGAAGATGATATCCATGTGGATGATGACATTATCAAAATAGATATCGATGATGATGATGATGATGATGACGATGACAATGATGATGATGATGATGATGATGATGATGATGATGATGACAATGACGATGATGATGATGATGACAATGAGGGCAATGGTGATGAGGGTGATGGTGATGATGATGGCAATAGCAATGGTGATAGCGATGGTGATAGCGATGGTGATGGGGATGGCGATGGTGATGGGGATGGCGATGGTGATGGTGATGGTGATGGCGAGATGATGATGAGGGTGATGGCGATGAGGGCGATGATGATGGCGATGGTGATGGTGATGACGATGATGATGATGATGATGATGACGATGATGAAGGTGATGATGATGATGATGATGATGATGACGTGACGATGATGATGATGATGACAATGATGATGATGATAATGATGATGATACAACCAATCCTTACAATGTCAAATTTGGATCAGATGATACAAACAAAGAGTTGGATGAAGAAGAAGATCAATGACATGATTGAAATGTATGAGGTATGCAATTATTATATTATCTATTTGATATTGATATCTTGATAGAATGTTAGTTAACTTATATGGTTACATAATTAATTCATTATGTTTTTAATTTTTATGCCATTACATAATTAATTTATGATGTACCTTTTTATTTTTTTAAATTTATGGTCCACCTCCAGCAAGTCCCAGTAGTAGCACCATGCCACCTCTAGGAGATGGAGACAGAGAGAGTGTTGGATAGCCCTCATTTTGTGTGAGATTTTTTGAAGATTTGAGGATTTTGTATGATGCACCTAATGAGTTATGTTATGTTATGCATATGATTACTCTGATGTATGTTTACAATGGATGCTTATGAAGTTTATGATGGATGGAAATGATGATGTCTAATATGATCAAATAAATTGTGATTTCTATATGTATGAATGTATTTGTAATGCAAATAATATGGATGGATAAAAATGTATTGCATATGACTTAACAAATTAACTAAATGTACCGTATATGATCTTATGTGGACTAATGCATATAATTAACTAAATGTATCTAAAGATGGCTAACATGAACTCATCTAAGATGAATGGATCAATTCATATGAACTTAACTAATGTGAACCTTAGTACACCTAATAAAATTTGAATGTATCTAAAATAAATAAATTAATGATTGATGTAAAATGAGTCAATACACCCTATAAAAACCCTTCATTATAATTCAATACACCCTATAGAAACCTTATATGATCTTATGTGGACTAATGCATATAATTAACTAAATGTATTGAAAATGATCTTATGTGGACTATTGAATATAATTAACTAAATACATCTAAAATGAACTCATCTAAGATGAATGGATCAATGCATATGAACTTAACTAATGTGAACCTAAGTGCACCTAATAAAATTTGAATGTATCTAAAATAAATGAATTAATGATTGGTGTAAAATGAGTCAATACACCCTATAGTTACCCTAATTGAATAAAGACCCTAATCAAAACCTTAATTAAATTCTAATTATCTTAACCCTTATTATAGTTGTAACACCAACCCTATTCATAGTTGAATAATTACAACCCAAACCCTAAAATAATAGTGATTTGAGTCATTAAAATTGAGTCAAAATAATAGTGATTTGAGTCATTAAATTGAGACCAAAAAATGCATAACATAAAATATAGTGTTTCTACCATTTTTAAGAGAAAAAACAAAGTATTCATGAAAAGGTCGAGTTTAAACCAAGGTTTGGGCATGTGTACCAAAAGGACAAGATAAATATATCGAGCCTATCTTGTTAGTTTCATAATTTTGTAGTGTGATATCAAGATCATCAAGTCATGTCTTGTTATTCCACAAAAACTGGAGATCAAGCTAGGGCATTGTCATAGCAAGCTTAGCAAAAATAAAGCCAAGTATATCTGATTTGTCCTCCATTAAAATTATTCAATTTACAAGGAAGAATGATTTTAATGAACTAATATTTTAGGGTTTCTGATTGATAAAACAAAATTTGCAAAAATCACCGCACAGTACTTCAGATTGATCAAACAAAATTTGTAGAAATCATTGCATGGAACTTTGGACATGCCCATATTGAAAAACCCTAGCTAAAAAGGTACTTGACATAAAATGGTGAATTCAAATGTTGGATGTTCTATGAAATAGAAATTGACATCACCAAGACATGTATTGTCTCTAGAGCTTGATAGCATAGAAATGAAAACATTTCATTTAATGTTGTCTTTCGGTCAGAAGTGTACATGCAATCCCATAGCACTGGTAGTTTATTTTAATTAGGGTTTATCTAATTTTAAATTTAGAAGTTGTATTGGTTAAAGGATTGAACATTGATGTAATTTTCCAATATGGGTTGGTTACTTTAAGAAAAAAACTTTTATCTCTTATTAGTACTCAATGGTAATATAATTTGTACACATTGTTTAGCTTGGAATCATTTTTATGTCCTTACTAGGACCACATTTTCTTAAGAAAATAATAGTGGCTACAACTTCAAGAAAACACAATAATCTATGTAACTATGCATTGATTTTTGAAAGATAAACAAAACATAGAGGTCAACATAATCTCCATAGTTAAATTCAAATACTCCCATCAAAGAAAATAAATATTATCACAATGTCTAATGATATATACTTTTTAGATTGACAGGACTACCTAATTCAAATGGATATCTAGTGATTGAAGAAAATGGTGGTCTAAACAAGCAATGTAATTCTGTGTGTTTCTCATTGACTTTATATAAGATCTTCAAATCAAAAAAAATTGTGGATTTTTGTTAGTACCTTGAATGCATGTATCATACTTTTTGTCGTTGCTTTCCCCACATATTTTTTGTTCTTTTTTTCTTGTAGATTTTCAATGCAGTAGCTGTTGTTGGTGTTCTAAATGTAACCCTTCTCATTCCTAGCTTCCATTTAAATATTGTGTGGAAAGATCATAGGTAATTTTATGATGTTTTGTTTAATTATTTCCCCTTGTTAAATTATAGCATCGAATTGATTGATATAATTATATTAATCTAATAGTTGATTATATATATATATATATATATATATATATATATATATATATATATATATATATATATATATATATATATATATATATATATATATAAAGATCATTTGATATTTGTATATGTTACAATATAGTTAATATTAACAATCAGTTATGAAGGGTCATGATCCTATGTAGCATAAGCCACATATGGTCATGGCTTTTCAAGACATGACTATTCAAAGGATATAAATGCATATTGATGGCTGGTGAAAAGATCAATCACAACGGTAATCTATTTCAGTACAGCCTCATATATATTCTCTATAGGATGATCTTGAATTTACAACATGGTATCAGAGCCTAACCTATAAGAGAATAAAATAAATTCACAAATAATAGGTAATATATTGGCAGCAATATTAGAGATAAAATATCATATATGTTCTCAGTCTAAACAAAAGAATGAAGGAGAATTAAAGACATTCATATTGTCGCAGAGGATAGTATTCAAATTGTAGGTTATACATTTTTATAACAGTGAAGCCGCAATTTATCAGATCGTAGAGGCTACATATTATCATAGCATATATTATCTCAGATATATATTGAAAGGGATCGTAGGATATAGATATAAGATTGCAGCATATATTATCAGAGACAATGCATATCAAAATCATAGTGACTATCGTATATCACAAAAGATTAATCTATATTGTTGAATATATATATTGGAGACATTATCTTATCAGAGGTTGATATTAATCAAGTTCAGATCATCGACACATTGGGAAATGAGATGGGAATAAGAAAAATGATGAACAAGAGTTTCTCGAGAATGAAGATCATCAACAGTGAATGCGTAAGGAGGATAGAAGGGTATCGGTTCTGCAGAAAAGGAACATACAGAACTGCAATGAGCAAGAGAAACATGGTGGACACTAGCGAATGAATCTACACCCATCATTGGGGGAGAAAAACAAATAGGAAACATAGTGTCCAGTTTGGAGAGGAAATTACACACCATATTTTAATATTACAGCGACCCCCCTAGAGATTACTCAGCATCCATTTATGGAATAGATATCCGGGATCAAAAGAATGGGATGTGCCAACCATGAATCAGCATAAACCATAGGATGGGAGAATAATTTCTTTTGGGCACTAGTAGAATAACGAATATCTAAAGTACGGATGAAATAGATTAGAATGGAGATAGAGGATTGATGAATACCATCAATCTATTCATAGGCACGATATGGGTGTGTGAGCCCTCATGTGGGTATTTCTAACTATGTGGATAAATGAAATTATCAATGTAGCGATTTGACAACACTAGGTATAAATATTGCAACATATCAAACATGCTTCAATGCATGGAGCCTAAAATCATATTTCTCTCCAACTGTATTATTATTATAAAGGAAAAAGATACAAATACAAGTGATAATACATGCAGTGATCTCCACCATGCTGTATATAGTAATGATAATATGAGCACTGATCAAGTCAAACAATAATTAATCAGTGATCATGATAAAATAGTGAATAATTCGTTAACCAATAATGAAGAAGTACGTATAGGGAAGAAGTAAATAATTGAAAGGAGTGATCAATAGTGGTAATATAGTTTGGAAGGGAATATAGTTGTTATTCCTAATATTATATATTGAATTGTGACCGGAAAAACTCTATGCAAACATCTGTAAATCATACTATCATCGGCATCCAAAGACAACAATAACAAACTAATAATTGGATTGAATCAAGGTGGGTTGCTACCATGTATCGAGCAAGGGAATTTACATATCTTCTACATCTTTGAACGGTAACCACCAAATATAGTGGAATCATCTTCTAGCCTACACAACTTGATCAACACTTCTATTTATGAAGGAGATATTTCACTCCAAATTGAAGGACATTAACTATATCGTAACCTTAGTAAAATCACCAAGGGCAACACTTAATATAAGTCAAGGGCATATCAATTTTATCTTAAGGAAACATGATGCATGAATTTAGAGATATTTTTTAGAAATGGCATCACAAGAACATTGAATAAACACACGGAATATATCTTAGAGAACAATATATAAATTTAGATTAACCATTACTCAAGACTCATTGTTTAATAGATAAATTCCATCAGTTTAGCCTTCAGTAATATCAAGAATTGCTTGCAAGTTTAATAGAAAGAAGGCGTTGCAATTGGAGATATAGAAATCAGTCTCATAAACTTAAATACCATAGAGGGGACATTACATATAATTAGATACTGATAATCGATAGTTATCATAATGAGATGTGATCTGTAAAGAAGAAAATTAACATAAGGATTAGAATGAAACCAATATGTTATGAAGAAGGATGATGGGTACGAGTATTGTATTAATGGGCTCATCTTACAAAAGAAAATACTTGAAAATATTTAAAATTTAAGATAAATATTCCATGCTTTATTAATTCATATGAATTTTCAGTTTGTAATTCATTAAATAATAAATCTTGTATGCTTCTATCATTTGTATTTTTGTACAAGATAGTTTAGCTTTATAAACTATTTGTAATCTATCTCTGACATACTTTTAGGACAAAAGCATGTGAAATTCAGATTCAAAGAAAGTCTGACATTTTCAAGAGGTCAAGAAGTTGATGAACTTGAGCTTCAGAGGGAGCATATGGTTCAGTTAACTTGTGACAATCTCAATCATATTGATTGAGAGGGAGTTCCCTATTGAAGGTTAAACAATTCTGAGATTATAGTAGTGGGAACTCGTGGATAGAATCACTGATGAGATGCACATGGATAGAATCCCTGATTAAGGCATTCCATACTAGAGGTCTTCCCTCAAGTCCAAGAGGGAGTGTTAATATTGTAGCCTTGGAAAAGATCAAAATGCATCTTATGCTAGCCAATGTAACCTTATGACTATTCAAATTATTCGTATTGGTTTTCTCAGGAAGGTATGAAATGACATCCTGTAGTAACACTGAGTTGAGTATATAAGCAGGGTATGCCTTCGTGACAAATGGAGAAGTTAAAGGACCTGCATCAATGGACATTTGAGGATCTTGATATAGAGGGAGTAGACCATGTTTTGTTGGTTCTCTAGTAATCAAGAAATTGTAGCAGATCATTATGATCATTATCATGTGAGAAGGCTATATGTTAGAGGGAGAAGCTAGAAGATCAAATTAAATTGGCACCCCAGGATCTTGGTCATACAAATTCAGAGGTAGTGTACCATGTCAAGATGGTGTATACTTGGTAAGCTCATAATTCACCAAGACTATGAGACAGTACAAACAAATGAAATTTAGTGGAGAGCATATGGTCGATATTCTTACCAAACCCCTTTCTAGAAAGAATATTGTCTACCTTCAAATAACCTTTGTATGTTGAGGAATAAAAGCCTTAGCTGAAAAGAATGTTTCAGCTTCCGTGATCCATCATTTTGTATCTTAAATGATTCTTGTCCTTGATAGACAAGTCTAAGATGGAAGCATTGGTTTCCACTCTCTGTGAAAAGCCATGGTGGATCCACCCTCTGAGAAGAGTCAAGGTGGACGTCATATGTGTGACTTTATGGGCTCATTCATTTTGTGTTATATTATGAAAGGTAACGATCTTTCATATGTGTTGGGTTACTATTGCTAAGTGATGCCTTAGACAATGGCGTAACCTAGTGTCAGGTATGACTATTTATTGTAGTCACTAGTCCTGACACTAAATTTTTGGAGTTGTTAAATCCAGTTCCGAATTGGTCAAGGATTATAACATGTGAATTGAGATTAGACTATATTAAGTTGTTGTCTCGGAATGTGCCAGATATCTTGACTGTTATCACTAAATCTAGTCCTGAATTGGTCAGGGATTATGATAACTCTTCTATCAAGATGAGTACATCATGATGATGTCTCAAGCTGTGTCAAATATCTTGATATGAAGCTATGTGTAAGTTATCATCTAATCCAGTTCTGAATTTAGTCAGGGATCATGATAACGAATGGTTCAAGTTTTGATCTAGATTGCACCGGATATCTTGACACCTATATTTATCATTAAATCCAGTTACGAATTGGTCGGGGATTTTGATAAATTTCTTATCAGGTTGAATTATGTTTCGGATTATGCCAAAAATCTTGATTCAAAGTGGTTATGTGTTATTTAAAAGAAATCTAGTTCTGAACTAAGTCAGGGATTTCAATAACACTCACTTATTATGAATATCAATCTCCTCTCACTAAGAGGGAGTGTTAAATTATAGTATCAAATTGATTGATATAATTATATTAATCTAATAGTTGATTTTATATATATATATATATATATATATATATATATATATATATATATATATATATATATATATATATATATATATATATATATATATATATATATATATATATATATATATATATATATATATATATATATATAAAGATCATTTGATATTTGTATATGCTACAATATAGTTAATATTAACAATCGATTATGAAGGGTCATGACCCTACATAGCATAAGCCATGTATGGTCATGGCTCTTCAAGACATGACTATTCAAAGGATATAAATGCACATTGATGGCTAGTGAAAATATCAATCACAATGGTAATCTATTTTAGTTCAGCCTCATATATATTCTCTATAAGACGATCTTGAATTTACAACACCCCTTTCTTGAGTTATATTTTAATAGTAGTTAAGTCATCTTGTTATGGATAATATATATCCATGTGTTCAAACTCTTGGGTGTGAACGTTAAGGAGGTTTTTGTAAGAACACATTCTGTAGGCATTAAAAAAAATAAAATGACTATTTTATCCTTCCTACTTAGTTATTATAATTTTGTGTGTCATGTCTAGGTCTCTTTTCAAATCTATGGTTTGATTGTTTCTTTCTAAGTTGCTTCCAAACACAAATAAAATAATGGTGGACCTTTCATACCCCTCTTATCTTTCTTTGTACTTTGTGTACAATAACCTTTCATAACCTATAAGTTTTTTACATTGATACTTCTCTTTTATAACTTTTGGTATCTTGTGAGGCTATTTCAATCTGGAAATAACTCACATCATTTTATTTAGCCTCTTGATGCCCTAGTAAGGTTTTTTACTAGTGCACATCAGACCTTGATATAACAAAATTGACAACATCTGCACTACCTTGATAATTTCTTGTCAATTACATATTTATGGCTTAAGACCTTAACAAATGGACTCATAGATATTATTTACATCACAAATGGTCATCATAGACCTTACTACATGAAATTAACTCAAAACACTAGACCCTATACAGTATGTACCTCATTATTCCATGACGACCTATTAGGTGTTCCTGCACCACTTCTCTACTAGTATCGAGGTAAGAACATGTAGTGTTAGGGTCCTTGTTACATGATAGATGAAAGATAGAAGTATAGTAACTTAGTACAGTGTAAAATATTTGTGCAGTTATTAGTTAGATGATTGTGGAGGTTTCATTGTACATTTTTTAAGGAATTCAAAGTGTATTTGAAGGTGTAAATTATTTTCTTGTTTTTTCTTTCGTAGTTTGAATTTGAATGATTTATGTGATTAATTCAATATTTTCAAAGCCTTAGGAAATTAGTTTAAATGATTGGAATTTAAATATATAGTGGAGACTTTCCATGGAGATTATATGATGATTTCCATCATAGGTATAGAGTGAGGCTATTGTTGTTGGATTGTAAAGGTATGTACTAACATTGAATAGGAACTTTCATATTTTCTCTTTAACATTGAATGACATCTATTGCAATATTAAACCTCATTATCCTAGAGTGTCATATAATTTACTATCTATTTAATGTTTCACTTGACAACCATGTTTAGAAACTTACTTTTGAGCCTTTATTATGACTTTCTCCATAGACTATCCTCCAAATCAGAATCAACATCTATCCTTATTAATTTTATGATTGATCTCAGGATATAGTGACAACTCATTGTCTAAGAGAATAGAAAACCATGCTCACTTAATTTCTAGTGTTTCTCCAAGAAAGGTCATTGTGTCACTCTTAAATTACAATGAGATTTTTACCCTCAGACTAGTCATTATGTAATGTATGATAGGAACTCCAACTTCATTTGATGCACTATTTGATTGAATATCATTGGGATTTATTAAGATGATATGAGTGTCCTAATTCTTCCATTACTACTGCCTTATCAAGCCACCTAAATCCAACATAATGTAGAATATTTCCTTTTCCTTAAAGAACATTAACTTGGGCACTACACTCTCTTGTAGCAGAAAAAGGATCTTTCCTTATGGAATTCTATCTTCTACACCTGGGGGTATCATGTATTCATACTTCTCATATTCAATGGTTTGTGACTACTTATATCTCTCTCATGATGGTCTGTATTATGCTTAGTTCACACTGAGAGTAAAAATATGGGGTGATTTTTCTCTCAATATGAAACTTGACATTATTCTCTAAAGAAGCATATGAACTCAATTGTCCAACCATATGAGAACAGTATTGTTGTTCACGATGTTAGGTTATTGATAATGTAACAAATATGCAATATATGTTAGCCTCTAGCTTCTTCATTAGCCTTCCTTAAACACAATAGCTTGAAACCAGTGCTAAGAGATTTCCACAATCCATATAATTAAATGATGTTGTTTCCGGATTCAATCATGTGTGAGATTTTTGCATAAACTTTTTGGATCACAATCTATGATCCATCATTAGGATGAAAGAGATTGTGAGGAAAAGAGATTTCCACAATCCATATATTTATTTTCCTTGTGCTCTTTCTCATCCTAATGATGGACCTCTTTCTTTTCCCCGTGATCTCTTTCATCCTAATGATGGACCTCATATCATATTTATTTTCCTCATGCTCTCTTTCATCCTGATGATGGATCATAGACTATGATCCAAATGGTTGATGCAAAAATCTCACACATAATTGAATCTAGAAACAGTATCACTTAGCTTAAAACTAATCCTTTGTGAACTACATGGAAGGCAAAAACTAGTAGATAATGTACTCTTCTTGTGGAATAATAGTATTGTTGCTTGTTCATTTTTTTTTTTATCTCTCACTGAGGATTCTCTTTTTTTGCATCCAATGAGCATGGTGCTCCTCAAGGTTGTGGGTTTCAAATTAAAAGTCAACTTGAATGATAGAGTGATAGCTACTGATTTGGTATTAATTATCACTCAAATTCTACAAAATCATGGTTCCATTGGAAAATTTGTGGAATTTTATGGTAAGTTTATAGCAAGCCCTTTGTATCTTCAGTCTATTTTATTACATTTTAGTTTTTGCAAGTTTATGAAGCTTTATTGACTATTAAATATATTGTAGTTGAGTTGGTGTGTGGCTAATTGTAACTCGATGTATTCAATTTAGGTGATCGCATGGTTAAATTGTAACTTGATGATCAAGAAACTATTGCAAACATGTCCCTGAATATAGAGAAACAATGGGATTCTTCCCTATAGATCATGTGACTTTGGAGTATTTTAAATTGACTAGGCATAGTGATGAGACAGAGAGTATGTATAATTTCTATTTTTACAAAAGTACAATACTTTATTAGCTATTGATGCTACATACCTATCAACTGCAGATAAATATGATTGAGGCTTATCTTCGTGCAAATAGAATGTTTGTGGACTATAATGAGGTAGTTTGTTTTCTTCTATTTAATCTGAATATTGATGGATTCCTACATGTTGGCATGCACTGACCTATGTGACTATATCCACAAGTAGAGACAATTTATTCATCCTACCTTGAGTTGGATCTCTCATCTGTTGAACCTTGCATCTCAAGTCCAAAATGGTGAGTGTATTGTAGGCGCATTCATGGTTTATTGACTAATTTCATTTCATATCAATTCATATTCTAAAAGATTAAAAAAAATTCAAATGTCAAATTTTATTGGTATCCTATTGCAAACCACATGATTGGGTTCCTTAGAAGGAAATGAAGGTAGAATGGAATGCATGCCAGGACAAAAAAAAGGTTGGTTTTAAGGTGAGATTGATAGTTTTTTTATAATAATAAAATTGTACAGGTTCGTTGAAATTCTGATGATACTAGTCATTAGCTTTCCGATGGTTGCCTCAACAAGATCCAACGAGACTGTTGTACATGCAATGAAAAATTTTATCGCACCTACAAAAGTCTCATTGGCACATGTTGTTAGGTGATCATTGGAGTTCTGATGACTAGTATCGTTGGAACTATGACAAATGTAATAGCATGTGGTGTCTTCAGCTTTTGATGAACATTTCATCACAATTTTAATGAAACTATTTTCATCACACCTTCCGACAAAATTCCAACGACAAAAAGATAACCAAGGTTTAGTTAAAAAATCAACAAAGCATCATCAAAATTTCAACAAAGTTTCATTGGAATTTCCACCCAAATGCACTAGTGTAATGGGCTTCCTATGACTAATACATGGAAATATTAGTCATGCATGACCACCAAAACACTATAAAACCTCCACCAACCGTCCTACAAGTTTGGAAACATAAATTACACGTGTATATAGACCATTTCACCAAGTTAAAGAATTTTCCACTAGTGAAATGGTGAGAAATGCATTTTTGTTTCAACAGAATTACAAATATTGCAAATAATAGGGGTTAGACCAATAGAAGAAAAAACATGACCCACAACAAGTTTTTTAACAAAAGCAACCGTCTAAAACAAATCTTTTTTGGTTCAGATTTACCCTTCCAAAAATATTCAAAGAAAAAATGCCAATCAGAAAAGGGGTTTACAGATCCCTAGCACTAGGACACCCATGAGATGATAGAGGATTCCTTCTTAATAATTTGATACAATTTTTTAGTAGAGGTTGCAATCAAAGTATTACCATCTATCCATTTACTGTTCTTTAGAAATGAGACTGAATCTAGAATATCCCCTTTCAACTTATCATTCACTGTCTTACTAACCAAAGTATATGTCTTTTTTTGAGAAATAGGGATGTTGAATTTAGAACTGACAAACTCCCATGACCCCAGGTGTCCATCCTTCAAGATGTCCTGAATTAGAGATATCCCTTTTAAATTCTAAATCTTAGTAGAGCAAATCTGAGTGAGGGATAATTGTTTACCATTGAGAGACAACCCCCACCAAATAGAATGATCCCCAACAACATAGAATGGAGGACCACCTAGAGCATTCCTATCTGGAATGAATTCTCTCACCTAAATCCATGCTTTCCAAAAAGAATAAAAAAAATTTGAGCCAAATAACTTCAATTTGCAGTCACCCATCATTATATTACAAATTGGAACATTCCTCCATTGTTTCCCTTTTCTTATAACTGATCTCCCTATGTTGTTTCTAATAAGAACTTTCCAAGGTTCATTTCCCCAGAGTGCTTTAATTACCCATTTAGCTTCCAAGGCAGTCACATGCACTTTAATGTCTTTCAACCCCAATCCTCCATGTCTTTTCTCTTGACAGCACCAATCCCATCTCACATAGTGTCTTTTCCTATTACCATGACCATTAGACCACAAAAAATTCCCTGAGAATCTTTTCTATCATATTAGCTTGAGAAATAGCAAACATCCATGTTGAGGCATAATAGATATGGTGTGCAGAAAGAACCTTTTGAACACTTTGGATCCTACCAGCAATAGAAAGTGTTTGATTCTGCCATTTTATATGCTTTTTTATTAATTTATCATAGATCCAATCCCACATGCTACTAATATTGGTCTCAATCGAGAAAGGTATACCCAAGTACCTAACAATCTTGTTAGGGCAAGCCCATTACCAACCTTTTACGGATAGCCAATTAGGGGGTCCTCTGACCAACCCAAGATAGTCGATTTGTGAGGAGATGTTTTTTACCCTGAAGCTTTACAAAAAAATTCAAGCCTTTCGACTGCAATGTCAAAGTTTCCTTCGGATAAATCTAAGAACAGATCTGTGCCATCTGCAAACTGAGCGTTGATAAGTTGTTCCTCATTGAGAAGAGAAATACCTTTGATAAGAGGCCTCAAACTCTTCCCCCTAAGGATATAATACAAGGCATCTACGGCAATAACAAATAGTGAAGGGGCTATTGGACACCCTTGTCTGATATATCTCTGCAACATTATGGGTTCTAATAGAGATCCATTCACATTAATGACTGTTGAAGAGTTCTTAAACAAGATGCTAATCCATTTGTAACAATAATATTCAGGAAATCCAAAAGTGTTTAACATTCCAAGCACAAATTTCCATTCTACTCTATCATATGCATTTTCAAAATCTAACAAGATCATAGCCACATGTTGTCCATCAGCCCTAGCCCAATGCATTGCTTCCCAACTGGTGACTAAGTTTTCCAATATGAATCTACCTTGAATAAATCCAGTTTGGGTATTCGAAATTAAGTTTCACAATAGAAGAGCAATTCTCCTAGCTAAGACTTTTGATAGAATCTTATAAGAAAGGTTCAACGAGGTAATGGGTCTCCAATTTTTCCCTAAAGTTCTATCTCCTACTTTGGGTAAAAGCTTAACAAGTCCTTTGTTGATGGAACCTCCAAGAGATCCTTTAATCATGGCTTCTTCATATACTTTTAGTCCAACTCCAGTCCTATCCATTCCTTATTCCTTTTGTAAAACTCAGCAAGAAGACCATCCAACCCAGGTGCTTTGCCATTGGAAAAGGAATAAATAGCTTCTTTAATTTCATCCAATGAAATAGATTCCCCAAATAAGAGGCATTATGTTCTAACATATTTTTTTTAATGTCTTTATGCACGCAAGAATTGAGCCATTTTTATGGGTTCCCCTTGTCTCTAGAATTGTAAACCTGGTGTCTCTTGGAGTGAAATACTTGCTGGTTATGTGGAGGTTTTTAATTCCAAACTTAATTCTTTTTTATTTGCACTTACAAATGAAGTTATGTGGACTCTTTTTGATGCAGGAGCATCCTGGGTGTAAGAGCAATCTTGCATCACCCAAAAATATTTATGTTTTTGTATTCAATAAGAGTTATCTTGTGCAGAGATGCTATTTATGGAAACTTGCTATTTTTAGTAAGTTGGTCATAAATCTTAGAATGTTTTGATTTTACATTTGGAGGTTCATCTTAGTCATATCAGCCTGCCAGTAAAGTTTCATGGCTAGATCAGGTCTAGTTTTGAAGATATTGAAGATTTTCGGTATTGGCAGCAGGGTATAGAAACTTTGAACTCGGTTTTGAAGGATTTAGAGGCTCCATATGAGGTCAAAAACTTGGGTGACAAGCACTTGCATGAGTCACGCCTGTAGAGCACTTCGTGGCCTTTCTAAAATGGGGTTATAATAGTCAATCGGGTCAACTGGTGATGACTTATGGTCTCTGAAAGTCGGGTCACCTGAAATGGTGGAAAATAATTTTCCTTCAAAATTTTTATTCGGGTTTCAAAAGTTATTTTGAGCCGACTCTGATGTAATAAATTGAAAAATAAAATAATTCTAAGTTTGGTCGGCCCTAAGGGCTAAATTTTTGGAGCCTTCTTGGGCAATGGAAAATGCCTATATAAAGAAGGCCCGTAATGTTGTCTAGGGCAGTTCTGGGTAGTAGATCTGGGTATTGATTTGAGGCTTTGTCCTACAGAATATTGTAAGGGAATGCCCATGTGGCTTTGCATATTGTAATTCTAAAAGTTTGTAATTCCACATTTGTGGAGATAATAAGAAGCCAATTTTCTGTTCTTGCATATTGTTGTTGTTTCTTTGTTTCTGTTATGTGTTTGTGGTATTAAGGGGAGAACCCTTCATCAAGTGGTATCAGAGCCAAGTTTTCCTGAGTGTGTAAATAGATCACCGACTATGAGGCAATTTGCACTAGGACCATGGTTAGGGTTTCAGCATGCATCATAAAAATGCCTCCATGAAGGGAACATGGTAGAAGAGCTGGTGTTGTAACACCTGAGGTTAGAGCACTCCAGAGAAAAGTGCGAGCATTACAAGAAGAGATTCGCAGAGGAATGAATCTTAATGTCAGAGATGAAAGTGAGGATGA
Source organism: Chamaecyparis obtusa (assembly GCA_027943335.1). NCBI lineage: Eukaryota > Viridiplantae > Streptophyta > Pinopsida > Cupressales > Cupressaceae > Chamaecyparis > Chamaecyparis obtusa. The sequence goes on from BSBK01008540.1 coordinate 198,095, forward strand.
AGCTGAAGAAGGAAATGATGATCAAGAAGAAGAAGAAGGTGAAATTTTGAATCGAGAAGAAGAAAGGCTTTTCTGGGCCATTTAAGATCGAAAAAAGAACTAAGATCGAGGTTCCTGCATTTTCAGGAAATCTTAACCCAGAAGAATTGATCGACTAGATCAATGAATGTGAAGAATATTTTGAGTATGAAGATATTGAGGATCCTGATAGGGTCAAATTCGCAAAGGCCAGACTGAAGGTTCATGCAAAGATCTGGTGGCAAGAGATTCAATTGGAGTGAAATAGAAGAGGAAAGGATAAAATCACAAGATGGGATCAGATGGTGGATAAATTGAAGCAACAGTTCATTCCTGTTGATTATGAGCTTGACCTATTGAAGAAGATGCAAAGTTTGAAGCAAGCAGGAAGATATGTTCAGGAGTATACAGAGGAGTTCTATCAAATCCTCATCAGAACAGGCCATGCAGAAGCGGATAAGGAGAAAGTTGCCCGTTACCTTAATGGGTTGAGGTCGAGCATTTAGGAGCTGAATCTGGTTCGAATGAATAGTATTGAAGAGGCATACCAGTTTGTCGTAAAAGTGGAGGAAAAGTTGAACAAGAAGTTCGAGAGTAGACAAAATGGAAGAGGTCGTAGTGGACGATCTAGTGGACAGTCATAGGGAGGCCAAAATGAAGATCTGAAAAAGAAGGATGAGGCCAGTAGCAGTCAAAATTAGAGAGGAAACAATTCCAATCATTTCCAACATTAGAATAATAGAGATCATAGAGGAAGAGGAAGAGGACAAGGTTCAGGAAGAGGATGCTTTCGTGGAACATGTTTTCACTATGGAGAAGAAGGTCATAGGGCATTTGAATGTCCTCAACGCCAAGGAAGGATAGATAGGAGGAATGAAGGCTAGGAAAAAGTTGCACATGTAGATGAAGATGTCAGATCATCAAATTCAAAAGATGATGAAAGAGGATAAATGATGATTAATAGAAGAGTCCTGCTGAGTGGTGAGAATGAACCTGAACAAAAGAGGAGCTTGTTTCGCACTAGATGCAAGTGTGAGGGTAAATATTGTGATGTGATTATTGATAGTGGAAGTACTGATAATTTGGTGTCAGAAGAGATGGTGACAAAGTTGAAGCTCAAGAGACAAAAACACCCACATCCATATCGGATTGCCTAGGTGCAGGATGACCACAAGGTCATGGTCAGTGAACAGTGCCTAGTAAAGTTCAAGATCGGCGGGTACCAAGATGAGGTACTATGTGATATCATATATATGGATGCATGTCATATGTTGTTGGGTAGACCATGGCAGTTTGACAGATGTGTTGTACATAATGGTCGTGTGAATACCTATTCCCTGACAAAGGATGGAGTGCGACATAAGCTAAAGCCATTGAAGGAGTCCAAAGAAAAGGTATGTGGTAATGCAAGAATAACATTTTTTGATGGAAGAAAATTCTTAGATGGTATGAGGCATGAGCATGTGTGTTTTGCTTTAATTTCAAAAGCTGGTAAAGAAGAAGTAGAGGATGTACCTGTAGAGGTTGCAGATTTGTTGAATGAGTTTCAAGATATTGTATTTGATAATGTACCTGATGGATTACCACCGGTAAGGAAGATCATTCATCAAATGGATTTGATTCCAGGAGCCAATTTTTCAAACAAGGGAGCACACAGAATGACACCAGCAGAAAGTGAAGAGTTGAACAGACAAGTACATGAGTTATTGTAGAAGGGGTTGATTCGAGAGAGTCTGAGTCCCTGTGCTGTACCAATGGTATTAGCACCAAAGAAGAATGGAGAATGGAGGATGTGTACAGATTCCAGAGCAATAGACAAGATCACAATCAAGTATAGGTTTCCATTGCCACGAATGGATGATATTATGGATTGTTTGAGTGGAGCTATGTATTTTTCAAAGATAGATCTGAAGAGTGGATATCACTAGATTCGGATCAGAGAAGGAGATGAATGGAAGACTACCTTCAAGACAAAGGAAAGACTGTATGAGTGGTTAGTCATGCCTTTTGGGCTAACCAATGCACCGAGCACTTTCATGCGGCTCATGAATGAGGTTCTGAAAGAATTTCTGGGTAAGTTTGTCATTGTGTACCTAGATGATATTTTGATCTTTAGTAAGACATTGGAAGAGCATATGATGCATATTCGTATGGTGTTTGAGAAGCTGAGAGATGAGAAATTGTTGATTAATTTGAAGAAGTGCAGTTTTGTGAAGAAAGAGTTAGTGTATTTGGGATTTGTAGTTTCAATAGAAGGTCTAAAAATGGACCCAGAGAATGTACAGGCTATCCTTAAATGGCCTACTCCAAGGAGTGCTACTAAGGTAAGATCTTTTCATGGTTTGGCTAGCTTTTACAGAAAGTTTATTAAAAATTTTAGCAGTATCTGTGGACCCTTGACTGAAACAATGAGAGGGGATAGAAAAGAGTTCAAGTGGACTAATGGGGTAGATAAGAGTTTTAAACTGTTGAAATAGAAAGTTACAGAACAACCTATTTTAGCACTTCCAAGTTTTAATAAGGTGTTTCAAGTAGACTGTGATGCTAGTGGTACTGCAATAGGAGCTGTTATGAGCCAAGAAGGTAAACCTATTGCTTATTTCAGTGAGAAATTAAATGATTCCAAGAGAAAATATTTTGTTTATGATCAAAAATTTTATGCTATAGTTCAGGCATTGAAGAAGTGGAGACACTATCTGCTTCCTAAGGAGTTTGTTTTGTATACTGATCATCAAGCTTTGCAATATTTGAATAGTCAAGGAAAGTTGAATCAAAGGCATTTGAAATGGGTTGATTTTTTGCAGAGTTATACATTTGTTTTAAAGCATGGGAGTGGAAAGTCTAATAGGGTTGCAGATGCTCTTAGCAGGAGGCAACTATTGCTGACAGAGATGCAGATTGAGGTGGTTGGGTTCAAGGAACTCAAAAATTTGTATCCAAAAGATCCTGATTTTGGTGAAGCTTGGAAAGCTTGTAAAGAACCTGTTACTCTAGACAAAATGAAGTGGATGGATTTTATCATCCAAGATGATATGCTATTCAGAGGGAGTCAGTTGTGCATTCCACGAAGTTCTATGAGGAATAATATGATAAAGGAGAAGCATAGCGGAGGATTGGCTGGACATTTTGGTCGTGATAAAACCCTTGCTTTGGTTAGTGAGAATTATTATTGGCCATAGTTGCAGCAAGATGTCAAGAAGTTTGTACAGAGTTGCAGAGCATGTCAGATGGCAAAAGGAGTGAAGCAGAATACAGGGTTGTATCAGCCATTACCTGTACCAGAGAAGCCTTGGGAGGATATCAGTATGGACTTTGTTCTTGGTTTACCAAGGACACAGTGGGGACATGATTTAATTGTTGTGGTAGTTGACAGATTTTCAAAGATGGCACATTTTATTCCCTGCAAGAAGACTAATGATGGTGTTCATGTAGCAAAATTATTTTTCAAAGAAGTGGTGAGACTACATGGTTTGCCAAAGAGTATAGTTTCAGATAGGGACACTAAGTTCATTGGATATTTCTGGCGTATATTGTGGAAGAAGTTGAAGATAGATTTGAAGTTTAGTTCATTATATCATCCACATACTGATGGATAGACAGAGGTGGTGAATAGGAGTTTGGAAAATTTGCTGAGATGTTTGGTTAGAGATAAGCCAATAGGATGGGATTTGATTTTACCACAGATAGAATTTGCATACAATAATTCTATCAACAGGAGCACTGGTAAATCACCATTCTAGATTGTATATGGGAGTAGTCCAAGAAATGCATCTGAGTTGAGAAGGATAGATCAAGGAGAAATAAATAGTGCTAAAGCTGAGGATTTTGCAGAACATTTGAAGAACATCCATGAGGAGGTGAGGAAGCATATTACCAAGATGAATGCATAGTATAAGGCTAAGGCAGATGAGAAAAGGAGGCATAAGGAATTTCAGGTTGGAGATGAAGTCATGGTTCATTTGTGGAAGGAGCGATTTCCAGTTGGTACATATAACAAGCTGAAAATGAAGAAGTTTGGGCCATGTAAGATACTGAAGAAGCATGATTCAGGAAATGCATGAGGTCGAGTTGCCTACTGAGTTGAATATTTCACTAGTGTTTAACATTTCAGATCTGACAGAGTATCATGAGGGAGGTGTTGAAGATGAGATCACAACAGTACAGTGGAGTATTCCAGCAACTAGTTCAGATACCAAAGAGATTGAGGATATATTGGATAGTCGTGTTGGCAGAAGCACAAGGAACAGGACATATGAAGAACATCTAGTCAAGTGGAAAGGACAACCTATTGAAGATTCATCATGGCTGACAAAGGAGGAGGTTAACCGCCTTGGTTTTCCTCTACACACCTGAGACGTGACGGGGTCACTTCTCAAATTACCCTGAGTGTCTGATGTAGGAGCATCCTGGGTGTAAGAGCAATCTTGCATCACCCAAAAATATTTATGTTTTTGTATTCAATAAGGGCTATCTTGTGCAGAGCTGCTATTTATGGAAACTTGTTGTTTTTAGTAAGTTGGTCATAAATCTCAGAATGTTCTGATTTTACATGTGGAGGTTCATCTCAGTCATATCAACCTGCCAGTAAAGTTTCATGGCTAGATCAGGTCTAGTTTTGAAGATATTGAAGATTTTCAGTATTAGCAGCAGGGTACAGAAACTTTGAACTTAGTTTTGAAGGCTTTAGAGGCTCCGGATGTGGTTAAAAACTTGGGTGACAGTTGCTTGTGCGAGTCTGTAGAGCGCTTTGTGACCTTTCCAAAATGGGGTTATAATAGTCAATCGAGTCAACTAGTGATGACTTATGGTCTCCGAAAGTCGGGTCACCTGAAATGGCAAAAAATAATTTTCCTTCAAAATTTCTGTTCGGGTTTCAAAAGTTATTTTGAGCCGACTCTGATGTAATAAATTGAAAAATAAAATAATTCTAAGTTTGGTCGGCCCTAAGGGCTAAATTTCTAGAACCTTCTCGGGTGGTGGAAAATGCCTATATAAAGAAGGCCCGTAGTGTTGTCTAGGGTAGTTCTGGGTAGTAGATCTGGGTATTGATTTGAGGCTTTGTCCTACAGAATATTGTAAGGGAATGCCCATGTGGCTTTGCATATTGTAATTCTAAAAGTTTGTAATTCCACATTTGTGGAGATAATAAGAAGCCAATTTTTTGTTCTTGCATATTGTTGTTGTTTCTATGTTTATGTTATGTATTTGTGGTATTAAGGGGAGCACCCTTCATCACTTTGGAAGGACATGAACATAGAGCTTTTTCAGTAAGAGCAAAGGAAACCTACTGAGTTTAATTTTAAACTCACACACTTTCATATTATGTCACAGGTCTCCATGGTTCTCAATATTACAAAGAGTAGATTCATGAGACTAGTGCAGGAGGGAAGCTTGATAATCCATAAGGATGAGGTACAGTCTGCTAAGTATGTTGTTGAACACCAAAGTTTCCTTGCTCCCACAGAAGTGGAAGATCTGAATAATCTTATGATCAAGTGCCAGTTAGATGCCATGAACCAGGGGACTATTAGTACCTTGCATTTTGTTCAGGGGGAAGAAGTTTTAGTCAAGGCCAAAAGACAATGCATAGGACGATAATACATGGGTCCCAAGAGAAAATTCCACCCAGACTATTGGGTGGGAATATTTTTTATGATTAGTAAATGATCTTTGATGTAATTATGAAATGATCTCGTAAGTAAGAATGATATATTTTGAATAGTATAGTTTATAGATAAGAAACTAATAACACTCCCCCAATTTTGTAATTGTATATGTTATGGGGGTTGTGTATAAATGATACTGGATCCAGTTGCTTAGTTTTATCTTTTGATAAACTATCTTAATAGAAAAAGAAATGCATTTTAGGAAGTTGATTGTTACCCTAACCTAGGGTTTCAGGTTGTTTGTAAAGATATTACAATAAATTTTGATCTACTCAATGAAAAGTAACGAAACCAAATTTGTTAGAAACTAGATTCACTCATTTTTCATATCCAATCAATTTTAAGCTACCAAATATCCATACTAAACCATACAATATGCTACAACATGACTTCTATAGGAGAAATTTAGGATTAGTAGCCACTAAAATATTCATAACTTCCTCAAAACTCAATGAAATTGAGTGGAACAAAAAGGAAACAAAATTATATTTGATGATATTTCATCCCCAATCATTTTCAAATCAATATCAATTCATAAAAACACGTACAATGCAAATAAATAGCAAGGAAATGTCCATATTTATAAAAATTGTGATATGCATTGATTGTTTACTTCACCAAAGATTCAACCAACCTCCTTGGTCAATGGAATAAGGTGTATTATATGTTTTCCAACCTTCCCCAAAAGTTGGTAACTATATTTTTAATTACAAACTAATAAAACAACAATTTGTCTTTTATGACAACATTGCAGGAAAAGTTGCTTAACAACAAAGACAAGTTTTTTAGTAACTTTTACATGTTTTGGCCAATGGACCTCAAAATTGCACAGTTGGATCCAAATACATAATAATGGCCTCAAATGGAATTATTTACATAAAATAAAATAAAAACCCCATTTTTTTCCATGTTGACACAACACATGCTCTTAGGGTGCTCATGCACCACTTCACGGGTTAGTGAATGGTGTATACTTGGAGTGAACTTTTATGATGCATATTTTTCTATTAGATTAAGAAAAAACATAATAGTTATAACCCTTAACAAAATTTATAATATGGAAAGATAAAATAAGGCCAAGCTAGCCAAAAATAATAGATTAATAGCACTTTCAAAAGAAAGTAGTACAAGTACAACCCAGTTGTCAAAACAACAATTAAAAAAGGATAGAATTGGGACCCCAAGGGTATTCTTATATAATACTAGGCCTAGTATTAATTGGCCTTACCCAACACTCTAGCATGAGTTTGGGATAATTATTTAGTAAGACCTTTTCTTCCTCTAAACAACAAGCAAGGATATATTATCTTCCAAATTATTAGATCAAGTGGAAGCTAAGGAATTCCCCCATAGAGATTCCATAAATGTATGAAGAAAAAGTAATAGAATATAAAGGAAAAAGGAAACCTTCCACCACATGGATAATTTTCAAACTGGATCTGAATAAAAAGATAAGGCATGCTATGAAATCAAGGTATGAGGTTCCCCAATAGGGTTCTAATGGCATGTCATTGTCATAAAAGAAGATAAGGAATTGTTATTCTAAGAGGATCTATTTAATGTAGAATCAAGGGCATGAAAATCAAGTAATACTCATTATAATTCTTCTAACAATATAAATTCCCTTGCATTAAGAGAGGACAATTTGTAGCTAGGTAGTCGATGGAGAAGCATTCTCTACATCTAAAAGGGAGACCTTGATAATCAATAGGTTGAGACGGGGTCCTTTTGACTTTCATCAAAATCACATCCACATGAAGAGGCTTGGATATGTTAAGATATTGATACAATGTTTGAACTCTTGGGAGGCTCTCTCTAGTGACAAGATCAAGTTATTTCCTTGTGCTAGGATCTTCTTCATAGCATATTTTGCTTCTTCAAAGGATCAATATTTGGTGATTGAAGACAAGATATAAATGTGGGGAGAGCATTTTCTATCAATCAAGGATTGATATACATATTTCAACATCCTTTCTAAACCTCTCAATGTTAGCCCTTTCAGGTTTGAATCCCAAGTATTCCTCTTCAAATCTAGTAATATTCTTGCTATGAGACCATTGGCAGTGCAATTGGTCATTCTTGAAGGTTGAATCTACTACTTCTTACATGGGCCACTCTATTTTTTCTTGTATATTAGTGAACATAGATATATCTAAATCTCTTAGTGAGATTAGCATTTTGATGGTGTAAGGTAGGCCTTGGTTTCCCCTATTGGACTATGAGGATATTTCATTCAAATGTAGGTAATTTCTTGTCAATTGCCACCTAGCTTCTTGGTGTCCACACTTCTAGTACAAGGGTGTAGCTACATGATGGAGGAATTCCTACAAAGATCACTTAAATATTCATGTTGTTGACTCTTTCGTTAACAGTTCATCTGAAGAGACAAGTCTTCTTAGGATGTTGGATCTTATTTTCGCATTCCCCTTATAGAATTTCATGCTCTCAAGCATGTAGTTAGCATGTCTTTAGAGAGTCTTATTCTTGATCCATTAGCTCCTATTATCCTACCTAGCTTATGCCCTAGTTGAGTAGTCTCTAATACCATTGGTTTGGTATTGCATTGACCTAATCTTGGGGAATTTTTTTGACATTTGGCTAATCCAAATAGATATTTCTTTACTTCTATTGAACCCATGGATGGGCACTCTAAAGGATTGTCTCCCTCCCTTAACTAAGGTCTATGGACTTTGATAAAAAAAATTGTATCTCAATTGCACACCAAAGTGTTCAAGGTGTTACATTAAATAGAATTAGGTATGCCATTGCTTAGGCTAGCTCTCTAGGCAATATTTTATTTGTGTTAATTCTGAATCGGCTACAATTTTGATTTCCTCCCTTGTGAAAAAACTATTGTATTTGTTTTAAATGGCTCTTTGTTATATACAAGGTTTCTCAAATCACTTTACCTAATCAAAAACATAAAAGGTGGATAAGCTATATGAGAATAGATAAAAATATACTTTAAAATAAATTGTTATTAATTAAAATAAATTTAGATAAAATAACTTCACATTATACATACTCAAAATAAATAAAACTAGATAAATATATAAAAATGTAGTATGAAAAAGATGCTTTTATATTGAAAGAATATATAAAAATGTACTTTAAAATAATTTGATTAATTAAAATAAATTTTAATTATTTAAAATAAATCTAGATAAAATCTCTTAAATAAACAAAATAAATTTATATTATTATAATGTTTTACATTACACACTCAAAAATAATTGATAACATGAGAAATGGACAAGCAAAATATAGTAGATGAAATTGAAATATAAATACACTTTGACCCTGAAGATAAACATAAATCTTAAATCATTTTGTAATCTTTAATTTTTGTTTTTTAGCTTTTTCTTGTTATATAAATTATATGACAAAAAGGACAATGAAATTAGAAGGGATGATTTTTTATTAGAAGAGAATATAAAAGTGTAAAAATGTATTCTAAAATTATAAGATAACAAAACTAAATCTCAAGTTCAATTTGTAATAATATATGTTTAACTATAATCTTAAATATTATATTTTCTTGTAGCATCCTATTAAAATATTAACTATATTTAATTACTATATGAGACACATAAATCCATCTATTTCAATATAACATCAATTTATGTTTTTTGTTTTTTAACATGATATCAAGAATGTTCTAATTCTTGTTTCTGTGTAAAAAGCCAGCACTTCAAATTTCATGTTACTCATTGAGGCATGTCCAAAATTGCACATTTCCTCTCCTTTTTTCTATTGTTGTTGAGTGTAAAATATAGTAATGTAGGAACATGGAAGAAGTCTGAAGGAGCAGACAAAGTAATAGCAACCATAAGCAATTTTGAATTAAGGAAATACACATTTGAAAAATATTGCCAAGAGTTTCAAGATTGTCCAAAAGACAATAAATTTTTATATAGAGAAAATCAAATGGAGTTGGTTGTTTGAAATGAAAACGTTTAAAAAGCGGTTTGAAATTATAGTAAATCATGAAGGTTGCAAGAAAATGGCCACAAACATAGGATGAACAAATTTATGGTAGGTAAGTTGAAATATTTACATGTTGAAACCGAGAATATAATGTTAGTATTTCTTTTGGACAACAAATATGAAGTTATTCCTAAAGAAGAAGATGAAAGTTCTATTGCACTTGAAATTGGTATGCAAATTGATGATATTCCTCAAGACAAGGAGGTCGAATAGAAAAAAGAAGTGAAAAAGACAAAGGATAGTGATGCATAGGATAAACAATTGAAGGATGGTGGTGTGTAGGTACACCAAGTCCCATTAATTTTTTCACAAGTTTCAGAAGTCACAGTTGCAACAATAGATAATTTGAATATACTTGAGATTCTGATGGAATAAATTGTTGATGATAGTGCACTAGATATACCAAAAGATTCAATTGATCAAGTTGACAATGCAATGGAGAACCTTGAGGATAGAACGGGGAAAGAATCAGAGGAGAAAGAACAAGAGACAAAAAAGGTAAATAAAATAGATAATGAGGAAGAGAAAGAGAAGGAGAAGGAGAAAGAGGCAGACATATAAAAGGAAAAGGAAGCAAAAGATGAGGCAAGGAATGAGAAAGAGACTGAAAGTACTGAATAGACAGAGGATACCAAACCTATAAACACAATGATATCTTTGACAATAGTGGATCCAAATGTCCAAGTTGATAGCAAGGTTAAAATTGTTGGCAAGGGAAAAGGAGTCATGGAAACAAGAGACACTGGCAAATCAATGAAGGCATATGTGAAGATTGAAAGCATGGATGATGAGTTGAGAATTCCTAAAGGGCCAATTGATCTCTCTATCCTTTTCTACTACATAGGCTAAGATTTTATTAACTTTTTTAAGCGCAAGCAAGAGAGGAAATGGGCAAAAACTACTTGGAAGAGAGAAATATAATGGAGGAAGCATCTGAAGTACTTGAGAGGCTAGTACCTACTTTTGTCATAGATTCTACAAAAAGTCCCTCCAACACCTTCAACAATTAACATGTAAAGGACATTGACATTGATCAACAATTGGGAACATGTAAAGGACATTGCAGTGTATCTACCATTCAAAGGGTTTTTTATTTTGATAATCTGCAAGGAAGATACAAGTGTTTCAATGGAGGATAACAGTGTTCTTGATGAGAGGGCAAGAATTACTGGCAAATTTGTAAAGGGCGATGAAATTGTTTATTTTCTTGAGCTTAAATGATTCCTTAGGATGATCTAGGGTTATGTGTTGATGTTTTGGTAGTCTACATTGTTTACATTGATCAAGGTGACCAAGTTCAATGAATTTGAAGAAAAGTTTTTGTTCTAGGCCGACGTGCTAAAATAAGATCATAAAATGGCTTATGAGAGATCGGTAAAACATTTTAGGGTTATTGTTACAATCTGAAGGTGTTTTTGATGGATTAGGGATATGTTTAGAAAGCATGTAGTGATCCTGATGGTTGATTTTAGCGCTATGAGTTGGATGTTTGAAAATTAGGTTGTGTTGACCTAGTTCTTGATAAATATGATGAAGGGTTTGAATTTGTATGTTGCACGAGAGATGTTTTTGTTGTATACACTAGGGGTTTTTTTTTAGTTTTTTATTCAGATATATTGAAGGTTGAATTGATTGTCTGCATGTGGCAGAAATAATTACAGTAGTAGATCTAGTTGTACTTCAAAGGAATTGATCAGGCATATAGAGATGCTACTTACAATTCATTTCATGTAACAGGTTGTAATTTGTTTGGGGTTTGTAATTCAGTGATACTTCCTTGGGTAGGTTCCTAAGGTGAATGAGAAGTGTGCTCGAGGAAATGAACCTAAATGCGTATGCATTCCCCTTATTAATAAGCTATACTTGTAACAAGGTAGTAGACTCATTATGGGTATCAACCTCACAGTGGTTTTCAACCTATTTGGGTTTCCGAGATAAATTAAATATATGTGTTATGTGGTGTTTGTTGGTTACTAGTTTATGTTTACATGTTTTATTCTATACATATCAATAACAAAGCATAAGTGAATAAGGGTTTACTTCTTTAAGGGTTTTAAAGGGTCTTGAGTTTTGTATTTTGGAAGCAACTGATTCACCCCCTCCCCCTAGCCTCTTAGTTTCTTGTTTCTATTTCCAACCCTACAAATAACAAATTCATTGGAGGGATGGAATGAGTGGAGACAATCTTGTTTTATAAAAGTCCTTGAAAACAATTAAGGGTGGAAATTAAGAGGAGAAAAGATGAATAGCTAAGATAAGAGGGTAGGTAAGAATCAAGTGAGAATGAAAAATATTAAGAGGTTAAACTGAATGAAGGGATGAGATAAAGAGGTAGGTAAGAGTTATTGACTTTGGTACTACATCTTTAGATTGATTTAACATAGAAATGTTAGGTGAAAAAGGTGAACTAAGAGACAAGTGACATTTGCAACATGCCTACAAATTTAGATTATGATCTATGTGAATTAAATGGGGGTTAAGATTAGAAACATGAGGATTGGGTATTAAATAAATAATATTTACTTAATTAATAGTAGAAATTAGCCAATTAAATAAATAAATATTTATTTAATTATAAGATAGAATAGGCCGATAAATTAAATAAATAAATAAAATTATTTAAATAATAGGTGAAGGGGTTGATTAATTAAATAAATAAATAGTAAGTATTTATTACAAAGAGAGAAATTTATGATAGAATTGTTAGACTTATTGAGTTATTGGCATTGATCATCATTCATGTCAAAACCTCCATACCGACACTTTGGCGGTATTGATTGGTTGTTGGCAGTTTTGGTTATGTGCATGTTGATTATCAGTTATGCAATAGGAGTTTTGGTTATGCAGCAGGAATCTCAATTATGCATAGGACAGGTTCAGTATGAACATTTATGGTGTTCCTGGCATTTATTGGCAAGTGTGCAGTGTTTTATTCATGACTCTAATGGTTTGGTACACTTGTGTGTGGTGTTCAATTGTATTGTTTGTTGGTGATTGTGTGGCTATATTATTTCTATAGGTTTCTAGATTGTTGTGTCATTCATCAGATGTTTTTGGTGTATCGGCTACAGTGTATGCTGGTGATTCTTCTATCGGTGATTACATCTTTTTGTCTTGGTTGTGGTAGTTCTTGAAAAATGTAATATTCATTGTAATATATTGAGTGTGACCTATTTGTGGGTCGTGGTGTAGCATGCAAATAAATGTTCTTATGTATTTCCTAGGATTAGGATGGATGCTATGTATTAAATGTAATTGTAACTTCCTTAGCATTGGGGTTGTCACACGTTTGGTGTGAAACCGACATATGTATGGTTGGACACTGATATAAATAAAGGAGAACTCTTTTTATATCTGTGTGAGTGAGAATGTGCAAAAGTTAGTGCCATGTGGCAGTGACTATGTGAGCAGTGATATCTAAGGTGGTAGATTGAAGATCTTGTCAGAGCTTACATACCAATAGAAGTGGATTAGGCAGTTGGTGATCTACTAGTATATGTGGTAACAGAGCTCAATTGTTGAACTATTCATCCATACTTAGATGCAATTTTATTAGTTCATCTATCTTTGTATTGGTAGTAAGCCTATTCATATTTAAGGGTAGTTAGCCCAAGTGGCAGTGAGCCTTACCTACAGTGAGAACAAGTACCAAGAGTGAGCTTTTGTACAAATCACCTTCACCGGTGTCACCTTAATAGGTGTTTTCATTTCATGAGAATTAGATTCTTCGTAGTTTTTCTCAGTTTGGGTTTTCCAAGTAAATCTTGGTTTTCTCTATGTTAGTGTTCCTATGTTTACATGTTTTCTTTTTCTACACATGTTTTATGTGCTTAACTGATAAATTAGAAGTTGTTATAGCTATTGTTTAATACTTTACCGATTGAGAAAAAGTTTTGTAAAGTGCCCCCCCGCCCAATTACTCAACCTGTTCAACAATTGGTATCAGATCTTGGTCCCTTATAGATAGAGATTAACCGCTTAAGGGAGATCTTGGTTGCTTGAACAGATGGAAAGAGGATTCTACACTAAAGAAGATTGGAAAATCATGATGAGTGGTATTGAAGTTATTAAATCATAAAATGGGGAGCTGAGAGAAAATTTGAAGGAATTGTGTATCTATTACAAAAGAGGGCAAGTATGTATCTATTAAAATCATCATGGTCAAAGAAAGGATTGTTCTGATTAGGTAAAAATAGGATTTGAAAGGTCCCGAAACCTTGTACAATAAGATCAGATGATAGGCATCACTGATCAAACCCAAAAGGTAGAACTAAACACAAATAAAGGAGGGGCCCACAGCCCTACAAAGAAAAACAGAGATAGATAGCACAACAAACCCAGACAGCCAAAAAGATAGCAAGAGGACCGTCGAAAGAGGACCGTCGAAAAGGGACAAAGGCCTGAACCAAGAAAAAGCTAGACCCCCAAAAGAAGCGCAAAGATCACCGCCAAAAGATAACCGTTGGAAAGCAACAATCCAGAGGAAAACCCAACAACAGGATTATCCCTTGGTCCCTTTCTTATGGGACCAAAGAGTCATATCAAAGGAAAGCGAAGATTTTTTGGAAGATTTACCTATAACTGTAATCCAACCTTCCTCCACTTTGGAGGCCTGTGCCTGCCAGCATAAAGATTCCAACTCCAAAACCTCAGCACCCAAAAAGGTACTAGCACACTGCACAGGCTCAACCAGACCAGCAACCTTAACACTCCCTAAGCCAGCACCCACCGAAGAGGGGGACTCAAGAGGATCTAAAGAAACAACAATAGCAAGTGTATCAATAGGAAGATAGGAGTCTTCCAACAAAGGGCTATCGGTGATAGGCACACCAGAACCAGCAGAATCTGGAGCCAGCACGGCATGGCCAATAGCCACCTTATTAAAGACTGAGGCCACCACTAGAGGATCAACAATCGAAGGGACAGGAGTGGAAGAAGTAGGGGAAGCCACAACCTAGGAAAAGCTCGGTGGAGAACTCTTAAAAATCGTGTGGTGTTGGGAAGAGGCTCCTTTCCACCAAGACACAAAATGTCTGGTTTTACCTTGAGCACATTTAGCCGCAACATGACTTGTATTAAAGCACCTTCTACACCTGAAAGCAATTCCTTCATAGTCAATATCCACCAAAATACGAGCATAGGTGGAATGAAGAATGTCAGTAGATTCAGCATCCACCATCAGGAAATCCCCCAGAGCCTCACCCACTTTCTCCAGAAGAGGATCCACCCAGAGATGAAGAGGATCCACCCAGAGTCAAAGAAAGGATTGTTGAACTAGAAAGTTTGCTGAATTTTGTGATTTGAAAGGTGGGCAACAAAATTAGTACAGTTACAAGTTGAAGTTATAAAATTTGTTATAGATATTTTTTTCTTCATCATGCATTTGTTCAACCAAAAAAGGTGGGTTGAAGAAGATTAGAGGTGGAAGATTAAAACTTACAATAAAAAAATAGTTTAAAAGATGTTACAGATCGTTGAAGATCATTTATAAGGTAGATCATGGCATACATTTTCTAAGCCACAAGAAAACAAGTTACAAAATAGATCAAGAAAGACTGAAGACATGGGAAGTTGTCGATATAAGGTGATCTAAGTTTATTCTAAGAGAGTCATTGTCAAATATGTCAACAAGATACCGTTACAATATTTGTGAAGGTTTTGAATACAAAGATCCTTGGAAATGTTTCACCTTCTTTTGTCAATATTTGTGAAGATTTTGATCTCAAAGATCTTTGGAAATGCTTCATTTTCTTTATTGATATCCTTGAATTTGATCCCAAAAATCTTATGAAATGATTTGCCTTCTTTTGTTGTGACCTATGAAGAATTTGATTGGAAAGATATTTGGAAATGCTTCACTTTCTTTATTGATATCTATGAAAGATTTGATCGTAAAGAACTTATGAAATGTTTCACCTTCTTTGTTGATATTGACGCAACACCCTATGGTTGGAGAAGCTGAAAAAAGACTATCCACCCAAGCTGCTAAACAATCACAACGGAAGTACAACATAGTGACAAGATATAACAAAATTCAATAGTTTATTTCATCAAATGCCAATTACATGCAACATGTCAAGCTGTAAGGCCTTCCCGATTATGGCCAATACACCAGCAAATACAACAAAATCTCACAGGATCCAACTACTCCCTAGCTAGGCCAAATCTGTATCCCAACAACAATCTGGTAGAAACTCCAAGACAGGTCTACACTTGAGCTCCCAAGGCACCAAGCAAGCTTCTTGTTTCCTAAGCCAACACTTAGCCACTAGCTTCTAAACTCCACACTTTTCCCCCTTTTTTTTCTTTCTATGCTACCCATATCCTCCTTTCATACAGCATGGCCACAAGTCAGCCTTACAAATTAGAAATCATAAAACAACAATTGGCTCCAAGAAACTCATGACAAAAACGTGTTATCCTTCATGTCGGCTTGCAACAGTCATTAAATTCGCATAAGAGAAAGAACCAACCTAGATTTAGGTCCTCACGCATCCCAACAATCGATCCATATCACGAGGAATGTGACCCAAATTAAATACACATATCAGCCAACCAAAGCAATCAAAATAAACACATCGGTGAACTATGTCACCAAGCTTGTCAAAACATCAACCGAGCATTACAGAACAACTACCGATGCCAGTCGATGACAAGACACCAAAACAAAGATCGAGCTCATCAATGAACCAAAACAAGAACATTTCACCAAGAATTCCAAAGCAGTTACCGAGCACAAACTCATCCATCGAGCTCATTCGGTAGAGTAACATCCACACTCAAGCACCGAGTCTGTCAATGAAGCGACACACCTTCCAACCGAGAAATACCAAATGATCAAGAATCTTAGGTCTCCAACCGAGATCGCCACTTCAAACATTGAAAGTCAAAACCTAATTCTAACATATTTTGGTTGATACAAGATTGCCAACTGCCCAAGGATGCTCCTGCATCAAATATTTGTGAAGGTTTTGATCGCAAAGATCTTTGGAAACACTGTACTTTCTTTATTGATTTCCATGAAAGTTTTGATCACAAAGATTTTATAAAATGTTTCACCTTTTATTGATATTTTTAAAAGATTGATCTCAAAGATCTTTGGAAATACTTCACTTTTTTAAGTGATATTTTTAAAGATTTTGATCACAAGTATCTTTGGAAATGCTTCACCTTCTTGATATAACCATGAAAGACATCTTATTATGGATAATGACAAACAAAAGTAATCAAGGGAGTTCAAGACAAGGATAAGATCATATCCATTTTATAGGCAATCAAATTACATATTCTTCATTTGTACGTGGGTTGTTAACAAACCTATTTATAGGTGACCTCCATGTAGTTAAATAGTGTGATTAAATGAAGTTTATGGTGATACGTTAAAAATATTGACTATATTTAATCACACTCCTTATAAAAAGGCACGTCTTGCATCTCTCAAACATGATACATATTTAAGGATCTTTGACTCCATCCATTTTAATATAGAGAAAACATCAATTTATACTCCTTATTGTTAACACATTCTTTAAACAGTAAGTTACAGTCCGATTGATACGAGCAGGTGCAATGTTTATTTATAGGTGTAGGGGCAGCCATGTATGTAAATGTGGCTTACCAAAGGCTAAATAATCAGAACAATCAAAATGTAAACCTAAGACAAAAGTTTGGAAGGCATAATAACAGTATATTTATCTTAAAATAACAGAGACAACGGATGCTACAAGCATAACTATTTTTAAAAAATATATATGTAAAATATACCCAAGATCATCCTCAAGACAGCTATTCCACTTAAAAATAAAGACCGTGAGAATGAAATCCCTCAACATCTATTACAAGAATTTACTTAAAGATAGGTATTCTAATATTTTATTAATCAAAAGATCTTATAACTTAATTGCACATATATAGCTGCTCAAAACAGTACCGAATGAATTCCATTCTACTGTTAATGATTCTTGTGTGAAGAATTAGATAATATAAACTTAACAATTATTAAAATTTGCAAGGGTTTGTTGGAACGCAATCAACGAGCATTCAAATGATGTTTTCGAGTTTTGAGGAGAGCTATGGAAAGAAGATGAGTAATGAACCAGTTGAGAAGTTCAAACCCTTGAAAATAAATATAAAGGCATAACAATTCTGAACAAAGTATCTCAGAAAATCATCTTCCGTGCAAAGGTTTAAGTCTTATGAGAGTTCTATCATTTCGGATGTTCTTGCAGTAGTCTCCATCCTCCAAAATGTAAATATGTAACATTTCTGATAATTTGGTAGACTCCATTCCCAAATGTGATATACTTCTGAAGTTAATTAGTGAAATAGTCCCAATAGGTTAACTTTTCCCTGCATGGTAGTTGATGAATCTCAATTTTTTAACCAGTTTCAGTTCTTTTTTCGGTCTATATGTGAGGTAGTTGATACATTTTGAATTGAACACAACTCAAGGATCTAGTGAAGAAAGTGAATGTTGAAAACAATCCATATATCATGACCCAGTGGAAAATGGAGTCTACAGATTCAGGCAGAAAATGGAGAATACTCCACATCCAAACACCTACTCAAACATACTTCAAAACAAATGAAGCGATAAAGATTCGAGGAAAGGCATTAATGCAAGCCCTTTTCATTAGTATTTCCCAGTGGAATATTCCTAGAGCTCAATGTGTAATTTTACTCCATCAAGCTATTAACTCTCATGTATCCAAAAATTATACGTTGCAATCATGGTTTCTCAACCAATGAAACATTTGTCTTTGGTGACAAGTCCTTAGCAATAGAGCTATGATTTACAATTACCCTTTGACAGAGGATTTGAATGTTATTCTCATACATCTTGTGACATTCTGCATCTTCTAAGTGAACCATGTAGGAGAACTCATAAGCAAAGATTCTCCACGGAAAAACTTTGGTCGACTTTCTAAAATTAATATAAGAATAAGATTATATTAGAGCTGGATAAGAAATTACAGCTGCTTATTGTTACAGAATGAAGAAATAATTGACCTAGATTGTACCAAAAAGAAGTCAAAAGAATCAATCTATTGATAGCCTGCACAAGAAACCAAGCAACAAAATGCCATTAGAAATAAAAGAAATATTCAAGGCTTTACTGCACAATATTTTAGAAAATATGATATCTCCTATGATTACCATGTCCAACCACAAAACTAACATTTTGTGCCTAGAATACAACATACCTAGCCCTGAGCCTCAGGTGGGCAGAAGTGGTTCTTTTTCATTCAATGTTGCAATGCTATGACTGGCCTGTAAGACCAATCAAGTTCATAGTGAGTTCCTATTCTGTTTTTCTAAATGTGCTTCAAAGAAAAATAAAATGTAACATAAATTGCAGGAAGAAAGCATTTGACAATGCACAAAATATAACGTTGTTGCAAATCATATTTGCAAATAATAAATGCATAACAAAGGTCTCTTAACAATAATGTAGTGTCCCCAAATTTTGGTGCTTATTTAAGTATTATTCAGCTCAGTGTCCTATTTTATTTGTGGTGTACCTTCTAGAGATCATTCAGGACACTTTGATTCACACTTACTATTTTTAATAAGTCACTTGGATGTTTTCCTCATACTTACTATTTATAGTAAGTTACCAAGGTGATCAGTTAGCATCATATCTATATCTGGAAAGTGGATGAATTATTCCCATGAGTTGATATTGGAAATTATCAGGGGTTTAATTATTTAAGTTAAATTATTAAAGCTTAACTTTAATAATATTAATTATATTAAATGACTTTATGATATGACGACATAAAGGGGGTTAAAGTGTATTTAAGTCGTATTCGTAAAGTGACTTAATAAAAAGACTATAAAATAAAAGTAACGTTTATCCCACATTGCTTCCGGATGTGTTTCAACCGCCTAAAGAGGCTTTATAAACGGGGTATACTCTCATTTGGAGCATGTTATGAGAATATGTTATTGAAGCCATTTCACCTTGTTGCTGATATTCAGTGACTGGATTGTTCCGAGGACGGTAACCCTTGAACTTCGAAGGTTGGACAAAACGCTGATCTTCCTCGAGAGGTAGTCTCATTTCAGAGTTTGCAATTGTGTGAATTTGCAGAAGTTTTGGTGTGAGTTATAAAACCAGGTTGATTCCATATTTCTGTTCACTGTGATCATACGCCTTCAAAAAGGCAAGGCATCATTCTCATAAAGAGCATCCTGAAGGAGATAATCCACAGCATACACAGGGACTGTTTCAGCATCTAAATAAGCATGGAATCTCATGAATACTGAATGCACTGTCACTGGGCGTGTAAGGACAGCAGTATAGCTTGAACGTCTGGAGTTGAGTCTCATAAAGCATGGCAAATACCTGGCAGAATCTGGACGCTGCATTCTATCTTGAGCAATCCACTCAATAGTCGATTTCCAGGTTCATATTTATCACTCTGTAACCCTTGGTATTCGCTGCAAATTCTGGGTGCTGTCCATGATATGGCAAAGTGATCTTGGTATTTGTTTGAAGAGGGCCTGTAGAAATCGTGTTACATTTTTGTAATCAGGATCATTGCAAATTTGAAAATATTCTGATTTAGTTACCAAATCCTAAGCTCTTTGTTGCCGTTCTCAATGCCATCCTTCAATTTTATATAATGAATGGTAATCTTCTGAATTAGTGAAAGACTTGCTCACAAACAGTGGACGGTTGCACACTGTTTAATAGAATTACCATGAGCTTGGTTGTTAATCTCTGATTTATGCTATGAATTTTATTTCATGCCAAATGTTTGTCTTGATGCCTCTGTGAAGTTTGGTGCATTTCCACTATGATATGTCTGCCAAGAGTTTGTACAAATGCTTACATATGAAGTTGAAGACATTTGAGAGGGAAGTCTGATTCAATTTTCGAAGTGCTTGGGTTTGTATATTCCTAATATAAGTAAAATATCAGATTTATTTTATCTTGCAAATGTTTGACAGAATTCCTATGCAAAGTACTTGTATTTTGTAATGTGTTTTGTGGCTCAAGAACTCAGAAATTTCAGATCGGACCCTACATACCCAACTGTTTGACGAAATGCCTATGAGAGAAAACTGAAAATCTGAGAACAGAATGTTAATATTTGTGGCCTTGAGACAAAGATAAATTACATTGCAAATGATTATTAATATTATGGACTTCGCAAAGATTAAAATAAATAATAAGTATGCTACTTATTATATGACATCACATTATGATTGAGAAGAGGGACGACTTGCATATTGAATTGTTGAAATTGCTATGAGGGCCAACCTGCATTATAGTCAGCTATCTATTGAGGTTAGCGGCTGAATGACAATAATTATAAAAGCCGACTTGCATATGCAAGTCGGCTGCCTTATCATAGTGAAGAGACACCTCTCTTGAGGCATACTTATATGGGATTGAGGAGTGCGAATTAGGTATCATCAAAAACATAACATGACTGCCTTGTTTCGCATTTTCAGCAGACTTATAATTCGGATCATCATTGCATAATTGTTCCAACATTATAGCAGCTTCTTGGCAATTTGGAAAGAAGAATAACAGACCTAAATTCACACATGTAGAAGACCTAAATACATACTTGGAGCAGACCTAAGTTCATATATTGTAGCAGAATTGTAGAGGCATTATAGCAGACCTTAAAGAGCAAATTGTAGCAGACTTAAAAGAGTCGATTGGAGCAGAATAATAGCATTGGATTGAAGGCTTCTTCTTACAATCATTCAGCAGATTTCAAGCATCTAAACCGGGTATTATCTATCTTCTATTCATCTATATTTTCGAAAGGGCCTAAGTCTTAGTTCTAAAAGATCATCTATAGACTGTTATTTTCTTTTCAAAGTCTGAAATATTAACATGGTATCAGAACTTTGGTGAGTAAAAGATCTACTTTCAGATTAAGGAAATCAATCTAACACATTTAAAACTAAGAAATTCAATATGACACGCGGAGTTAGACTAGAAGATAGACTCGAAGGAGCCACAAAATTCTTATCTTGAAAAATTAGAATACTAATTGCCTTAAGAGAACTAGAATTAGATTCAATTATAGATAATCCACCTAAAGTTGAAATGGATGAAGATGAGACACGTGAATGAAAAAAGGGTAACAAAGCTATGAGAATTTTAATTGACAGCATAAAGGACCGTATCATACCCACCATCTCATGTCTAAAGTCAGCCTATCTAATGTTCTCTACATTATCAAGAACGTTTGAAATTAATAATACAAGTAGAATTATGACTCTTAAAAATGAAATTTCACGAATCAAGATGAGTCAAGGAGAATCTATCACATCATACTTTATGAGAATTACCGATTTAGGAAATCAATTGGCAACTATTGGGCACACCTACGATGAAAAAGAATTATCTATGATAGCACTTAACGGATTACCTCTCTCATGGGACTCTCATTTACTCAAGGAATCAGAGCACGTCCTAAACTGCCTAAATTTGATAAATTAAAAATTGATTGTCTTCAAGAAGAATTGAGACTAATAACTAGAGGATCAAATTTTAAAGAAGATCTTCAAATCAAATACTCACAATCAAGAAGGAAAGACGATTTCAAAAGAAAAAGAGAATTTCAAGACAAAGGAGAAGAAACTTTAGAAACAAAAGATGGAGAGATTATCAAAACAGGCAAAAAGAAAATTCTCTCAATAATGGATGCAGAGGGAGAGACTATCAAAACAACATTTTTCAAAAGAGAGATCTCTCTAAGGTACAATGCTATAGATGTGACAAATTTGGTCACAAGGCAGCAAATTGTCCAGATCGAAACAATCATCAAGCCTCTATTGCAAAAGTAAAAGAAACAAAATCTGAACACCTTGTCCTTTAGTCTTCACCTTGAGAGGGAGTTTATATATGGGTCTTCATGAACTTAAAAGTCATGTTATAAACTCTTTCTAATTCCTTGTTAGATTTTGCAAATTTTTTTTTTGACGTGATATCACATCACTACTTGTAAATAAATCATATATTACTATCCATTGAGAATATGATTCTTCACTATGTTAAATCTACGTAACGAACAAATTATTATGTGGTGAAAATATGATTTTTGTTGTTATATTTGAGCATTGAGGCTCTTGATATTTGAGCGTTGAGGCTCTTGATATTTATATTTGAGCATTGAGGCTCTTGATATTTGAGCATTGAGGCTATTGACATTTGAACGTTGAAGCTCCTGCATATTTGAGCACTGAGGCTCTTGGATATTAGAGCATTGAAACTCTTAGATAGGATCACCAATGAAGACTATCTTACAGAGAACTTGTGGATGGAATCTCACATGAAGACAATCCACACCTTACATCATGCTAACATTATGTGATTGATACTTAAGATGACCTTATAATTGTTATTATCTTGTGGGAGATACTTAATTTGAGATTTATTGATGATACCTTTTTTGATTACATAGATTTGAGATCTATTGTTATATTGAATCTTGATAATACTTTTTCTTACATAGATTTGAGATCTATTATTCTTATTGAGATAATGCTATACATAAAGTTGAGATCTATATGTGATTATTGTTTACATCATGAGGATAATGTCAATGATGCTTCTTACCTCTCATTACATGTGAACGATGCTTACATTATGTGTTATGTTTAAATAACCTTACATCTTGTAGTAAATGATATTACAAAGGTTGAGACATCCTAAGGAAGATTAATCACATTGACTACATCAGGTATGAATACATTATGTTTTTTATGGCTCCATATTCATTGAGAACACTTAGATTGAAATCTATTGAGGACAATAATTCATATGTCAGAATGAGATCTAGTGTGATAGAGATCTAGTGATTACATTATGAAGTCAATGTTATTGATCTTTCCCTCAAGTCCAAGAGGGAGTGTTAATATTTGTGGCCTTGAGACAAAGATAAATTACATTGCCAATGATTATTAATATTATGGACTTGGCCAAAGATTAAAATAAATAATAAGTATGCTACTTATTATATGACATATCACATTATGATTGAGAAGAGGGACGACTTGCATATTGAATTGTTGAAATTGCTATGAGGGTCGACCTGCATTATAGTCAGCTATCTATTGAGGTTAGAAGCTGAATAACAATAATTATAAAAGCCGACTTGCATATGCAAGTCAGCTGCCTTATCATATTGAAGAGACACCTCTCTTGAGGTATACTTATATGGGATCGAGGAGTGCGAATTATGTATCATCGAAAACATAACATGACTGCCTTATTTCGCACTTTCAGAAGACTTATAATTCGGATCATCATTGCATAATTGTTCCAACATTATAGCAGCTTCTTGGCAATTTGGAAAGAAGAATAACAGACCTAAATTCACACCTGTAGCAGACCTAAATACATACTTGGAGCAGACCTAAGTTCATATATTGTAGCAAAATTGGAGAGGAATTATAGCAGACCTTAAAGAGCAAATTGTAGCAGACTTAAAGAGCCGACTGGAGCAGAATAATAGCATTGGATTGAAGGCTTCTTCTTACAACCATTTAGCAGATTTCAAGCATCTAAACCGGGTATTATCTATCTTCTATTCATCTATATTTTCGAAAGGGCCTCAGTCTTAGTTCTAAAAGATCATCTATAGATTGTTATTTTCTTTTCAAAGTCTAAAATATTAACACGGAATAGGAAGGGAATCTTACAAATTATGTCTCAAGCCCCTACTAACTCAGCAATAAGTATAGAAAACTACAATAAACTTTTGAAAATGAAGTAATGTCATACACTAGAATGGATGCCTCTTGAGAAAAGAGTGGCATCTGAGTCAAAACCAACCTTAAAATCACCGTTATAACTTAAAAGTTTTTTACAACCAGTGTTAGCCGGGGATGCGTTTCCAGCATAATTTGACCCGTCCCGAAAACAAGGACGTCCCGGAAACTCAAAAACCCGTCTCCTAGCTGTCCCATAAAATAAATGTTTGAATTTTGATAGTTTCTTTGACTTACACTCTCATGTGAACTCTCAATTTAAATTATTTAACACAAATGTTACATATTAAGGTTCGATAATGTGTATAAGCATGCTTTATCCATGTTTTCATACGAATATTTATAATTTCCCTACATATTTTAAATTTTACTTATTTTTTTAATAGCTGTTCCCTGCTACGGGAAAAAAAATTCCTCCTGGAAACCCGTTTCCCCGTCCCCATCCCCTCGTCTTGGAAACCCAGGGTAACATAGGTTACAACCATCCTTTCTTATATTATAATTAAGGTAATAAATGAAATGCAAAATCATTTTTCTTTCATTGTTTCCCAGGAAAAAAATTAATTTAATATTAAATCTTGAAATAACAGGTAAGCTAAATGCCAACATAAGCTACATGTGGAACTAAGAAAAGGTAAATTTCTTTGAACAATCAAATAGATAAAGTGACTTATTTATCAGATAAAAATCATCAAGCATAACATGTATCATAAATATGTAGATAAAGGAGCTATAGAAAAGCATCCCAAATTCACCCACCAGACTTCTAGGAATCTCCAAGTTGAAGGCATAGGTTCATCTATTTTGATGGCATCAAATGGATTGAATCATCGTGGTGGTATTAAGTTATCAATTATTGCAATTGCAGTTGGAGAGTTGTGATACTGCTTGTTTGATAGGTTATATCCTTTTGACATTTGAAATAAAGAAATTTATTGTAGATCCTGTAGGCACAGGAAGTCAAAAAGCAAATTTTTATATGGATTATAACCGTATAGGCATAGTTTTGCATGTAAATACACACAAGAGGTCCCTGTGGCACTTGAACAGCACCCAACAGAGCAAAAGCTAAAATATCAATGAACCCATATCAATTATATTATTGCCTTCTAATGATTTCATTCAAAACCCAATGGGAAACTTGGACTAGAAACTCCTGAAGAGAAAGATACGGTAGAAACCTTTATATTTTAGACGACTGATGTTGCAGTAGACGGCACATAAGAGATGAAGATTGGGAGATGTATCATTAATCATGAAATCATGCCTTTGTTGAAGTTGCATATCCTATTCTCCAAAAATATAGCTTTAGAGTATTTAGATTTGACTGTTCAACTTTGCAGATGACTTCTTGATATCCATTCAAGAGTTCAGGCCCATAAATGAGTTTTTGATGCCAACAAACTCCACTCATCATGCTAGGGATAAATATGGTCATGCAGATTGAAATCGGTAGAGAGCAACCCAAACTTCTCAATTTTTTCCCAGAAATGAAGCACGTTAATAAGAAAAAAACTAATCAATTCCAGGTATAAAGTAAAGACAACTTTCTGTAGTTCCATAGCAAAAAGCTGTAGGATGACCATCTTCATTCCTTGGAAGCCAGATTATGACAATTACCACATAACAGATTAGGAGATTGTTCAGTGTTGCTCACAAGAACATTTATAAAATCGTCAAATTTTATATCCAAATCAGGGTGCAAATATAAATGATATATGCATATTTTTAGGATTGACTCAAGAACAAAATACATACACAATTTTCTACATACTTTTATTGACAAGAATTTTACCACATATCACACATCAATTACTATTGTACGTGAGCAAAAGCTCAGGCAGCAAAAAGGAAAAAAACAATATGAACAACCCAAAGCTTACACAAACATTTTATAAATGACATGGGTTTTTTATTCTAAAGGTTGCCTTGCTATATATAGCAATGGTAAATCTAGAAGTTCAAAAATTCTGCATTAAAATACATCTAGCCCAATTAATGTCAAAACCTCAACGTCATCATCAGTCTTCAGACAATGCAGCCTTGCATTCATTTCAAACTATGTTCTAACTAGCATTAAATTTTGATATGCTGCATTTCTAACAGAATGGAAATGGCAAAACTATCTTAAACAAGGACATCCACCATATACACTTGGTGGATATCACTAACTCATTCACAGATCTAAGAATGTTAATCTAATCTTCCTTGGATCATCTCACTTTCATCAAACGATTTAATAGCGATAAGGAATACTTACATCTTCTGTAGCTCCAGCTGTCATGTTTATGAAGGATGACTCTTTTGGCCTGCAACATTCAAAGGTCAACTGATTAGAAATGTATAATATGATTGTCTTTCAATTTATCAATAAAACCCTTCTAAATACAATCATTAATGCTTCCAATTTCCATGCAAATTTGTTGAATGTAAAGCATGACAGCCAAAATAGCCTTTGGAAGATATTGAAGGATCAGCTAAGTAAATTCTATATTCATAGTTAATCAAATAACTTATTATTTTCCTTCTCCATCAAATGCAAAAAAGCAGGATGATCATGGATAAGTCAAACATCCTCTGAAAACATAATCAGATTAATGTTTAAATAAAATTACAAAACTAAAAGGCAGGCAGAATCAGCCAATGAGGCAAAACTCAATTCGCCTTCAGAGTGACTTTCCATAGACTTGAGACAGCAGTAGGCTACACAACAGATCACTAGTTGCAGCGCAACATATAAAAAATCTTCAGAGGAATTAAAAAAGTTTAAACAAGGTCAACAACGAGCTCCACATAATATGGATTTGGAAAACTAGTTCAAGAGAGATGAAAGGAGCACATGAAAAGCCAAAACCAAATTATCTTTGGAATTCAAACTATGTTTAGAAAAATCTTGTCTAAACAGAAAAATTGAAAGCAGCACTTGCCCCAATCTAAACTTAACAACAATGAAATACATAAGAAGAAAATGCAAGGCAAACAAAGAAAATGGGTATCACAGTACAATCAGTGACAAATGGAAATAAAACTACAAGGACCTTACTAGATAATTGATGATAAATAGAAGTCATAAATTTAGTTGTCTTACAGAAATTTAAATGGAAGTTGTAAGCTGGTTAACACTTCATTTTAATCTGTCTAATTTTCTTTTTGTTTTACCCCCATTTCTATATTTGACCTTACTCTGATAACCAATCTGAGAAATCTCTAGTTGAGTCCCATGTTATGTGTTGCCCAAGGGTGTTCATTCAAACTATTTCTATCTAAAAATCCTAATGAAATTGGTTGAGAGGTACTTATGGGGCCAATGCCCCGTGATGTGGCCATGTTTAAATGTGTATAACAGCATTAGGGGCCAACAAAAGCATATTCTTAGGCAATTTGTGCGGTAAGTTATCTAAATTATAAGGTGTAGGAACTTGCGTAATCAAACCAGCATATAGATATGAAGTGACAACCTGAATAGGGGTATACTATGCACTGGGTATGGTTTGTCACAAGGTGAATGTCTATTTCATGTAATGATATCAGTACCCAGCACGTTCGGAAAGCCCCCCTTGGTTTAAGAAAGTCAAAAGTCGAAGTTTTCATGCACCTCAATAAATTGGTCCATTGTTGCCCAACCTAAACATAAATTTGTGGTTTCTTCCCAAATTTTATACCATTGGCTCTTGGGAGAAAATTTGGCTTTAGGGATTTGGGGCCCACAACTTTCGGAACCAACATGTTCTTTTGTATGCCTTCCCACAAGATGAGGTTTGGCTCCTGAACAACTACAAAGATAATAATCTCCTAGTTTACAATATGATTAACAAAACATACACACCCTATTTGTAAGATAAAATGGTATCCAGACAATTCCTCAAACTAAGGTAGAGATGAACAAGAGTAGATCATCTTCCTACTAGAATCTGATGAAATAAGTATAGATGTGCATACAAAGGTGCATGAAACTGCCCTAACTTTCAGTTCCAAAAATGTTTAATTCTCGTAATCATCCTTAAGTTTGATCTTATTTGCATCTGTGCTATTAGAAAGGCTTCAAAACTGAAAACCTTCCTTAATGACTAACTTTCCCATATTTTATGACTTATCTAGGCAGTTCTCGACTGAATCATAACACAAATCATACACCCAGTTCCTAAAAGGTGCAACCTCACAACATTTCTACTTTGATGTAAGGCACCTCATGGTATAACACAGAAATGCACTCATGAGTTGGACCACATCATACAGCATACTGAAGTTATGTCAATTGGTAACAGGATAGTGAGCCTCCCTACAGTTAAACACTACCTCACCTAGGTACGCACATCATTGTCCAAACAGAGATGCTTCAAACACTTCTGCATTTATCCCTGCCAATCTAAAATGGGTGCAATCAGTTACGTGCTGCACTTTGGGATGGGGTATCTGGACACAAACCATTTTCTAACTTCTTAGATTCACTAGTATGAATGTATTTGATTTCTACTAATCATCACAGCAAAGTTCATCAATTATTCAGCTCGTATAATCATGTTGGTAATATAACTCAGTAGACAGATACATATGCTCAAAATATCTACAAAATAAATAAAAACTGTGCAGGACAGTAATTCATATCAAGCTACTGCAATTTTTGAATTTCCGTGAAAGAGTTCTTGTATAGGATATGCAAAACATAATCAGACACTCAGCAAATTTAGCTAATATAAAAAATGCATTGGTTACACTTGGAGATGTCTAATATCTAAGTTTGGGCTTTCATAGATTTTAAGCTGATACAAATGTTGTTCACAGGGTTGTAAATAAAAGAATGAAAGATAGAAATTATATTAATGTCCATTAATGACCAAAGTTAGATCATTGGGACACAAGAGTACACCAGTCTATAAAGAAGGACAAGGAGGAGAATCCGAGAGGGCCCCACAATGGGGAAGAACCAAAAACAAAATTAAAGCATAATGATACCACCAACAAAGGTGGTCAAGAAACTAATACAAATAAATCGAACAATCATGAGCTGAGTACTGGAAAGATGTGATCTCATTGAATATAACAAATTGGTCCAGAAATGGAGTCATTGGTTTCATCAGCAATCACTCTGAAGGGGCGCATAAAAGATTTAATAATGCTCATTCAGGAGTGCCTAAAGCTGGGAGGACTGAACAAGGCACTCCCATAGAACCACATCTAACATCCAAGGCCAAAGTAACTTCTGTATTAGTGAAGAAGCTCATAATGTGTCTGTCCCCAAGGTTGGGAGGGTGACCAAAGAGGAGTAGACCTATGTTGTCGAGGAGCTGAATTGTGCCACCAAGAAATAGAACCACAATGATGAAGAGGAATGTGCTAAGGTAAAACTTGTGCCAATGTGTGTAGTGGTATAAAGGCCATTTAGAGTTTTTGATCTCTTAGATGTGTTGAAGACGGATGTGATCAACCTCAAAGTTCTAGTATTCCTAGAGACCACTTGCAAGGATCTGTGCCAAAGGGTGACGACCTCTTGTAGATAAAGACCAATCATTGCTGGACCAAATATCTAATGGGAGTAAAGAGTTTGTTGCTTAGGTCCTTGCTGAGGAAATAGCATCTCTCCTATATCTCATAGTAAATGGGGCATCTAAAGATAAAATGCTTCTCAATCTCCACCTCTTGGAGAGAACAAAGGAAAGATCCAATCTTGGTGAAGAACATGATGATCTGTCTCAAACCACAACTGGTGGGAATACACCCTCAGTTGGCCAAGAAAAAACCTCAAATCATCTAACCAATGTCTTGGAGATAGCAAGGACAATAAGATGGCATCTTCCACTTGTAAGAATATTTTTTTTTTAAAATCAAGCTTTGGGCTAACTGGTATAGTAGAGAGATTACCTAGATGTATTGTCTATAGATGTCTTGCCTAACAACTCTAGCGATGGTCCCTTCAAAGGAAAGAGTCAGGTAGGAGCATCCAAGGAACACATGAAAGAAAGAAGCTTTTCAATAGAGATATTGGTAGAAAGGAGTAAGCTACTCTTAGTGTACCAACAATGATGTCACCTAATGGAGCCCAATGAAGCAATCTACTTAAAGGAACACAAAGCTAAGTATGGATACCTATCACGACTAGAAGCTAAATCCCCAATGGATCTGAATTTGTGGATATAGAAAGTAAATCAGATGTAGTCTCAAGATGCAACAGCTAGGCAGCAAACTCAACCTAGACAAAGCTCTAAGAATTCGTTAACTTAGTATAGATCATGCACAATTGACGAATCCTAGTATAAGCCCAACCAACAAATCCAAAGCTAGACCCTCAAACCTCAAATCCATATAATAGTATAGGCTTGACGATGATATCAAAAAGACGCATCTAGAAGGGATATCTTAGAAGTGAATCTAGAAGCATCGGTGCTCCACAATAGAGGCATAACCCTTGCAAAGACATAAATAAGAAAGAAGCTTCATAAAGAAGATGGGACAAAAACATTGGACCCCAAAGTATGTGTGCATAGCATAAAACAATGAAGACATCCTCGCGATGAAAATCCCCCCTACGAATCTAACGTCACATGTATCTAGAGTGAACATCAAAGGCTAACAGTGAAACTCTAATTCTGAGGTTATTACAATGACTTAAGGCACTCATCTTGAACAATGCACACCACCAAATCTACGAGTCTCACAACAAGTCAAGACCCAAAAGGAATTAATGACAGAAGGGTATAGATTGTTCAAGGCTTTCATGGGTTTTAGTGAGGAGGATGAGATCTTGGGAAGCAATAACACCCTAAAAAGTGTCTAGAGAAAACCATAAAGCACCATCACAATTCCAACAAGTAATGGAGATGCCCGTTGAGATCCAAGGACCTCATCATGTTAACAATATAGGGTGTGACCACCCAAGTGGGTAAGTATTGTAAATTAGAGCCCTTCAATCCCTAATAATAGCCCACTTGTCTTCTTTCCTATTAGACACAACCTAAATATGATCTTCTGCAAGCTCTTCCACATAGGATCAAGTGAGATCTAGATTAACATCAACTTTTTGACCAAGGAAAATGAGTTTCCTTTTTGCTTGAAGAATTTGCAAACACTCTCCTACAATCTTAAATTGAATGAAAGGGTGTTGTTTGATAATGTCCAAGCATTGTTGAAGGAGACATAATTCAAGTCCAAAAATTTACACAAGAATGTGTGACCTACTTGTACGGATCAACTAGTTTAGGGAGGTTAGGAACACAAAGGTTTCATGTCTTGGTTTGATGTACCTTCTCTCTTAGTTACTGGGTTCGTACCCATAGGCCCCGAACTGGATTTGGGTACACACCCAGTACTGGTACGTCTGTGTGTACTTGTGGGTACTTGTTGGGTACTTGATATGGCTTATTCGAATATTTTACAACCATCAATTGGAATTTAATATTTATCTTTGGCATTTGGCATTGCTCAATGATCAAGTATCATACTATGAAATGATTTAGTTTTACAATTCTATATATTTCTCTTATTTTTTTGTATATATAATGCATACACACACACACACACACATGTACCCATATGCACCCAAACCCCTAAAAAAAATTCATGTACCCACGTACTAGGTTCTTGTACCCACACCCATACCCGAACCCAAACCAGTAACTTGGCCCTTTCTTCTTCAAACTTTGCTTGGACAGATATCTGCACTAGAGGTGCTTTCTTCCCCTTAACCATTTGCACCCACAAAATTTGTTTGTCAAACTATTTTTTAATAACCCTGGTTTCTTGTAGGAGCTTGTGCTGATTCACTATCTGTAATTGCTTGTTTTTAATTTCTAAAACAACTTCATTAAGATTTTGGCAGCATGGAGAATCCATTGGATGGGCTGGGTTTGTTCGAGTTTAGTAATCCTTGCTATCAAATCAGCAATAATATCATATTTCCCCTGCAGCTGCACCTTGAGCAGTTGACAAAAGATCCCATATTTCGAAACCTAGAACCTCAATTCCTGATACCCAACCATAAATGCTGGCATATTTCAATTCAGAATCAACACCTTGTGATGGCATGGAGTTATACATTCCTGGGTTTTGGGGAGCAGCATTCTACTCCGTTGTATCTCAAATTCTGAATTTGATTCTGCCTAAGGTCATGATTCTTTTTCTGGTAATATTGAAATGTGCCCCAACTGTTGTAACTATACTGAAACAAGCCAGTGCAAAAATCCATTAGAAACATCTCAACTTTTAAACTCTGCCACAACTACAAAAATGGTCATTTTATCTGCCCTATCTGCAATTCTGGCAACTGTAACCCACACAATCTGAAAAATTTCAGCTGTGTCCTCTATACTAAATGTGATTTTCCTGAGCTGTGATTTTCCAAAAATCCAACCAAATGCCCTTCCTTTGCATTGCCAATTTACCTGTGCCTTCAAACCCACAGTTTTTCTCTTTAGCTATTGTAATAAAAATCTTGCAACAAATGATGTGAAGATAAAAGTTAAACTACTTTTGGTCATTTGTGGACAAAGAATGTAATACAAAATCCAAGACTACTGATCCATAGGTTGTTTCAAAACATCCGATCAATATGTAATGTGCAATTCTCAAATTATTATATTAAATTGCATGTAAGGAGCTAGAAACAAAGCTAAGTCACTAGCATTGCAATTCAATTGAAAAACAATGTTCAAATACAGTTACAACACTAGGACAACATGGCAAGTATAGTCTATATTCATATAGATAAAATATTTCATTGAGGTAACACAATTAGCTGCAGAATTTAGTGAGAATCTTGCAATAAATAAAGAACAATTCTATTCAAGTCTTTACATCACAAACCAGAAGAAAGTACCAAAATGAGGCGTGAAAATCTAAAACAAGTAGACCCAAATGTGGCATTCAATGCCAAACTTAGAATGCTCATATTTTTTTATGAAGCAACTGCTCCATTTCATTTACATTGATACATGCCTGAACAACCCACTTCATTTAATAAGCAAAACAATTTCGATTAACATACGAAAAGATGAAAATCAGAAGAGAAATTTGTATTTAAAAAGCTCATGTAAAAATTTTAATACTGTAAAAAATTGAGTATGTATTCGAACATACAAATTTTTTTCATGTACATCTATTGCACAAGACAAAACAGGAAGGTAGGACAAGCTGAGGGAGAGAATGCACCTGTGGTTGTATTGAATGTCCAGCATTTCAACAGCTCCATTTTGTGCCTCATCTTTAGGCTTTGAGAGAGATGAAAAGAACTGCAGGGAAACATAAAATTGCTTAATTGTTCAATTTGAAGTTTGTAATCACTTCACAGCTCGATAACATCATAAAAAGGAAAAAAAAAAAAAAAGTCTGACCAACCTGGTGCATGGAGATGAAAACAATCGAAATCCCCAATATAAAGTTTATGGTTAATGTATGGCCAAATAGAGCAGCAGAAGCTAAGCCAGTAAATATCGTAGCAACAGTCGAAGAATACTTCTTCAGGATTGTGTCTGCATCCGACAAAATTAACAGAGTTGGAATGCAGAAGCATTTCCTAACACAAACAATTGTGCATCCATATACACTTTGCTAGAGATCCATTGAACAGTTAAGTGTTTCATATGAACAAAAAAATTGTCATAGATCATCTGCATTGAAAGAAGGCAGAGAATATAAAAGTTCACTCTTTATTATACCAGCATATTTGAAAAAGAATGAGGAAAGAATGCCCTGTGCTGCATTATTAAAAATCAACATCATCGTCGCCCTTGAATGACCCTGGAAGATATTAAAACCATTCGCCCCTGCAGTTCCAAAAGTAGTTGTCAGTACAACAGAAATTAGTATACCTGTTAATGAGATTATAATCACATAATGAAATGAAGACATTCAACAAAATACAAAGTACAAACAACCTAAATGGATTAACCAAAAGAGATACTCATAGCAATAAATATGTTACCCCTGAAAGACAACAACCAGCATCTTCATAAGCCCATGTCCAGACCCATTTCGAACAATAGCCTATTAAATAAATTGGAATATCTTCAAGTCTTGAATATCTTTTAACTCTTTGATGGGGTCATCCTCAAGAAAACTGTTTGTAGACAAGAAAATTTTTTCCTAATATTGTCCTACCAAGATGGCTATGTTAACATGTTGAATAATTTAACATTAGCCAGATCATCTGTGATTCCATTATGTGGTTCTCCACAATTGATTCTGGAATATGATATCTACTACCACACAATGTTTTGCTAGCCTAACAACAACAATAAAAGTGGACTCTTGTTACAAAAATAACCTACTTGGCTGTGAATTACTCACTATGTATAAAAAAAACCCGATTGTAAACATGAAATACAGAGATTTGCCAATAAGGACTTAACAGTTCAAATCTAATAATTAAATATAATAATATAATATAATTATTATAATAATATATTATAATATTAATAATATTATAATCACTCTCACCAGGAGACGCGTCTCCACCCCTCCGAGACTTTACACGTAACTAGAGACCTCAAAAATGAGCAGAGACTTCATCTCAACGTCTCCCACTGTACCCCAGTCTCCCATCAATTTTTATGGCATCTCCTGCATGTCTCCAAGTGAAAAAGGCACGTTAAAAACAAATAAGAAAATTTTAACATCATTTTTCGCTGTTGGAAGCCTAGACATTGTCGTTTGAAGCCCTAGTTGACTGGTTTTAATGTTCAAACTTAAACCTTTCCATTGTTCTTGTTTTCAAAGCTCAATATTATTATATTCTTGGAAATTATTAAGTTATATTAAATAAAAAATTGCTGTCTCCAAGTACCTGTCTCCTATTTTTGAAAATTAGTCGTGTACCAGTACTGGTACCAGTTACCAGTTTCCAAGTCTCCCCATCCCCAGGTGACCTTAATTATAATAAAGTAATGTAGTGTAATACAATATAATAGTATAGTATATATACTATATAAATATGTTATTTAAAATATTAATGTATTATACTATTATTTAATATAATAATTACAAAAATTATATTATATTACTAAACAGGCCTGATAGAATTATAATTTATAAAATAATATAAATTTGAGTAAGGACTATACAGTTTGAAAAAGATAGGGTCCTCTCACGATGCCATATCGAACCTAAAATGGTTCGACTTAAAAAAGTCATCTTCCTCCAACTTTCAAAAAACGCTTTCTTTTTGGAATTAAAATGGGTGCAAGCAGCAAAATATTGGTGGATTGAAGAAGATCTTTCAAACAGGAAAATGTTAAAAAAAAAAAATGAAGTTCAAAAAAGCCCTAAAGAAAATTGCCGGAAACCTGAGCCGAAAATCACGCAAAAAAATCTGCACTGGCAGAAACACTGATAAATAGCAATTAAGCTTTAAAAACCGCAAAAATCGAAAGAAAACTAATCAAAATCGACAGTCACTAGAATTACAGAAAAAAAACGCATTTAATGGGGAACTTTTCGCCAATTCACAATTTTTTACGATTTTCCCAATTTTTCCCCATTTATGCTTCTTCGATTTGATCCTTCAAGACTACATTTTACTCTTAAAATAAACTATGCATTCCCGGAGCTTTGGGTAAATTTCCAAACCCATACATACCTAAATGCAAACTTATTAATAATAGCGACCCTGCTATTTTTAAGCTATTTTGCTAGTTTTAACTGTTCTGGACAATTTTTGGAGGTCTCTTATACTCAATTGGCTCAGATTTACTGTAAAAAGCTAACCTCACATGGTCAACAAGAATTTTGATCTCAACCTGATTTGGGTGAACTAGGACACCAAAGGAGACACACTAGGATGAAAGAAGATATATTTTTAGGAATAGGCATGGACTGGGAATTTCAACATAGGCCAAAACATAATCTACTAGAAAAGAGCTGTGCTTTGCGAAACACAAATGGTATCTTGTCTATGTTGCATACAAACGCGTCCCCTATTTTTGGTAGGAAACGTCCTGGAAACGCGTCCCCGCCCCAAAATGTCGTGGAACATAGTATCTTGTCCAATGCATTCATACCTGTTGCTGAATTGGAATTGCATATAGACATGGGTACATGGATATGATACACCAGGTTGGCAAAAAATTTGGTTTAGGTATATTCTAGGTGCATTCGTACAAAAACACATATAAAAATCATAAATAAATTATATATACATATTTGCAGCCTAAAAATAGAAATAAGTTCAGAACACCACATATCATGCATGTATTTAACAGAACTTTAAACTACCATAAATATAAGTAGGCCATATTTCCACAGCAAGTGAAATTGTGATATTGCTATCAAGATTCAACTGTGTAGTTTTAGAGTCAAACTCATTGACCCATGTTTCATGAGTAGTTCACAATCAGAATTTCAACATACTATGCTGATATCAAATTGTCAAACTTGACTGTCATGATAGATATTAATTGTTAAATATCAAAATAATACAATCAGTAATCAACGATTCAACATTATATGGTTCTTCATTGAGACCCACTCCCTAAGAAGTCACAAAAAACTATAAATATGGATCAGACAGAGCCTTGTTTGCCTCAAGATTTAGTTGAGGCTCCACTTGGGAGTGAAGGAGGCGGTAGTTGGCCTTCTTACGGCCATGACTTATTCAGATGGTGTTAATCTTATCTCTGAGAGTATGTCTCATCCTATCAAGAGAAGTTCAAGTGAGAATTGTATGGGGAGGTGCCCGGGTGCCCATTAAGGAACGCCTTTTTTCTCTTTTGGTCTCAAGCTTGGCGACTAAAGATGGAATATTTGCAAAAAAGGACCTAGCTTCATCCATGAAGAAGGATAGAGCTGATGGCAGAATACGGAGCTCTCTAAATAAATCTAGTTTCAAGCTACTGTGAAATGTTAGTATTTCTGGTGCTTCAGGGCTGTTAGCTCTGTGTAGTTTTCATAATCCTTATAGGTGGGATGCTTCTGGTCTGACACATTGCTAGCTTTCTGCTGTTTGCTCCTCATTGTTCCATGCCACTGTGGTATCTCTACCGCTCTGGTAGCTGCAAGACAAATTATTCATACCTGTGATTGTTACTTCAGTGTTCATTTGTATATTGAGTTCTGGTTCTTGCTCTCCCTGTTCGGGTATGTTTTCATGCTTGTGTTTCTGTTCACTATCTCTCTCAGAATGGTCTTTGTTCTCTCCAAAGGTGTTTCAGTTGTTTTACTCTTCATAAACGTCCAGCTGTATCAACATGTGTCTTCTTCAACTCATGGTCGAATGGTTCTTTGTGAACGGTCTTCTTCTTACATTATTCTGTAGTGAAGTGACATGGCATAGTGCGTGCTTTGTGTTGGCATCGTAAAGTGGCTTATGATTATGTCTGTTGGGATTCCATCCGGCTGGCAATGGTTCTCTTATTTATTCCTTACTTATTTATCTACCTTCGTATCTGCTGGATATACAATGACTTGGCATCATGGTCTCACCATGTGTTGCTTTCGTCCACTCATTGTTATGGAGGTGTCGTCGGTTGTTGTTAGCATTTACTGTCAGTGTTATGAGGAGACCGTCGGTGGTTTGTAACTGTCGATTTTTGGCCTTTCGTGAGAGACACTACAGTTACATTGTGGTGTCTGTTGGTTCAAGCAAGGGAGATACAAACAAAGTTCGCTTATGGCACAATTTTTTCAGTATTGCATTATCGGGTTCCTGGGTGGTGTTTTCAGTGAACTTGCAATTGCATTTTGTATATGCAATCTGTGAGAGATTGGCATGATTATTTCATGAGATTCTTTAAATTAGATTGTTATTCATTCTGATATTTTTAAGCAAAAGTGTTCAATCTGAAAAGAGAAATAATGCTTATTGATTGACTGTTTAGTGTCATCAATCATAAGTGAGAAACTTTTCTATTTGGTTTGAGAACTCAATAAAAGTATTCATCATTTTGTGGGTTGGGTTTTTCACCCTCAAGTGGAGGGTTTTCCCAGGATAGGTCTTTTGTGTCCTCTGTGCGTTGTGTTTTGAATCTCAGTTTATTGCATTATTATACATTCTGGTTTCAAAATTTAACATGGTATCTGAGCGGGTCTAACAAAACAATCCAGAACCAGAATCTTTAAGTTATATATTACTCTTTGTTCTCCTTTCAGTTTGTTTGTTTCAAGCTTCTACAATGCTGAATGGACTCAAAGTTGAAGACAAGTTGGATGGATCATCCAATTTCTCTTCATGGAAATTCAGAATCCTAATTGCGGTTGAAGAGAATGATCTTCTTGACTATGTGAATTCTGATGTAGATGAACTTTCTGATGATACTGAGAAAGCGCAATGGAGGAAGATTCTAATTGATTTTGTTAAGGATCATTTGGTACCTATCATATCGAAGTTGAATTCAGCGAAAGAAATGTTTGAGACTCTAAAGAACTTGTATAAATTCAACAACACCAGCAGAGCTCTAGCTTTGAGACGTCAACTTCTACATGTCAAAATGGCTAGAGGAGAATCTGTTGTTTCTTTCTTTATGAAGATTACAGAATTAAAGGATCAACTCAAGGCAATTGGAGATTCCTTTGAGGACAAAGATCTGGTTATGTTAGCCATGAATGACATTCCTCATTTTTGGAATCCTTCATTCAAGGAATAAGTGGAAGAGATGAACTACCTAAATTTGATCGGTTGAGAGTTGATTGCATTCAAGAGGAATGTAGATTGGAGGCTAGAAGAAATGGGCGTAAATCTCACCAAGAAGAAGATCATGTCCTTGCTGCCCATACTTCTAAAGGGAAAGGAAAGAAAGGTAACTTCAAGAGGTACAGAGAGGAATTTTGATTCAGCCCCTGAATCCAAGAAAAAGGACCTATCTAGGATTTAGTGCTTCAAATGTGACAAATATGGTCACTTTGCTAGAGATTGTACTACAAGACCCAAGCATCAAGTTGCTACCTCAAATGTTGAAAATACTTCTCCTCAAAGAGAGTCAAGTGAAAACTCAGAAGGGTTCTTTATTTCTACTCCTTCAAGTAATGTTCCTACTAACAGTGATACTTGGCTTATTAATAGTGGAGCCTCTCGTCACATTACAAGTTATCGTGAGCACCTCTCTAATCCAAAAGAAAAAGATTATCATTTACAAGTTATCATTGGTGATGATGTTTGCTATTCTGTGAAGGGTGTTGGTTCTACATTCTTTCATTTAGATTTAGGAATTCCTCTTCATCTAAGTGATGTTTTGTTCGTTCCTGGAATCAAGAGGAATCTGATTTCTATTTCAGCGTTGGAAGATAAAGGTTATCATGTAGCATTTGTTGAAGGCAAAGTTCTTGCATAGAAGAACACTAGCATTAAGACCGCTTGTGAGATTGGTGTTCGTCATGACAGCCTATATAGACTTCCATCTCATCCTATTCAAGCCTTAGCACATGATAAAATAAGTTCGAGTGAGCTGTGGCATAAGAGATTTGCTCATCTAAATTTCAGAACTTTGTCATCCATAGAGAAAATGGTGGTTGGTCTTTCCAAAGCTGAACCAAAATCATGAGGGTATCTGCAAAGGGTATGCTCTAGGTACAAACATTAAAAGTCCTTTTCATAGTAGTGAAACTAGAGCAAAGCATATCCTAGAGCTGATTCATTCTGACTTGTGTGATCCTATGTCTATTGCTTCATTAAGTGGTTTTTGGTATTATATTACTTTTATTGACTACTTCTCTTGTAAGTCATGGATTTATTTTCTAAAATCTAAAGAGTCTGGTGAAGTGCTGTCCAGATTTAAAGAATTTAAAGCTCTTGTAGAAAATTTGTCCAATAAGAAGATAAAGGTTTTAAGGTCTGATAATGAGAGTGAATATACTTCTGGTTGTCATGTTCCTCGTTAACCCCCTAATCAAGGCAATAAAGATAAATAGATAAGTGAAATAAATAGTCATAATAATATTTTAACAAGTATATAACTAGATTCAATATGTATTATTATTGCATTTATAATAAAATATATAATAATGATCATAATATAAATAATTAACGATAATTGAATATTATTAATATATACTATTTATATGATATATTGTATAACACATAAATAATATAATTAACAATATATAATTCAATAAATGAATTATAATTATATAAATCATATAATAAATAAATATAGATAAATAATATTATTTTATTTAAATAATAATATTTTAATACATAATATTATTTATACACTTAAATTATAATATAATTAATATATAATATAATGTTTATCAATATAATACTTGACAGCATATAATAAATAATATATATACACTAATAATAATACTAAATGAAATTAAAATAAGTAATCATTGCAACTAAATTAAATACAAGACTCACGACTAAAGTCACGACGTTCCCCTCACATGCCGATGATATATATATCTGGGGAAAATTAAGGAAGACAGGGAGGGATATAGAGAAGAATACAATCCGACAAATTGGCACGGTCAGCAACATATAAGTGGAGTCACATACAATACACGTGACACATAAGAACAACGAACAATTATCTGCAGGTCGTCAGCCGAGGTATCGAGAAATCACCAAATTGGACAGAGTAAGAAAAACGTTTAGGGATCAATTAACGATATAAGCAAATGCTCAACAACATCTTCATATTGTTTAAGGAGTTATCAGATATACAATATCCCCTACTCAAGATATACGGGTGAGCATCTATATTCACAATTGCAGAAGCAGCCGTTATAATCAATGAGCATGCCTTATACTTATTATCACCATCACAAGGAAAATATTACCGCTGAGCACTTAGACCAGTACTACCACCGATTTGGGAATACAACAATTGTGTGAACAGGAAGCAGCGATCAGTCACAGTAATAAGGAAAGACTTAAATATATAATAACTACAGTTTGGGAAAGACAAGAGAGGGTCATAGAGGTAATAATCGCAGTATGGGAGGAAGATAGTCCTTTCCTTTTTATATTCAATCAACTTTTCCATGGTGATAAGAAAATATGAATAGAAGTCTATGGATCTTAAAATATATATAAATATTATAAGACAAGGAAAGAGGTAATTATAAAAGAATAAGGGAAAATGAAAAAGAATTCAAAACAGCGATAACAGCAAATGAAAAGGAAATGTAGTCAGCGCACAGGAATATTGACAGCAGTAACAAGTACTTATATATATATCAGCGTTCCAGGACTCGCCGAGTCCATGCCTGACTCGGCGAGTCCGAGCCAGAGTCAGGCCAGCCGAGTCTGGCTGCCTCTGGACTCGGACTTGGCCGAGTCAGGCATGGACTCGCCGGACTCGGTGAGTCCCGATGCCTGGACTCGGCCGGCAGTCAGCGCTTTTCAGGGCTTTAAAAATTCATTTTTTTATTATTTTATTTTGTTTTTTTGGTTTGTTTTGCTTTCTATAATATGTCTTTGACCTAAAAAGGTCATTCTATCACTTGCATAAGGAAAGAAGAGAGAAAAAAGGCTTGAGAGAAGAGGATTGGGGTTTTAGGAAGAAAACCGGTTGGCTCTCATTGAAGGATTGCTGATTGTTTGTTCAACTTTGTTGCACTTTGTAGCTTGCATGTAAGCATTGAGAGGAGTAGAAAGACACATTTGGAGGAGGCTTCTACAAAGTTGATTTGCATTTCCATTTCTAGAGCAAATTCCAAGAGGTATGTTACTTTCTTTTTGTTGTTTTATATTTTTTTTTTGCATTCATGAATCTTTTTTCGTTTCCATTTTGTTTAGTATTTAGTATTTACAAATTACAATTTTACATTTCTAGTGTTGGTAAACCATAAAATTGATTTTCAGTTTCTATAATATATATTGTAGTCTTGTAGATGCTTATTTTGTTTTATTTATGATATATTGCAACTGCCACCAGTCATCATATCTCAGACTGAGGGTAGTGGAAGTGGAAGTATGCCTAAAACAAACCCGGATGCAGACCCCCATGCCGTAGCAAGGGATGAGGCTTGGTTACATGCCATCCCTGGCCACAAAAAAGGAGTTGTTACATGTTGGCATTGTAAGGTAACATAATGGGGGAGGCATTAATAGGCTGAAATATCATCTTGCACATATACCAAAGCGGGATGCTAAAGCATGTTTACTGGTTCCCGAAGATGTCAAACGTAGGATGATAGCTATTTTAGAGGCAGCTGAAGAGAAGAAAGAATTACAGATGAAACAAGCAGAAGAAATGGCAGCCTTAGCTACACAGGGCTCTTCAAGGACACATGCTAGGACTCCTATTGGCACTAGTACTACTAGTACTACTTCTGCATCTGCGAGTGTGAGCATTGGGGGTCGGGTTCGTAAGAAACCATCCACACTTGATTCCACCTTTGCTCCACGCACAACTCCTGGTGCACAACCATCGCTTGAGGGCATGAATTGGACTAAGGAGATGCATGACAAAGCAAAACTAGCACTTGGAGATTTTTTCTTCTACAACAACCTTCCATTCAATGTAGCAAGGTACTTATTAATATATAATTTTAATTTTTAATTTCTACGTCTTACTTCTCTTGCTTTAGGTCTTCTTTTTAATTTATTTATTTAATTGCTTTTAGGTCTCCATATTGGCAAATTGCCATAGATGCTGTTACTGTTTGTGGTGCGGAGTTCAAAGCCCCTAATGATGAGGAGCTAAGAGGTCCTATTTTGTCCCAAAGAGTTGCTGATGTACAAGTTGAAATTGAGGAGCAACGTAAGGTATGGAAGGCAAAGGGTTGCACCATCATGACAGATGGTTGGACTGATAGAAGAAATAGGACACTTCTGAATTTCCTTGTCTCCTCATCAAGTATGTTAAGTTTTTAAGCTATAAGACTTAAGTTATGAAATTATGAATTAGATTGATCATTGATCATAGTAGTAAGTACTACTACTAAATTGCTTTATTTTTTCTCAGGTGGTACAATGTTTTTGAAATCCATTGATGCCTCGGGGAAGACAAAAAATGCTGAGTATCTTTGTGAGGTGATGGAGGGGGTGTTGAAGGAGGTTGGTGAGGAGAATGTGGTGCAAATATGCACAGATAATGCAGCAAATTATGTTGTAGCAGGTAAAATTTTAAATTATTTTAATTTTTAATTTCTATGTCTTACTTCTCTTGCTTTAAGTCTTTTTTTTAATTTGTTTATTTTTTTTGTAGGTAAACTTCTTATGGAGAGGCACCCCCACATATTTTGGACCCCTTGTGCTGCTCATTGCATTGACCTCATGTTGGAGGACCTTGGCAAACTTCCTTGGATCAAAACATGTGTAGACATAGGAAGAAATATTTGCAAGTATATATATAATCATACTTGGGTCCTCAACCTTATGAGGCAACACACAAAGCAAAAAGAGTTGTCTCGTCCAGGGGTCACTAGATTTGCAACAAATTTTCTCATGTTGCAATCCATGCTCAAGTCAAAGGCCGGTGTGAAAGGCATGTTTGTATGTGAGGAGTGGACAAGATCATCATATGCAAAGACCACTGCAGGGGCTGCCATGGTTGACTTGCTTTTTGATGAAAGAAACTTTTGGCAACCGGCCAAAGAGATTGTTGATGTAATTTTTCTTTTTGTCCTCATTTCCAATTCCCTTTCATATCATTATTTTTTGTTAAACACTTGTTTATAACTTTATGTTCATTGTTCAACTTCATTTATTGCAGCCT
Source organism: Chamaecyparis obtusa (assembly GCA_027943335.1). NCBI lineage: Eukaryota > Viridiplantae > Streptophyta > Pinopsida > Cupressales > Cupressaceae > Chamaecyparis > Chamaecyparis obtusa. Next base: position 242,094 of record BSBK01008540.1, read on the forward strand.
GTACGACCTCTTGTTGTTCTCCTACAGGTTGCTGATGGAGAGAAGCCCTCAATGGGATACATTTATGAGGGCATGGATAGGGTGAAAGAGGCCATTCGATCCTTTTATGCAGGAAATCAAGATAGATATGGTCCCCTATGGGATGTTATTGATAGGCGATGGCACAATCTACTTCACAGGCCTATACATGCAGCTGCCTGCTTCCTTAATCCAGCATACCAATTCAGCCCAAGTTTCAAGGCTGATGGGGAGGTGTGGAGTGGCCTCTATGATGTTATAGAGAGGATGTCACTTGATGATGCAATTTCCACAAGTACAGTTCGTGAGGTAGAGATGTACACCAAAGCACAAGGGGACTTATTTGCACGAGAGATATGCAAAAAAAATCGAACTGCATTGATGCCTGGTAAGAATCTATGATTCCAAATTCTAATTTCTAAATTCTAATTCTATTACGGTTTACCACTTTAGAATCTAGATTGATAAAGTTAAAGTTATAGAACTGATTTCAAATTTTCTTGTTTCAGATGTATGGTGGGAGATGTTTGGTACTAAGGTGCCAAATCTACAGAGGATTGTCATTCGTATCTTGAGCCAGCCATCTAGTGCTTCAGGATGTGAACGCAATTGGAGTATGTTTGAGCATATACACTCCAAGAAGCGCAACAGGTTGGCCGTGAAAAAGATGACTGATCTTGTGTTTGTTCACTACAACCTTCGCCTTCGTCACAAACGTATCTTGGGCACTGACACATCTCCAATTCAATTAGAGAACATTGATCCACAAGAAGAGTGGAACACTGAGATGAATGATCCTATCTTCAGTGATAGAGACTTGGAGTGGGTTGATCAAGTGGATCGAGAGGCAGAGGCAGTAGCGATGGCACAGGAGGAGGCTAGAGCACGAGGAGACCCAGTGCAGGACCCTGAGGCTGACAGTGGTCGATCCGAGTCTGATGATGAGGATTATGAGGAGGGTGATGATGAGGAGGATGATGAGGAGGAGGAGGTTTCCGATGAGCATGTCACTGAGGATCCTGTTTCGGTTCAGCCTCAGACACAAGGAGAGAGGATGGCTATAGAGTCTTCCATTTGTCATTTTAGGCGTACTCGTAGGAGGACATAGGCTACTATGAGGCTATGAGCTTTTATTTTGAATCTTTGATATATGTTTTGAACTTCTCATTCCATGGATTTCATATTCCATGAATATTGTAGACATTTTGATTTATCATTTGACAGTGACACTATATTTCAGATTTCTATATGTTATTTGGTTTAACAGTGTCAGTAACTTTAACTAGTTTTCTTCAGAAATCTGTATTTTTACTTATGTGATCTATGCAAAGTTGTGTATGTGTGCAAAGAAGTTTCTATTTATCTCAATTATTGTGTATTAGATGTTAATTGACTAAATATTGCAGGAAAAAAACTTAAAATCCTTAAAAATCTTTGCATTTCATGGGTTTTTTTATTTGCCGAGTCCGGGTGCCGAGTCCGAGTCCGAGTCCATTTTGAGCTTTTCGAGTCCGAGTCTTGGAACACTGATATATATATATATATATATATATATATATATATATATATATATAAACCATTTTGGATTCTTTTAATGATTTAAATTTAATATAATTTAGATTTTTAATGATTCAGATTTAATATAATTTGGATTTTAATGATTCAGATTTCATATATGTATATATATATATATATATGACCAAGTTAATCATTCACAATTTATATAATATTCAATAGAGGATAATTTCATAAATAATGTTATTTCAAGTTTGTAAATGATAATTCAGTAATGATAGTATTGACAAAAGTAATTATGAATAGAATAATAACCAAAAAGAGAGCTCTCAAGGGGGATTAAAACCTCCACTAAGCCAGTGTACACTGATGACCCACATATGCATATGTACTAAGCCTTGGATAGAGGAAAGCTCTTCCAAGAAGAGGAATGGACCTATGGTCAGCCTATAAGCCCCGAGTGATGCGCTCCAGAGGATGACGGCAAGATTTAATCAAGGACACAAGGGTTCTTATTAAGGTTAATGCGCCCGACCTGGTAGACTTTCTTTTGGAGGGGTTAATTAGTTGGGGTAGATAATTAATTAGTTAGCTTTCTGTTCATACTCATGTTTCCATATGATTGTTACTAACATCTTTCTTGCAGGTTAATTCTTAAGGAAGCAAATTCAGAAATACTAGGGAATATTAAAGATAAATGATAACCGAAATATACATATGATATATCAAGATATAAATTAACAAGAAAATTAATCATAAATAAACAAATCTATTATTAATTCATCTATGATTAAGAAAAGAGATATAGAAAATTAGTTTGCAAAAAGCTTAAATGAGAAATTTACATAAGGTCCCAACAAGAGACATTACACTGGTATACTTCAAAATTTATGTATTGAAGCTAGGATTAAGAGGGAGATTTGTGTCCCTTATAATCCACAACAAAATGGTGTAGCTGAAAAAAAAGAATGGGTCTATTGTTGAGGCAGCGAAAGCCATGATCTATGATCAAGGCCTTCAAACATTTTTATGAATAGAAGCTTGCAAGACAGCGGTATATTTGTTCAAAATCGTAGTCCACATCAAATCCTAGACAATATGACACCTAAAGAAACATTCACAGGTTCTAAACCAGATATTAGTCATCTCAAAATTTTAGGAAGTCCAGTTTACATTCATTTTCCAAAAGATAAAAGGACTAAGTTAGAACCTTCAAGAAAGAAAGGCATTTTTGTTATAGCGAATCATCAAAAGCATACAGAATTTACATTCCAAGTCAAAAGCAGATTGAAATCAGCAAAGATGTTTCTTTTGAAGAAGATGTAGGTTGCAAAATATCTAAAGAATCTATCATGAAAATTGATAGAGAAGATCTTGAGCCTTCTCAAGATATGGATATTGTTGTCCCGGATTCCCCTTCAAAGATTCAGAGGGGGATAGAGAGCGACTACTGAGTTAGAAGATTTTGTTGGTCATGTTGGATCACACATACTATGAAAGAGGCTGAAAAATATGCAGCCCCATGTAGCACTTTCAGGGAAAGTAAAAGACCCCATAAGTTTGCAAGATATGTTGCTTTGATGAGTCATATTATAGCATTTGAGCCCTCAAGTTTTGAGGAGGCTTCAAAACAGCAAGTATGGAAGGATGCCATGATGGAGGAGTATAAACCCATCATCAAGAATGATGTTTGGGACATTGTTCCTAGGCCCAAAGGTAAATCTATTGTTTCTTCTATGTGGCTGTTCAAAATCAAACATGCAGTTGATGGGAGTGTAGAAAAGTATAAAGCTAGATTTGTAGCTAGAGGATTTTCTCAAAAGGAATGTATAGATTATGAAGAGACCTTTGCACCTTTAGCACGTTACACTTCTATCAAAACTATCATAGCTGTTGCAGCAATTAAGGGATGGAAACTTCATCAAATGGATGTAAAGACGGCATTCTTGAATGAGGTAATTGAAGAAGAGGTTTTCATTGAGCAGCCAAAGGGTTTTGTGATTCATGAGAAGGAATCACATGTGTGCAGATTGAAAAAGGCCTTGTATGGCCTTAAGCAAGCTCCTTGTGCATGGTATGAGAGAATTGATCATTATTTATTGAGCTTGGGCTTTCTAAAAAATGATGTTGATCCAAACTTATATTTCAAGGTAATTGATGATAAAGCCTTAATCTTAGTACATTATGTTGATGATTTGTTTCTCACTGGTGAAGATGATCTCATTATTAAATGTAAGGAGTTAGCTTCTAAATTTGAGATGAAAGATCTTGGTCTTATGCACTACTTCCTTGGACTTGAAGTATTTTAAACACCAAATGAGATTTATCTTAAGTCAAGGGAAATATGCTATTGATATTTTGAAAGGTTTGGTATGTTAGACTACAAGTCCATGACTACTCCTATGGAAGCAAATCTGAAAAATTTACATGAGGTTGCAGCCAATTCAGATTTAGTTGATCCCACTATGTATAGGTAGTTACTTGGATCTTTAATATATATGGTTAATACTAGGCCTGATATATGTTATGATGTTAACAATCTCAGTCAATTCATGTGTGAACTGAGAAAGATCCGTCTTGTTGCAGCCAAACATATTTTGAGATATGTACGTGGTACAGTGGGATATGGTTTGAAATATTCTTCTTGCAAAGAGCTGAACTTGCAGGGTTTTTCTGATTCAGATTGGGCAGGATGTGTACCTGACAGAAAGAGCACTTCAGGTTGTATTTTTAGCCTAGGTTCAACTATGATTTCTTGGTGTAGCAAGAAATGGTCATGTGTTGCTTAGAGTACAGTTAAAGCTGAATATGTTGCAGCTTGTGTGGTTGCAAGAGAAGCGGTGTGGCTTCGTAAACTTCTTGCAGTACTGTTTGGGCAGCCTATGGAACCTACTGTGATTCTTTGTGATAACCAAAGCTGTGTGAAGCTTTCGATTAATCCTGTTTTTCATGATAGAACCAAGCATGTGGAAATCAAGTATCATTACTTAAGAGATATGGTTCAAAGGAAACCAGTTGAGCTCAAGTACATTTGTATAGAAGAGCAAACAGCAGACATTCTCACCAAGCCACTTCTTGGAGTGAAGTATTGATATTTTCAAGATAAACCTGGTATTGTGGAGAATGATGCTCTTGCTGAGAGAGTCTCAACTTCAGTAATGTTTATCCATGTTGTAATGCATTCTTCTTCGTGAGAGAAGTTTGAGGTGCAAGCCCTTGTTAAGGCATTCTTCTCTATGAGAGAAGTTTGAGGTGCAAGCCCTTGTTAATACATTCTTCTCTGCAAGAGAAGTTTGAGGTGAAAGCCCTTGTTCCACCCACTGGGAGTAGCCATAGTGGATGTCATGTGTGAGACACCATGACTTAGCTTTTCTGTTTTTCACCCTATGGGAGTAGCCATGGTGAATGTCATGCTAAGATGACAACATCATGTTGAGAAAATTCTGATATGAGGATTTTATATTGACATTTTTTGTTGCAGCTTTTAAGTTTGTCATGATGTGAGATGCCATGACATATGAATAATCTCTCTTGCTAAGAGGGAGTGTTGAAGCTCTGATAGCTGCGAAACAAATTATTCGTACCTATGATTGTTACTTCAGTGTTCATTTGTATATTGAGTTCTGGTTCTTGCTCTCCCTAATTGAGTATGTTTTCATGCTTGTGCTTTTGTTCACTATCTCCCTCCAGAATGGTCTTTGTTCTCTCTAAAGGTGTTTCAATTGCTTTACTCTTCATAAATGTCCAGCTGTATCAACGTGCGTCTTCTTCAACTCATGGTTGAACGGTCTTCTTCTTACATTATTTTGTAATGAAGTGACATGGCATCGTGTGTGATTTGTGTTGGCATCGTGAAGTGGCTTATGATTATGTCTGTTGGGATTCCATCCGACTGGCAATGGTTCTCTTATTTATTCCTTACTTATTTGTCTACCTTCGTATTTGTTGGATATACAATGACTTGGCATCATGGTCTCACCATGTGTTGCTTTCGTCCACTCATTGTTATGGAGGTATCGTCAGTTGTTGTTGGCATTTACCATCAGTGTTATAAGGAGACTATCGATGGTTTGTAACTGTCAACTTTTGGCCTTTCGTGAGAGACACTTCAATTACATTGTGGTGTCAGTTGGTTCAAGCAATGGAGATACAAACAAAATTCGCTTACGGTACTATTTTTTCAGTATTGCATTATCGGGTTCCTGTGTAGTATGTTAAGTGATCTTGTAATTGCATTTTGTATATGTGATCTATGAAAGATTGCAATGATTATTTTGTGAGATTAGTTATATTAGAGATTGTTATTCATTTTGATATTTTTAAGCAAAAGTGTTCAATCTAAAAAGAGAAATAAGGCTTATCAATTAACTGTTTAGTGTCATCAATCATAAGCGAGAAACTTTTGTATTTGGTTTGAGAACTCAATAAAAGTATCATCATTTTGTGGGCTGGGTTTTTCACCCTCAAGTGGAAAATCACTATTTCTAGTTCATAGCTAGGGGGAAAACTAAAAGCAAATAACCAAAATCTAAAAATTGTGTAAATATGTGTAAATACAAATACCTATTAAAATTGGAAAATTCCTGATTGAAAAATCAAAGCAGTAGGCAATGCATGTGTTGAATAGGGTCACACTTGAAGACTTGTTGATGCGTGTTTTAGGACTCACCAAACAATAGAACAAAATACCAAAATATCTTATCCTCTCTTAAACAAAGTACCGTGTATGCTAAGATTGCAGGAAGATCATACGATAACTCCAAAGTTCCTCGACTCGTGAATAAGTTCGGTGTTGATGTGATTTGTTGATGATCACAAGGGGCCTTACATTTTCAATCCTTTATGTCATGTGATGAATATGAGTACTATCAAAAGACTTGCAATGAACTACTATTTTTAGGTTTTACCGGATATGCAAACATAAAAGGGGTTTAGGTTCAAAGATTTCTAATCTACTCCTAAGGGTAATGATAGCCAAGGAAAGTACGTTGATGGATGAGTTCCTCAATTACCGAGTCCCACTTTGCCAAGTCAAGCTACAACTACATGTGGACTGGTGCAATTTTCAAAGGTTTGTACGAATGATTGAATTTAGGCACATGGATAAGTGGTTCAGGCTAACTTTACACAACGATTTAGAATCACTAAAATGTCAAAAGTATGAACCACAAGAACTCATCAAAACATCAACATATTCTCCAAAACAATCATAACACTTTATCTACTAAACTTAATCTAATTGAGAGAATTATGAAACCAAGCAAGTATCAAGACACATCAAATGATCACCACACTTCAATGAAAATTCTATTGTCTCAATAACTCATAAGCAACAATCTCAAAATTCGCTCTCTTACAAATGAGAAGAAGAGGCCTTTATATAGGTCCTCGAAAACAATGGAAGGCTCAAATCAAAACAATACCGATGGCCTAGATTTTGCCACCTCGGCCCTGATTAGGGTTAGGGCACAGAAAAGGGAATCTGACTTAATGCAAGGAAGAAATCACTACCGTAGTGGGTAATAAATGCCCACTATGCATGCATGCTCAAGAAGAGAGTGAGGTGTCATAAATAGCCACCACATGTATGTCCACTATGCATTAAATGCATCTACCTTTGACATCTGCATTTGAATTCCTAGAATCTACCCAATATGGCCTCCAACTCATCAATGCTGACACTCAGTGTTGATTCCTGCCTGAATTCCAGTGCCACCACTGCTCACTCTTATCTCTTTAGGCTGTCCTCCCATTCTGGTAATAGATCCTTAGATGTGTGCATGTTGCTTGAGAAGGCAGAGAGGTTCTCAAAATCATCCTTTATGAAAGAGTTAAGTCTAAAGAACTCCTCCAATTTCCCCTTCATGCTGTCCATTGTTATTTCCTCCTCGGCCAACCTTTGTAACCACAGTGATGCAATGGTATTGGAGAGCTCTTGCCAAATATTCTCAACTATCCCCTTCAATCGAGTTGACTCCTTAGTGAAATGTTCAAACATTTCCTTCGCCAAGAGAACTGCACCATACCACTGAGAGAAATCATATGCTCCTTCGATGACCTTGTCGTCAACCAAGATTTGCCTAGGGATTTCCATCAGCTCCTGCAAGTCAGAGATTGCCTCATCCTAGTAAATATGCTCATCCTCCCAAGACTCCTCTATGCAACGAATTCGGGAAAAGATGGCCAACCCCTTATCATGAATCTAAACTAACTCCTCAGCGTGGATGTAGACCTCATTCTCGATCCCCTTAATCCAAGTCTCTGCACCCTGCGCAATCCTCCTAATCTTGTCGATGGCCTCAAGTGACTCAGTTGGAACAACTGGTGGTGGAACGAAAGACGGATCCTCTTCTCGAAATGGGTGAAGTAAGCTATCAATGTATGCACATAAAGCCCTGTTCTCTCCCTTCTTCCTCTAATATTTTTCTTCCAACTTCCTCATCTTATCCTTGACAGCTTGTGTCGAATCATCAAATTCCTCCATGACCTATGCTTGAGAGGCCTGACCAAGACCAACCTCTGTTATGTGATACTCCTCTGGAGCAATTTGATCTTTGGTCTTGTCGACTATTGGATTTGCTATCTGCAGAATTTTAGATCCAGATTCTCCTCTCACGACCTTTGTGAACTACTTGGCTTTTCTCTTTTCTCCTGATCGGTCAATTTGATCCAGAATCTCTTGTAACTCAACTACAGGGTCTACCTCCTTTTCCTGGCTTCTCTGAATCCTCTGCCTGAGCCACTCTGGAACATTTGTATTCGGGTCCCTCTGCACTGCTAATTGTTCTTGTCCTTGCACTGCTCCGGTATCAATCTCCTCAGCTCCAGGACTTTTTGCCATTGCTTTAGGAGCAAGTGCCTCTGTGGTGGGAATTTCCTCCTCTGCTGCTGGGGCCTCTACTTCTACCTCAAGGATTTCTTCCTAAATTATCTTTCTGAAGAAGACACCAAGACTCTCCTCTATTGTCACATCATGTTCCCTGCTCCTTCCTGGCACGAACCTCTCATTGGCATTAATGCTCAATCTATCCTGTATTGGCCTAGTCATGCGTTGTTCTCCTTGTTGAGTTCTTTCACTTGCTTCTCCTTCATGCCTAGTGAATGCTCCTATTTCTTGCACACTGGGAGTCCGGCTAGGCGAAGATGGTGCACTCTCGGACCTTAATCTCTTTTGTTGTGGTTCTTCAACATGAAGATCCAATCTCCTCTTTGTATGCATTTCTTGAGCTGCACCCTTCTTTTTGTGCTCTACACTCCCCTATGGGATGTCTCTTTCTTCTACTCTTCCTCCAGATGGCTACCTTGGTCTCTCATCTCGCAACTGTGGATGACCTAACAACTTGTAGGTCCAATCTTCTTTTGGCACAGTCATCCTGTCAAGTTGTCGCTCTACCCACCACCTTGTGAAGTCATAGGCTGTCAACTGTCGGGTGACTTCCAACAAGATCATTTTATCGGTAGGGTACCATGGAAGCTTGAACAACTGCTCAAAAAATCCCTGCAATCTGATATAGGAGAAGGTGGGAAACTAAATGAGCCATGCACCAAATTCCTCCACCAGCTTCATTGCCTCAGAAGACAATCTCATATGCAATCCCTTTTGCAGGGTCCTCACGATGCGCATTGCAAATGCATCATTAACTCAGGTGTAGTCATCTATGGCCTGTAGATGCAACTGTGGATAACAATCATGGACCCTTAACCTTGGATTCCCACTTATGAGGACTCCCTTGTACCTCAATCCTTCATACCTCGTGTTTCGCGCCAGCATACATATCACATATGAGCTTATGAAGAACTTCTTCGTATGCTCTAAATTCCTCAGCTGCTCATCGAGGTTGTCACTAATCAACCCAGCCAATCGATGTGATTTAACTCCTCTACTACTTGTTGAACAAAGTACCACATTCATGTCTCAAACAGGTAGGAGTGGGGTAAGCCAAATATCCTGTTGAGCATCATTATTAGAACACTGTACTCCCGGTGGAAATCCATCCACACAAGCTCCTTGGGCAACTTGGAGTAGTGGGGCTTATTCCTCCTCATCCATTTGTTGTTGATGATCTCCTCACAGTGTTGAACTCTGGCTATGTAAACTCTGTGCACTTGCTCCTTTGTCTTCGAGACCAACCTTCGAGATGAAGGGATCCCAAATGCCTCAACGATAGTTGGCGGGGAGAGATCTGCAATGATATTCCCATCTGAGTCCTTAATCGTTCTATCAATTGACTGATAATGTTTTGCACATTCCACGATCAACTCAACATGCTGAAAGGCAAAAGGGACTCCAGGTGCAACTACAATTCCCCTGTTCACAATCCGGGCAGCCAAGTGTGTCGGGTGATGATCTTTGTAGCCAAACATCCCCCTCTGGAACTCGCTCAAATCGAGGCATCCAAGATTCGTGTCCTTCACTTCAATCCACTTCAAGACAATTTTGGACTCTGGATAGAATTCTCTCTATTCATTCTTGATCAATTGCCTCCTACTAACGCTTGTTCCTCTAGGCTCCGCCATCTGCAAAATAGAAAATAAACTTATAAGAGCATGAAAAAGTAGAAAAAAGCATTTTATCCAAAATTCAGAAATTTGTTAGAATTTTTCCATCCTGCTCAACATTGAATTTCCTCTCCTCATGGAAATTCATGCCTCTTATCGACTAACTGAAGAAAATCTGAAAATTTCACAAATTTCTTCACTCTTCAAGAAATAATCGTTTTCTTTACCCAGAAACTTCACGCCTTTCAAGAAGAACAATCTTCTCTTTCTCTCTCAAGAATTCCCTCAAGTTTGCTCTTCTCGAATTGTATGAGAATGAAATAAAAGAGGTCTTCTCTTATAGAGTTGTAAAACCTGAAAAGTTGTTTTAAGGACTGCAAGCTAATTTGGAAAACTGCTTCACTTGTCTCCCAAGATTCCAATTTTGAAGAGATTCTCTGCCACTTGTCTAAGTTTTTCTTCACTTTTTAGAGCCTGCTAATTTAAGTGCTTTGTCTTCATGAAGTTTTATCCATTTGATTTTTTTTAATTTTTGATTTTTTCGATTTTTAATTTTTTGATTTAATTAATTAAATATCAATATTTAATCAATTTCAAATTTTAATACATAAAATCAAAAAATCCTTTTTTAAAGCAATTTCCAATTTTTGTGTACATTCATTTTTTATTGCTTTTTTATTTTATCGATTTTGTTTTAATTAAATATTAATTAAAAAAATCAATATTTAATTAAGTTTTTTCATTTAAATCCAGAATCAATTTAATTCAAAGTTTTATTTTCCAATTTTCTTTTTTTTAATTTTTGAAGATTAATTAATTAAATATTAATAAAAAATTAATATTTAATCAATTTTAAAATTGAAACTTAAAATCAAAAAAAACTTTATTATTTCAATTCCAAAAATGGGCTTGTGTTTCAAATCGCTTTATCCCCGGATTGCAAGAAATTGGTTTATGTCCGATCGATTCTCCGAAATTGAATTTTGAACTTCACCAATTTGTTGATTAATTAAATATTAAAATTTAATATTTAATTTTCTTCTGAAATTTCGGGACGGACTCTATCCCTTTCGGCATGCTCCGTGACTTGGAACGATTTGCATTCAATTATATGCTTGAGTGGGATATTGGTGTGGTGAAGGATTTTGTCCTCAACACATTGCATTGACCCAGTTGACCTACGCTCCCCATTCATTGGAGCGAGATTCTGGAGGGACGGCGGATTTCATCCTTTGGACCAATTCTACAGCCGAGATAAATGTCCGCCCGAAGAGACCCGTGGTCGGAATTTTAGGTGGGTTCCGGATTTTGTTCTTTGCACCCATTCTGTGACCCCTTCGCATATGCGCTCAAGGAGGTGAGTGAGTGGCATTAAGAGGTGATAGTGGACTTTCCTTTGAGGGATAAAATCCGTGACATAGTGGATTTTGGTACTTCTTTCACTGCCGAGCGGGATTCTTGCAAGGTAAAGGATTACTTCTTCAACATATTTCCTTGGTCACATGTGAGAGGGAGTGTTTTGCGCTCATGTTTCCATTTGGGCGAAAATTGCAACCTTGCTGGAGATGCATAAACAACTTGGGACCAGACCTGCCACTTCTCAATAGAACAAGAGGAAGAAGAGAGGGCTGACCTAAGAGCCACCGCAACTCAAAAGCAAAACCAAAAAAAAAGGGCCAAGCCAACAAAAGATAGGGGGTCCCATTTGAAATGGGCGATGTGTGAGATATGGGTCACAACAAGACTGATATATTATATGGTACTTTCATTTCCAAAGCAATCACCTTTTAAGAAAACATTTTAATAGATGAGCAAGGCAAGGAATGCATACCTTGGTATATGGTCATTATAAGAATGGCAAGAAAATTGAAGAAAGCCCCATAGCCATACAAAAACAAGTTCTGCAAATCAAAAGCTGACAATGCTCAGAGCTGCCTCTCAAAACTGAACCAAATAAACAATTGAAAAAAACTATTCTAAAAAATTTTAAATCTCAATCTTAAGACAAAGCTAAAATTCCAGCAAGATCCTATCAAATGCATAATTTTTACTTCATCTTGCCAATTTTTTATATGTCCGATAACCATATTTGTTAGTCAAGTTGAGATGATCTTTCCCCAGTTAACATGTGATTGTTAAAAATAAAAGCACATTTACAGACAATAATCCCATGATCAAGTGACATATCAAAGCTAGTATGTCTTTCAATAATGAATCACAAATGTACTTAGCTAAAACATGTTCACTTCTTAGAAGGATGCTGGAGATTAAGATCAAACATTGACAGCAAATTCAAAATTACACTGTCCTAAATATCCATTCAGGGTGTAAAATCACTAGAAATGACTCACCTGAAGGTAGATGCTTGTCTCAAATTGGCTCTTTAGAGCATATTCATTAAAAACTGAAGCCAAAGAAGGGACTGTTACCTGCAGTATTACCAAATAGATAAGGATGTTATCATAAGAAATTACAGTCATGACAAAATAATAATCTTGTAGTTGTTTATGCAAGCTGAAAGGCAGTTACATAAAATAATTAGTTGCATTAGAAAATCCTGGAGTGAAAAGAAATTTAACTTTATTATTTTGCCTTTTTCTAAATTACATTACTCATGATATTTTTATCATTATTGGAAAGGGAAATTAGACTATTAAAATTGTAAAATTCTAGTGGAAAGAACTCCATATAAAACAAGTATAGATAAAAAGGAACCAGAGAAAATGACATAGGGTATAAGCTAAAATGCTAGACACTAGCTTGATCGGTTTCACTAAAATAATATAAAAAGCTAATATTTCCAAATGAATTTTCACAGCTGCTTGAGGACATTAGTCACATTACTATAAATACTTAACAACGAACCGTAAAGAAAAATGTTTATCCAACACATTAACTTCTACCTGAAGATATTGCTTAGAGAATGCAAGTGGAAATGAACTAGGAATGCAAAGATGCCAACTTACAAAAATTAATGTATAGATATATGCACCAGCTGCAACAGGCAGCCCTAGTGCAGTGGTACCCTCAGGCAGTGAACGAAGTTGATTCACAGTTATCCCAATGAGTAAAAGAGCCAGTGCCTCCCACTGTCAGAAAGAATAAAAAATTATCACTAAAATTACATAGAAATCAAAGCTCAAATCCTTAATCAAATTCAAAGTATTCTTATCAACAAGTTGCCAATCTATCTGAATTAACCACTCCCATGGAAACACAAATCACTCCAAGAGCTTAGGGAAGCCATTGAATAATCATTTTCCCAAGCAGAGACAAAAAAGAGGCTAGATTCCTTGATACTTTGATCTGTACTGTGGACATGTCCACTTTTCTCAACTAGCAATGGCAACTAATTGCTGCGTCTCGCCATTTGTAAGGATAATAGAACAAACAAAATAATCTCAAACATTTAATAAAATATTATGTTCCACGGGTACGCGTTCCCTGGCCTGGAACCCCCGTTTCTGTCCCCATTTTGTACCAGGGACGCGGGGATGGAATTTCAACGTCCCCTAAGCGTTCCCTTTTTGGTCCCAAATCGGGGATGTTTCCTAAATGAAAAAATGAGAAGGTTCAGAAACTCGGGGACGAATTTGGGTACCGGGGATGGTCAAGGGACGGCCCAACCATTCCCAGTACCCAAATCCGTCCCCTATTTCTCAGCTTGAAAAAAGAATTCCACCAGTCTTAAAAAGTGCACTTTTTTTTTAAAAAATATGGGTGGGCCCCACGTGGACTCTAATATCAAATAAAAAATAGTAAACCCTATTTTGGATGCTAAAAAGCCTAACTCTCTTTCATTTCTTCATTTGATTTATTCTTGGCAAGAAGAAGAAGAAAGAGGAGCAGCAACAAAGCTTTCATTTTTCAGTTGCAAGTTGGACTTCTCTTTATGTCATTTTGATCTCATGCATGAAACTTGGAGCCTTTGGGCAATTTTGCTATATGTACGCCATATTTTTACAATGAAAGTATTTGAATCTTGTTAATTTGCTATGTATTCATTGTATTGAGTTTCTAAAATGTCTATGGTGAATGGTTTATCATTGATCAATGTTATGATATGCATATTTGAATTCTCTCTCTATATAAAAATTTCTCTATTTTTTTAATAGCCGTCCCCTATCATCCCCTAAGATTTGGCTTCGAGCTGTACCCGTACCGGAAACACACCCGTCCCCTAAAACACCCCCGTCCCTGAAACTCCATGGAGCATAGATAAAAATAAAATACATTCAAAAAGGAGGTAAGAAACAAATGTGGCAACACTCACCTGCATTATTGAAAACCTTCGTCGCATGACAACTTTTAACAGCAATGCAATAACGAGAACCTGTAGAAACCAGAACAGCAATAAAATGCATTAAAGGATACACCTTTTTCACATCTTAAATGTAAATAATTTGAGCAATAATCTGGTCAACCAGGATACAGAATCTCCTTTCAGACGTAAATTAAAAATAATCATGGCAAAAACCGATTTCTCACTAATCACATACAGATTTGGATGAACCCCAATCAGTAAATATTGAGTAAAAACTGATTTACCTTTGAGTTACTAAGCATCTTCACTGTTGCTGGATTGAAATAAAGCTGCAGAAATAAGATCATCGAGATAAGTTCCAATTGTCATTTGTTAATCTTGATTTTCCATTAACAAGGGAAAAGCAGAACTATTTCTGTCTGCAAAACACACACATTGTAACAGTGGTGATTTGAACAATGTAGGAACTCAAATTGGTACATACACAATCCCCAAAATAATTCTTGGAGACTCATTTGTGTCAAGAATAAAAGCAAAAAACCTAGAAAAATTTTCAATTGTATCTAGAAAGCACTTTATGCAGAATCATCAATCAGTTCAAGCAAAAAAATAACATTCAAGATTTACAATCTAGAAATCCCTTCACCACAATTTAAGGCTTATGATTTTGAAAAACATTTAGTTTCACAAGCATATAATGCAATTGTTTGGAATCATAACCAAAAAACTGGCAAATCTACATTATGGTACAAAACAATAGCTCAAGTCAGCATATGGCTCATATGCCATACTCCTGAGAAGAAAGGATTGCATTAACATCAGATTGAAGCAGAAAATGCAGGAGAAACAGCTAAAATATCAACACAAAGGAGAAATCAATATAGAATTGTAATATAAAATGCTGCAACTTGCAACTAGTAAAAATCCGATTGGAAATTTCAATGCTTAAGAAATATTTCAATGCTTAAGAAATAAAGAGTATGTCATTAGATTATCCTTATGTGTCAAATAATAATCCAAAAATAGTTTTAACAGCACTTACTTGCATGATGAACTTCAGATAATTATTAATAGCATACAGAAATGCTGGGACTGCGAGAAGGTAATTTGCACGAGCTGCCTGCATACAGGTGTTCAAAAAAAGCTGGTAAGGATCTAAGAAAATATCAGACCATTCATGTAATTTCAAACAGCAAAGTAGAAGATAGTAATAAAATGGAACAAGAGTGTCACTGGCATCGATGTGTTACAATTAAAGCCAGATGCAGTTTTACAAAAAAAATACTACCATAGCTACACAACCTGTTAACTGACATATATAGGCTCTGACATATTGAAATTTGGCTAAGAAATGAGCTGCAAAAGTTAAAAATAGACCTTTTTTATTTTTTTCTTATTTTTTCTTAAATATAAGAAAATCTCACTCGCAGTAAAACTTGAACTCAATTATCAATAAGAATTTTCTGATTTTATTGCTAACTTAATGGATGCTGTTAAATTTGACTTTTATTATTTTGGACACTCAGAAATCAGCTTAGATTTATGTCAAATATTCGCTCTTATAGAATTACTGAATTACTTCAAGTCTGCAGCAGTTTGACACACTGAAATGCCTTCAAAAAATAATTTCAATCTGCTTCAGTCAGGTTTTCATCCACCAACTCGGCAAGAAAAAAAAGGGTATTCATCCTTTATTTTCAGCCCTAGAGGGATTCTGTCATCATGTTAGAACACAATCTCTAATCCATAGGAGATAAAATCAAATAAATAAAGATGTCCGTAATGACTTCTTTTATATACTTCTCCAAAGAACACCACCCTTCAATATTCTTTTCGCAACAAATTAGTTTTTAATTAACTTTTGTTTCTCCTGAAAACACAAGCGGTCCATAATTTGGTTTTAACTGTTTTCTCCTTAATAAAACATCTTAATGAATGACTGACAGCAATCTGTACAAAAAAACAGCACTTTGAATGTAAAAGGCTGCCCCCCTTAATATAAAATTGAGGAGGGGGCACTACAATTATCTTATCCTACTTTAGTTGCCTTGCCATCAACATTCAAGAATAATTAAAAAATGGATTTTTCAAGACTCCCACTAAGACGACAAAAAAGACATCCAAGTTGTCAACACAGGATCAATCATCTACTAAGAAAGGCATCTTTACTCCCAAGTCCAAATTTTGGTTCAAAATTTATATCATTGCTGAAGTTTTTCTGCAATGAATGTACATTAACAATATGAAATTTGATGCCCACAATTTCTTTTGTCTACATCTAACTCAATACATGGTATCCACATTTTGGAGTTTTCTGCAACCATTCTATCTTGTGAAAAACATATATGACAAAAATGCATAGTTCATGTATTTCTGTTCTTATGATATGTAGACCAGCAACAGAGAATTTAATGCCAAGATATAGTTATCAGGTCCAAAACTTTGACATAAACGGGAAAAAAAAATTTGTATAACACTCTTAAGTCTAAAAAGTAAAAACTAACTGACCATTACATTAACATACTTTAATACCCTCCCTTACTGGTCAATCTACTAACTACACCAAGCTTATCTTGGAACTTTACAAATAACTGGCTTGGTAAGAATGTTTGTAGTTTGATACTCTAGAGGTCAAGGCTGCAATATAATTGATCCATCTTCTACAAGTTATCTGATAAAGTGACAATGCAAATCCACATGTTCAGTATGCTTGTGGAAGACTGGATTCTTTCCATGTTTGAGTACCCCTTTTATTGTCAAAACAAGGGTGAAGGCTCTACCTGAAGCATCGTCATGTTTGAAAGCATCCTTCTAAGCCATACTACCTCCCATGCTACTTTTACAGTTCCTCAATATTCTGCTTCGGTCAAGGAGAGAGCTACTGTCTATTGCCTCTTGTTGGCCCATGTGACTGCACCCATGCCACGGCTGTAAACATATCCACAAATGGATTTTTTCATTCTAAATTTGTCAAGCAAACTCTTGGCATATTTGGACTAAGAAATAAAAATGCTGCCACCTATTTGTCATGCTTTTACACCTATACAATAATGTAGAAGATCTAAATCGGTCATTTCAAAAGCTTTATAAATATCAGAGTTGATCTTATCAAATAGCACTTACCTCAATACCTATAATAACGATATCATCCACATATATGACTAAAACAATGATGTCATTACCATTGTGTTTGATGTATAGATCTGGATCCGATGGACTCCACTATTTAACCAAATACTTATCAATTTTGATGTACCATGCTAAGATGCCTCCTTCAAGCAATATATTGTTTTCTTCAATAGCACGAGATGCTCCTTCCTTGCAACCTAAAAGCCTTGTGATTGTGACATGTACACATCTTCATCCAAATCTTCATTGAGAAAGGCACTATTCACATCCATTTGATGGACCATCCAGCCAGACTACATTGCCATGGCTAGAACTAATCAAATGGTGCTCATCTTTGCTATAGGAGCAAGTATTCTTTGCAGTAAATGCCTTCTCTTTGTGATAACCCTTTTGTGAGCATTCGAACTTTGTACTTGTCCAGAGTACCATCTGCCTTGTACTTAACTTTGTACACCCATTTGCAGCCAATGAGTTTCGACATTGGTAAGATCTAAAAGATCCCAAGTCTCATTCTTCATTAGCCTCTCATGTTTGATTTCTAGGGCGGCCTTTTGATTTTCCCATTACGGTTTTCTTGTGCCCTTGTAGACACCTATAGCTCATACACACCCTGAACATTGGCCATGAGACCAAAGTTTGCGTTTGGCTTTCTCTTGCCTCTAGATGACCTAAATCATTTCACATCCATTTGATGGACCGTCCAGCCAGACTACATTGCCATGGCTAGAATGTAATGTCCCCATTTTAAGCAAGCATCAAAGTCAATGGATTTAGCCTATCACTAGATCCTTGTAGGCTAATAGTGGTGATTAGAGGACCTTGTTGTGGAGTTATTTGGCTCACCAAAGGATGATTGTGAGTGTTTATCTATCTAGACCCTCCATATAATCTAAAACTAGGTTGTTCAGTGGGTTTTGGTTCCGTTTTGAGGGACTTACTATTTATAGTAAGTCAACGGATGATTCCAATGAGCTCAAATGATTTAGAGGAGTTATACGATGCTTTCAAATGTTATTTCAAACTTCCGGATTGGACTCCAAGATTCTTAGAGGGAGCATCTATTTTTAGAAAGTCACCCAGTTGAGATCATTCATCATATTTCATCATCACGATCACTCCCATGCAGTCAGATTTCAATTCCGGTGTGGTTGGGCGATTTTCACAAAGTCAAATACATTATTGGTTATAATTTAATTATGTGCACTAAGGTTGCTATTTCTATTGAAGTTGTTTAATGGGCACCTTAGTGTTATAACTCGTTGGAACCGAGATGAGAAGTTTTAAATCATGGGCACATGTAAGAAGGACCTTGTGTGTCAATCATTATATTAATAAAAAGGTCATTTTTGGAGCAATGGGGGAGTTTAAATTAATAAAGTGGTTTTATTATATGTCAACTTTAAATTATAACTTAAAGTTGCTCTTGGAGGGAAATATAATAAAATATTATATTTCAAACTTTGCAACCAAAACGGCACATATGTAAGTTATGTGAGTTGTTTGTTGGAAGATTCAAGCTTGATTAGCATTTGAGAATTATAAATGCATTCAATGCAAGAAAAGAACCATTCTATGCATTTGATATTATTGATTTGTGTGAAGAGAATTTGGAGACAAGGGTTTCAGAAGTTTCAGCTCGGGGAATTGGGAATTCTTCATAATTTTCACTGTTTCAGCACTTTAAATTGGTGTAATAACCAGTGAATTGTGCAAATGGTGATGGTTTTACTCAGAGACCATGATTCAGTTTATTGGTGAAGAAATATCAAGGGTCTGTGCATATACTTGATGCTTATTCATTGCAGATGTGTGGATTATCAATGGCAGCCATTATTAATTGAGTTTCAAGCATTTATGAGCAGATTTGTGAAGTTTATTCAAGGGTTTCGAGAATATTAATGGCAAATTGAAAGATACAAAGGTTTAAGTGCAGATTTTTAAAGGGTGTTTCCAGAATCGTTTGTGGCAATCATTGCAATTATTACCAGCATTGAATATTCATTACCAGCTGTTATCTATAGGTTCATACTTTGCTGCCATGCATTTCCAGATTTTATAATAAAAGCTTGAGGACCTCCGAGTATGAATGATTAAAGAAAAGCATTGTAAATATTTATATATTATGCTCAATAAGAATCATTGCAGCTCTATTTCATTTCTTGAATATTTTATATTTGCAATGTAATTATATCTTGCCTGGCAAAAGGTTTATTTTTTATTTTAAAATTGCAAGTCAAAACCAAACATTCAAAAACACAAACATTTGCAAGTTGGAGGTTGGATAATTTGTAGGGGTTATTACAGTGGTATCAGAGCTTGCATGCTAAGTGTTTGACAAAATATCAAACATTCAAATTTCAAAACAATATCTCTCATTAGTTTAGTAATCCAATGTTTTGTCAAAGTTAGAACCACAGGGGGTTCTTATAGTGGTATCAGAGCAGTTTCCTGCCATCCTGTGGGGGAGGCCTTTGCATATAGAACAGAGGGTTTGTGTAAATCATGGGTAAAACAAGGTCAACAAAATCCATACAAGGTCTCATGCCAGAGCTTAAGCGTGCTATACAGGCTTACAATAATGCTTGTTAGAATTATAATAAAAATATATTAGGGCTGCTACAACACCCAGAGATTTTGAATTCTTGGTTTGCAAAGAAAGAAAAAGTAGGCTCTAATTTAAATGATTTCTATCACGCAAAAGAAACAATGGAAGAGAAAGTGGATGTGGAGGTTGAGTCTTTGCTTAGTGGAGCAGCCACTAGTTCTTCTTACACACATGACAAGGGAGATCCTTCTCAAAGGCATGAGGTTATTTATGACCTATTTGTTAGAGGACAATTGCATCAAGTCCCAGCATTTACATGAGACAGGAGCTAGAGATCTAAGGAGAGTTGATGACATGATAGCAACCATTGATGGCAGCTTTACATCAATTGGTAGCAATGAAATTGTTAATGACATAGATACTGAATTTTATGACAGCAGTCCTTTGTTTGAGCCTAGCGAAGGTGTTGATGTCAGGACAAGTGCGGAGGATGTTGTTGGTATCACCTTCAGTCTCGACTCGCATGATGAGGGTGTTAATTTTGAGGATTGCATGGAAAATATGAGCTCTAATAGCTCTGATTTTCATGATAGTAGTCATAATGGTCAGCCTATGCAAGAGATAGTAGCCTTTCCATGTGTGGGAGATGGTTGCATGGAGTTTCCCAGTGTTGAGACTCATGATTCGGGTGTTAGAAATGAGTTATATGATGTAGATTCATGGCATGATGATTCTGATTTTCATGTCAGCAATGAGAGGTGTTTGCATCAGCATGAGATAGCAGAAGTTTTACAGATGGATGATGTTGGTAGACATGATTTGGGTACTGATGATGTTATTTATGAGGATGACTCATGCTTTAGCGAGTCTGATTTTTCATATGACTTTAGAATATGGCTCGGAGAACTCATTGGTTGGTGATAGGTCCCAGGATCGCCACTTGCAGGGACTTACAGTTGCATTGGTAGTGGAAGCATGCGAGGAGACTGATGTAGCAGCAACTTCTACTGATTCAAATGAGTCACTCTTCGAGGTACCCATCCGCAGTACCTCAATTGATGATATGTGCAAGGTTGTTAGCACACATGATGATATTGATCATGAGGTGAGCATAATGGATACAGCTTCCTATCGTAGTGCGTATTGTGAGTCAGAGAGCTTACATGGGAGTTCGGGAATTCAGAGACATCATGTTGTCAGGCAACTAAAGGTGAGTGATAATCAGATTGCTACAGCCATCGAGCATTATGACGTTGCCCATCACATGTTAGCTACTTATGGATGGGGTACTCCTGTGACAAATGAGCATTGTGATGGCAGTCTTTCCCTTGCAGAGTTTCATACCCTTCGTGAGGCCATCGGTATAATGAAACACAACTATTTGCAATTATTGGCTAACAAAGACTATCTTCTCGAGTGGGGTTGCACTTGCTACAATGCATTGTTGGGAAAGGAAGAGGAGGTAGTTGAGCTCACCCATGAGCTTGAGGCGACTTCTAAGATTTTGGAGAGCACCCAGTTGGCTCTTCAGGGGTCGTAGACATAGCTAGACAAGGTTACTGTGGAGTTGAGCCGAGTACAGTCTTCGCCAACTATAGATTCAGTTCAGTTCTCTACCATGGTCTTTGGTGATGATTTGACATCCACAGGTTGTGATGATGGTTGTAGTGGGGATGTGGCTACATCCATTGCAGTTACAGGTGCAGTTGATGTAGTTCGAATGAGTGCACCTATAGAGAGCAACAAAGAACAACATGTTGCATCAGGTTCTCCTATGGTTACACCCATTGCAGGTGGTGTTAGTGATGAGTTCGATGGTAGAGGTTATATTCAGTGCTATGACAGTCGGCGCTTGACCGAGGTGGGAGCTTTCTATCGTGACTACATAGGGAGGAGCACTCATCACTACTTTTCTGATCCACACACAGGGGATTGGATGATGCATCTATGTGGGTTAGTTTCTGATCACTACTTCTTGTAGGATCAACACATTCATGGCAGTTTAGCGAAGGATGGAGGTAGTGGTCGTGTTATAGACGTCTTCGGATGTTCTTATCTCCACAATACAGATAGATGTGAGTTCAGTATGTTTTGGGATCCGAATGATGATAGGGTTAGCACTGTAGCTCAGGCAGGTCTCATTGATTGGCTTCACCGCTTTGGGCATGGTGGAGTTGAGTTCAAAGTTGGGCAGCAGAAGTTTAAGGACGTTATTTTTGGCAGGCTTCTGTTCAGAGTTTGGGATCCTTCTAGTGCAATAATCTTCTTGGTCTATTTGTCAATGAAATTACATTTGTGCTTTCTGAAAATGACATCTAGGTTAGGACTACGTTGCATTATTTGAAATACAAAATGTAGACTAAGCTCCATTCCCAATACACAACACACATTTAGAAAAAATAGCATTTTCCCTCCACAGGTTATTTATACAACCCCTCTCCCTACAACCATATACTTCTCACCACCACTAAAGATAACAGAATCAAAGCAAGCAGTGTACTCTATGAACTAGTCTCACATGTTCGTGAAGTGACATGATGCTCTTCAATCGATGTACCATGTAGATTGTCATATCCCCATGAAGGCATTATTTATAGTAAACTAAGGGATTTAAGATTGAAGGAGGCCGACCTCATCAAGGACCAGATGTTAAGGCCAACTAGAGAAAGATAAATATTAAATTTAATAATATTAACTTGTCTATGGCTAACTCCTCATTATTTTCAGTTAATGGTTAATAAACAAAAGGCAGTAGTTATAGTTAGGAGGAAAAAAACAAAGTCAAAATATAATTAGAAGCTGGGTTGAACCTATCTAGAGCAGCACCCCTTCTTGGAGTGTCGCCTCCTTTGGGGAAGAGGTTATGTTGAGCAGCATAGATGGAAAAATCGAAAAGGCTCACCTCGGACCTAGAAAAACTCGTGAGTCCATGAGCGAGCCAAGTCGACTCACCGCGTACTCGCGAGCCAAGTCCAAGCGAGTCCTCAGCTCGGACTCCCGAATTTTCTCTTTGGATTTGCCCCAGTGCAACATTGGGACTCCTGAGTTCTACAGATGGACTCTCGCCACAAACTGAAAATGCCCACTCAACTTGTAAAAAAAAAAAATTCACTTCTCATTTGTTACTTGTTATTGCTCAAAACAGGTCTGTAGGGTTTGAAGAAGGTGAGGATACAACATCAAAGCAGCATGAAAAATTGAGTTATATTAGGAGGAAAGAGGAAGTTGCAGTCTTTAGTTTGTTGTTTTTCACATTTGGACATATCATTATATGTAATTTTGTAAACATTTATAAACTCATGTTGCTGTTATACATTTTACAATTTGAAACTATGAGTATGAATGATAAATTTTCAAATATTGAGTGTTTGGAGATCATATGACATGTGTAATGTTTCAATTATGGTTTGTATGTTCTCCAAATGCATTAATTTCTTTTCGTTATTTTTGTAAAACTACAGTTTTTTTCTTCTGCCAAGTCCAAGGTGAGTCTAAGTTTTCCAACTTTGTCGAGCAGTATAAAAAGGCGATCCAAGGAGGATATATGAGGGAAAATATCTGTGCATTCACTAGTAGACTTATGAGCATACATACATATACATACATATATATTATGTGTGTGTGTATTTGCCCATCCTAAAAGCAGAGTAGAAACATAAAATGTATTATGAGCGGACCTAAAAAGGGAAATATATGCAAAATTCTGGATGGGAGTGTATGTATGAACAGACCATAAAACGTCTACTATGGCTACCATCTAACGTCCTCGTTCTACCAAGTCAGCCAATGATACCTCAACGTCATCTTCTAGCTGCATCCTTGTTTCTGCCAAGTGTGTCGCCTTATCCTCCGCCAAGATCTCGTCGGCGTCATGCACTACCATGCCCAGCTCTCCTGCATTGCCCTCCTTCATAGGCACATGCTCTATGTCTCTAGTGGTGTCCCCACCCTGTGGGTCGGCGATCTCCAAGTCCTTCGCCGCCTGAGACTCCTTTCGTCGAGGAGATAGTATTGGCACTCCTGTCAGCTCTGAGATTGTCATGGCAAACTTCTTTTGCAGCCAAGAACTCATAGTTTTCTTTAAGGGACCTGTTGGAGGTGATGGATCCTCCAAGAGATCGTTGTCCACAGTGACTACAACGTCAACTCTGACTATCTCCAACCAAACCTGACCCGATGCAATATTCTAGCACTGTTGTTCTGCACCCATGGATGTGCCTTTGGTAACCTCGGATTCTACAACTACCTCTACTATAGGTACAGCCTTCATTGCGGGTACAACTGAAGTTCTAACTTCCACCTCTGGGGTCTTGCTCTACATGGCCTTAGGTACTTTCGGAGGTGCAACCACTCCTGTCTGTATGGGAGTCAGATGTGTCGAAGGCAATAGGAGACGCGTGGCAAACTGGACTACTGTCTCCTCCTCTACTGAAACACTATCCTCAGCCTCCGAGTTACTGCCAGAGGGCTCTGTGGTGGTCTCCTGACCACTATCCGCATCCTCAGGATCGGATTCCACGTCCGGCTATTGTTCCTCCTATGTCCAAGTACCACCAGTAGAAAACTGGAGGCTCACCTGCTGCAAGTTTTCCCTTAGGTACTAGTTCCAACTTGTCTAAGGGTATTCATAATGTAGCCTCGGGGAATAGCCCAATGGCGTGGTGCGGCATATAGAATGTGCAACGCTGTAAGGTCTTGAACTCATACATTATGTCTGGTAACACCGTTGCCCAGTCATACACTACTCCATTCATCAGGTCGTTCATATGTACAATCTGTGGTAATGCAATGTTTGATGCCCTACTCACCCCAGTAAGTCTGCTTTTCATTACATCCAGTATGCACCGCCAAGGACCCTCGACGACAACTCCTTCTTGATGCCTCGGGTCTTTGTTGCTTGTATTATGGAATCCAACTCTGCCCAGGTGAGGTTGTGGGAAATTCATTTTATCCAGAACTCTTTCTGCTCTGTTGTCATCTTGTGCTTTTTTATTTCAATCTTCTATCCATCTCTCCCAGGAATGCCAAACACTCATGTGAAGTCGACTGGGGTAAACTAAACTGTAACCACATGTTTCCTGTACTGGAATGTGCTTTTCCTTGTGTGCCTATCAAATGTATTCACCATTATCCACAACGTAGGCTCAAAATTTTTTACAAGGAATAGGGGCATCGGAATTGCCCAATGTGCGCTAGCATTCCGCAACAACTTCTTCACTTCATCTGTCTCTGGTGTTTCTTACCACCATTTCTTGCATTCTACCCCGTTGAGGCCTTCGAATGCCACAATTTCATGTGTGACTTGCTCCTTCTATACAGCTTTGCCTCTCCCCATTGTCTTGTTCATGCCTTTTGAGGTAACGTCCATTTTTCCTACTACTTGGACTCCTAAGGACAAAACCTTCACTTTCCTTTCCTTGTTCAAATTTTCTCCCAACTTAACCTTCCACTTCCTCTTCCCTGCGGCATGCATAACTGTTTGCTTCCTTGTCTAACTGTCTTCTTCCTTGTTTTTTGTTTGCAAGAAACGATTAGGGCTTCTTTAATTTTCTTTTCCACTTTCCTACTACTCGTGGATGTCGTACTGGAAAATGCTTCTATAAGTGTCGTACGGTGAAAAATACTCCTACCAATGCCATACGATGGTCTTTGCCTAGTGATTTTTGTGCGGAATGAATGAGGTGCGGAATTTATAGCACCGTGAATGACTTTTGGCTCTTTGCCTAATGATTTATGCAGGCCTTCCTTCTTATAACGGTGAGTTGTCACCGTTCGGTGACTTCACCGTCTGGTAACAGTCATCGTTTGGTGACTTCACCATCCGATGACAGTCACCGTTCGGTGACTTCACCGTCAGGTGACAGTCATCATTTGGTGACTTCATCGTCCGATGACAGTCACCGTTCAGTGACTTCACTGTCAGGTGCTAGCCACCGTTCGATGGCTTCATCGTCCGGTGACAGCACCATTCAATGACTTCACCATCAGGTGTTAGCCACCATTCGGTGACTTACAACAGTTCTTTTTTTTAAAGAGAATATCCTAACTAAATGACCCATGCATTTCTGGGCGATCCTGGCTTCCTTGCCTCTGGTGGTAGACTTTTAGCTTCAAGCCATTGACGGCATCTGGGATCTCTCTGTCGTCCAGTGTCCCTAACTTCACCGCCCTATTCGCTACAACTTCCCAAACTTTATATGGGCCTAGCCACTTTACTTTGAATTTGCCATGTTTAATTTCATTTCACCCATTACACTTCAATACCAATTGACCGGGTGTGAACTTCATCCGACGGAGGTGCTTGTCGTGCCACAGTTTCCTTTGTTGTTGCACTACGTCCGTCACCCACTGCGCCATTACCCTTTTCTCGTCCAGCTTATTCAAGGCATAAAGTCTCTCCCTCAGACTCTCCATATAAGTTTGTTATCAAGGGCTATCTGCAGGCTAGGAACCATGAATTCGGCGGGTACCACTGCCTCATGTCCGTACATCAGCTGGAAGGGTGTCTGCCTGGTGGTCACTTTGTATGAGGTACAGTAGGCCCATAACACCGAAGGCAACTTCTCCTAGTCTTCACCTTCAACTCCACAAGACTTATAGATAACTCTCACCAAGATTTTATAGTTGTCTCGGCCTAGTCATTCGCCCGCAAATAATATGGACTCGACAGCGTATGGAAAATTTTGAATTTAGTGGTTAGGAGCTTAATGACATGGTTGACAAAATAACCACCTTTGTCGCTCGTCAATTGAATTGGAATGCCATACCTCATTATTATTTGCTCGTAGATGAACTTTGCAATGCTTAGTGTTGAGTTATCTATTAATGCACATGCTTCAACCCATTTTGTTAAATATTCAATGGCCACCACAATATATCGGCATCGTCGAGCACGACTGGCATTCAGAGGCTCGACGAAGTCCAACCGCCATCTTTCGAATAGCTCCTACGCATGGGAAGGATTAAGGGGCATAAAACCCTGTTTGAGGGGTTTCCCTGCTCGCTGACAAGTATCACATTTGACTACCCATTCTCTAGCATCATTGTACAATGTTGGCCACCATAAGCCGGCTAAGAGAACCTTCCTTGCTGTCGTATTGGGACACATGTGTCCTCCTGCTGGTCCTTCATGGGCTTCCCTCAACACACTTGGTACTTCCTCCATCACGCATCGCCTGAGTACTTGGTATGGACCCATTTTATACAACAATACGTTGATTAGTTGGAAAGTCTTGCTCCTGAGGACCAACTTCCTTCATTCTCCCAAAGGCATGTTCAGAGGGAACTGGGCAGTGGACAAATACTCCCCTATGCTTGTGTACCACTTTGGGAGTACGGCAATATGAAACAGATGTGCATCTGGGAAGTTGTCATTTATTCCAATAGGTGGCTCGCCAGACTTGATTCGTGACAATTGGTTGGCGATCACGTGGCTACGTCTTGGCCATACGACAATCTTGAATGTGAACTCCTGAAGTAAGAGGAGCCATCGACTCACCCTTCCCTGAATAATAGGCTTGTTAACTAGGTACATGAGAGCCTGGTGGTCCACATAAAAGGTAAATGGTGTCGCCAGTAAATAGTGCCTGAATTTCTGGACAGAATAGACGATTCCAAGGGCCTCCCTTTCTGTGGTGTTGTAATTCTTCTCAGCATTCGATAGCAACCTGCTTGCAAAATATATGGGGTGATCTAGTCTATGCACTCCTTCCCGAGCCAAGGTGGCCTCGATGGCATAATCTGATGCGTCTACGTGCACATGAAATTCTTTGTCCCAATTAGGGAATGCAAGAATAGGAGCACCCAACAACCTTGTTTTCAAATCCTCGAAGGCTTCCTCTTGCTCCTTCCAAGCGTACGGCTCCCCCTTCCTTGTGAGCCTATCCATCGGATATGAAATTTGTGCGAAATTCTTGATGAATCGGCGGTTGTATCCGATATGGCCCAAGAAAGATTTGACGCCAGTCACGTCGGTAGGAGCCTCCATGTCTACTATTATGCGTACCTTGTCGGGTCCATTTTTAATCCCTCCTTACATACTACGTGCTCGAGCAACTTTGCTTGATGCACCATAAATCGACACTTCTTTGGGTTAAGTGCCAAACAGGCTCGCCAACACCATTCCATGCACCCCCCCAAAGCCGCAATGTGCTTGTCTTGCCCGCTGAATATGGACCAATCGTCCAAGAATGCTTTAAAGTTTTCGGTCGACATCTTGTCAAAGATATGTAAGATAATCCGCTGGAAGGTCATCAATGCATTGCAAAGGCCGAAGGGCATTCGATTGTATGCATATACACCATCCTCTACTACGAAGGTTGTCTTCAATTTGTCTTCCTCCGCAATGGATATCTGGTTATATCTGAAAAACCCATCCATGAATGAATAGATGTTGTGGCCGGCTAATTCCTCCAATATACTATCAATGAACGGAATGGGAAATGGGTCCTTAATTGTCATTGCATTGAGGCATCATAAATCTACGTAAATGTGGATCTGATTGGCTTCCTTCTTTAAGGAGATCACAATGGGGGAAACCCACTCACTTGTGTCAACCCGGAAGATGATACCTGCTTCCAACATCCGTTCAATTTCAGCCTCCACCCTTGCAGCATAATTCTTGTTCATACTGTACGGCCTCTTTCGCACAGGTTGGGCTCCGGGAACCAGAGGAATCCAGTGCACGCATAACTCCGTAGGTATACCCTTCAGATCCTTGTAAGTCCAAGCGAACACATCCTTGTATTTTGTAAAGATTTTGGATGCCGATGTCTTTAATACTGGGTTCCAATCATCCCCCATCAAGATGGATTTTGGGTTCTACTCATCTTTGAGGTTTATCTACTTCAGCTTCGCTTCTTTGTATCGGATTGGTTCATCCTTGGAGAACTGATGGGCAGGACTCTCCTTGACTCAAGCTTCTCCTTTGTATTCTTTGTATTCCCAAGGGAACTCATTTGAATCTTCCTCAATCTCCAGCACATTACAAGATGGAGGGAATAGTTCGTAGTCACTCATTTGCCAATGAAATAGGCCTTCCATAGAGTCTATATCATCCTCCAATTCTAGTACCCCTTCGTCATTGGGCTCCATAATCTCTTTCCCTTCATCTACTCCGTCGTCCAATTCGGAGTCTGAGGAGGATGCCATTTCCTCTCCTACCATCTGTGTCCTCAGGTCAACCACAAACTTTCTCCCCCCTTTCTCGAATGATAAAGTGTTTTTCTTCCAGTTGTGATTTGCTTTTGCAGCCACTAGCCACCCTCTCCCTAGGATAGCGTTGTACCCTTTCGGCTTCAAAGGAATCACTACGAAGTCCAAGATAAACGGTTGTGTTTTGATGGTTACTTGTTGTGCCATCAAGGTTCTGAGGGGTTTGATGCCATGTTGGTCAAGCCCCAATAAGTTGAAGGTCGGTGGCCACAGCGTCGGTTTTCCGAGACTCTTCCAAGTGTCCTCGGGTAGAATGTTCACCCCTGACCCACCATCGACAATTGTGTTAGTGAGAAGGGTACCCAAGATACCCATCTCTACTACTACAGGGTTTCGCCCACTGTTTATAGCCAGTGTCATGGGGTCCGGTGCAGAGCCACCAAGAACCTTCGTCCGTTCCAATGTGCTTGTTGGGATGGTTTGACTGTTAAACAGGGCTGTTTTTAGATGCAGCATCGTTTCGAGTAGGTCCTGGACTTTCATCGGTATCTCAAATTGCATCATCTGCCTCAGGATGTTTTGTTCTATCATGGCTCAATTAGAAGTGTCAGAGGTATCCTTTAGCTCACTTCGGTCCTGCAATTCCCTCTCAATCCCAACCTTCGCCTCGAGTACTCTTTGTTTCTCCGTACGAGGGTCAGGGTACATGGCCTTCTTCACTTGTGCTCGTGTAATTGCCAAGATCTCCTCTCTGTCCCCCCCTTTCCACGTCAAGGAGGTTGCAACCGAACTTTGGGCAATTGGCTTCCTCATGGTCTCCCGGTCCACACCACCTACACAACTTTTGTGGAGTAGGAGCCTCCTTCTGGCAATCCCAGGCAAAGTGTCCCCACTGGTTGCAAATTCAGCATTGTATCATTGGCCTTCCCTTTGCATCATACTGGATCTGAGGGCAGTTATTGTTGTTATCGTTATTCCCTCTGCCTCCCCATCGGTTATTTCTGTAGCTGTCGAATGTTGCAGTATTATTTTGTTGACTGCTGGTTCCAGATGTGGAGGGTTGCTCCTACGTAAACAACACTTGTTGGTTCCTGGCCCTCAGATTGTAGGGGCATTCTTTGGTGGAATGTCCCGCAATTTGGCAGATGTCGCAAAAAGATTTCTTCGGACAAGAATCTTTTGTGTCCCGCTTCCTTACAGTCTGTACACCACACCACATCTTCCTCGATTTTGCTTGATCCTCCTTTGGTTGCCTTAAATTCTCTCATCATCCTCTGGAGGTCTTTTTGTAAAGCATGCACTTTCTTACTTGATTCCTTCTCACTACATTCTTTCGCGGACTCATCATCTGAGGACTTAATTTTCTTGGAGGTCTTGCATTCGCTCTCTAGGTCCATCGCACAGTTATATGCATTATTGTACAATGTCGGGGGTACGATCTTCATTTTCTTTCGCAAGGAAGTTTTTAGTCCTTCAACAAACCATCGTTTCTTTAGCTCGTCGGCTAGGGCAGATTCCATTTTTCCAATTAGTTCCTTTAGTCGTTGCCCGTAGACTCGAACGGACTCATTCTTTGCTTGTTTTGTGTTGTAGATCTTGGCAAGGACCTCATTGTCATCTCTTAGCAACTTGAATTTTGTTTGGAACTGCTTCACTGTCGCCCATGTTGTCAAACCAGTTTTATCCACATCGGAGTACCAGTCAATGGCTCCTTCCCTCAATGTGGCAGGGAATTGTCTGACCCACTCATCGTGATTTGTGACTCCGTTAGCGGTCCATATGGTTTCACAAGTTCAGCAATGGCAAACAGGATCCTCCTTCGCTTGGCCGGTGAACTTGGGCAATTTTTGTTTATTCGAGGCCATCACTACTGGTTGTTGTACAAGTTGTGCCCTGTGCGGTTGCAGAGGTGGGGTTTGTGTCTGCCCACCTGTGTTAAACTGAAGTATAGTGGGTACAAAGTTTCGACTACCAGATCATCTTCCTACGTTTGGTGTACGAGGATCAAACAGTGTGTCTTGGCTATCCTGCGCTTGTGCCCCTTCAGCACCTCTAGCCGCGATGGTTCCTTCTTCAAACCCTACTTCCTATTTCCTCTACCCATGGTGTGAGGGACGAGTTTCAAAATTGTTCTCGTGTTCCCTCGATCAAATTCAGCCTTTGTCTTGTTTCCTCGAGTAACTCTTCACTACTTACCCATTGATGTTCTAGCATACGATAATGGTCTCCTTCGGTTGTTACACCTCCCATGACACCCCCATGATCACCTTCAGTACCATCTCCATGGTCCCCTTCGGTTAACCCTTCGGCTAGTTGTCCCTCAACGAGTTGTCTGAACCTTCATCGACATTCTACTTGTTGGGCAAGGATTAGAGCTTCATGTGTAGCCTCCAAAGCATTCAGTTGTTCCTTTTTATTCCTATATTTATTTAAGAGATTGGGCATCAATTCTAACCAAACATCATATTAAAACATAACACAAAACACTTTTTATTTATTCATGTTTCTGTACAACAGATCAACTATGTGATCTTGTTATTATGGGTTTTACAGTGTTCCTTTTATTTCCTCCCCCAGTCTTAAAGCTCATGGGTTTGTTCTTTGCCAATTGTCATTGCGCTCTTCTTCCTCGCGGCAATTGTTTTCGGCTAAGTTCTTCAGAATTTGTTGTCGGCGTTGTTCACACTCTACTTCCTCCCTTTGGTTCCTTTGGGCAATGGTTGCCTACGCCAATAGACGAGGTAATTGATGCAACAACCTATTCGTAGCAGGGCTGACATTCAATGCGTCCCACACAATGTTTTCGACAACTTCTTCTCGTACGGCTTCCCTTTGTACGAACATTTCAATGCCTATATGAAACAGAATGTGAAAGTCGATAGTCAGAGCATGCTCCCCTTCAAAAAAAATTGTAATTCCGTCCTCATTGATTCTCACATTGATATTCTCCTCAAATGGTAGTCCCATTTATCCACTCATTTCGTCACTTGCCAGATTCGGTTGGCAATGGCACCAAATGTTTACCCTCGTGGGGTAACAAAGATTATTTGCATACAAAAAGTAAAGTACTTAACAGAGAATGTAAAGAGAACATAACAGCAGTGTATTCATAGATTGATTACCATGTACAAGATGTATTTCCACATAATCATAATGCCTTGCTAGAAGAGAAGAATGCATACATATAGTGTCTGAGGGGATGTGAGGTGAACCGTTGCATCCGTGTAACTCCCTCGGACGGACCAACCGTTTAACTACCCAATTTCCCGACAACATGGACTAAAGAGGTCTAATACAAATATGGCAGCAATCAAATCGGAATTACATCTAAGTGAAGGAGAATCATATCTGCGTCAAGGGAGATCAACAGATTCCAGAATAGCAATCAGGCAGATAGAGATCAAATCAAAAATCCTTATTTGTTACAGGCTGTAGCATTACTACTCAGTTGTTGTATGCATAAATATGTGTGTAATGTAATATGTACACTTGATGTGTGGGCTACAATATACTTATAACGATGTATTTGATGAATAATCTATTAATCCTTAATAAATTGATATTGGCAATTACGAGGAATGACTAATTTCCAATCCGTCTATCAATTTGCTGCAACCAACCATGAGGTTTGATAAGGAACACAAGGAGAGAGAAACTGTTATGAGGTCCTCTTCTAAGCAAGCCACCTCATGGCAGTGACGGATGGTCCCATGAGGCCAAGGGGTTGCAACAAGTGCCCCACCCTTGGGCTTAGAAGGGAAGGACGCTCTGGACACCCTATTGTGACTTCCCTACCAACCTCAACATTAGTGTTTTATTGGAAGAGATTCAATGAGATATCAAACATAGACAGTAAATAAGGTGGCACGAGTAGGGAGAGTGGATACAAGTGTCCTCACTACGCACACCGCCTCATGAAGGATGGATGGCGGAAGGCCACATGAGGCCAAGAGAGATGGTATATCTGCTCTTAGGCCTAGGGTAGAGAGTTGCTTCGAGTACCCTATCATGTTCCCTTATCCAAGCTGTTATGATTGACCATTACGTTAAGAAACTCTAATCATAAAGAGGATAAGGGTGGTAATAGAAGAGGGGATGGCTATAGTTTCCTCATTGGGTACACCCCCTCATATGTATGGCAAAGGGCCACATAAGGCCAAGAGGAATGGCATCTTCTCTTGGGCCTAAGGTAGAGGATTGTTTAAGGCACCCTAACATGCCCATTATCCTAGCTCTCCTATGGTTGGATTCCATCAACAAATTAAATATATTTCTATGATTAAATAATGTTCCTAAACCTAGTAGGAAAGATCTATGCTTTATTTGTCTCTAATAAGGAAGATCAATTTTGTGGATTATGTTTCAATGATTCCCTAACATGTTGTAGGAGCTCAACCAGCTACATAAATGTTATTTATTTTATTCTGTTTGGAATTTGTGATTTAGGACAAAAACTATGGCATTTACAAAATGGGAGCATTACATAGATGACCCTAACTGATCTACTGGTCTTCAGGCAATGAATGCATATAAAATCAATGCCTTCTCCTCTGAATGATCTACAACATAAGGCTTTTGTAGATACTGTTGAACGTGAGACCCTCCCTAGTTGGATTTATGTTCAGCCAACCTTTTCCTGCAATGCTTCTTCCTATGACCCAACTTATCACAATAATGACATGATGATTTTCAAAATGCTTGTTCCATACTTATTGTCTCACTGCTGCTACCGTACTGTTTCTTTAATATGTCCTACCATAAGAACTTATTGCATAGCTCTTCAAGCTTAAGGTCAACATCTGTAGAGGTAATACTGAGTGTCTCAATGAAATGTTCATAAGCATGTGGTAAGTTTTTCAACGTGATTATGTCCTCTTCTTCTATCTTCTAACCAGTCGCTAACAATTGTATCTTTGATGTCCTTGATCTTAAATAAATGTTCCTGCAAGAACACTTTCTCATCCTTCCCGATCAGGGAAAAAAAAAGTATTCTTTAAGAAGGCCCTGCCTTTATCTGAGTCTCATGAAGTTATCACAGATGTTTCCAAAATTCAGCTGAAGTCGTCGTTGTTTGGATTTCAGGAAGCGTGGCATCCATAATTGATAGTTTGATAGTTTGATGAATGTGACAAATTATTATATTTAAATGGCCAATTAGTTTTTAGACTTAGAGTTTGATAAAACCGTTTCAAATTAAGGTTAGTCCTAAATTAGTCTTTATGCTTTATTTAGTTTTTTCTATTTTCAGTTCAGTCTATTTTTAGCTCATTGTAAACCTATATAAGAAAGTGCTTTCTTCTAATTTTATCAATTGAATATCTCAGTAATTTTTCTGTGATCTGTATTTGTAATAATTAGAAATTTGAAAGAAGTTAGAATCTACTTAAGAAAAGTTATAAATTTGTAAAATTATATGCATCATAAAATTTACAGAACAAAACTCAGTTTAAGAATACAAAATTTATACATTCTATTATAACATCATTTTTATAAACAAAATACAAACCACTGAAATACAAGAAAGATTCTTGCACAATGCATTTTAAATAACAGACATTGATATATAAATATAACCTATAATATCACTTTCATAAACACAACACCTTTAAAAATCAACAACGTATCAAACATTTAAAAGTTAAAACACATAACAATAAACATAGTATTTATATTGCATACATCTATAAAATTTAATTCAACTTTAACCTCTAATGGATTAATTAGACTAGAATAATAAAAAATAAGAATTGTATAATTAGAAAAGCTAATAATGATATACAACTAAGCTTTAATAGTATATAATCATTGATGACAGAAACTAAAAATTTGGGGCACTCAACTAAATCAATAATGCAATGGTAAACATTTGACCTGAATGGATCATGTAGAAAAAAAGGGAAAGCGAGAAAGCTTCATCAAAAGTTGATCAAGGATAGTTCAACACAGAGGCCTCTTTAGTGAATGCCATCCCCAAATAAGACATCATTATTTTTCTCTTGTTCTCCTCATTGGCTGAAGGGATGATAGTCAAGTATGGAGAGGTACCAAATGGTGCAGCTCATCAGCCAAAGTCTAAAACCAACACAAGTAGCCAAACACAAAGGAGTCCATTAACATTCTCTGCGAGTGAGAAATCAACTGTTGATATATTTGCATTTCTATCAAGTACTGTAGCAGAAAGAATATACCTAGAGGGTTTTTCTAGGTAAAATATTTGTCTGTTATGGATGCAAGTTTTGTTGTAGATTATTCTAAGTATTGTAAAGATGGTTCTCTGACACACAAGAATCTTTTTTCTTCACTGTAATTTGTAATTCTTGCTCATATAGAAAGTTAAAGATTAAGGAGTAACAAGCATACTTTAATTCCTTCATTTTGGAAAAAGATGTGTTTGTAGCATTGTAAATAGCTGACTATGGATTACACATATCTACCTAAACAAAAAGATATTTAACTAAATTAGTTTATTGACTCATTCCAACTTATTAGAGTAGACATATTTAGCTAACTGAAATTGACTCTTCTACGCCTAAATCTTGCGATACCATTCATGATTATCATTGTGATTTTTCTGTGAATCTATCACAAATAATTTATGTCCAACAATGTGAGAGAGCTCCATGAGCTGAGATCCGTCACAAAAATGCAGATGATAAGCACAGGGTCTGCTACTGAAGGAAGTATACAAAAATGTATATCCTGCTTGTTCTCAATCTAGACAGTTCTCAGAAAAATGTGACACTAAAATATTAGAGGAGCCATCACATTGAGAAATTAGCAGAAATTGTTAATTGTACCTTCAATCAATGTGGGAGAGCTTGATCAACTACTAACTTGTTCTTAGTCAATGTAGGCATAGAAAGCCAAAGGTCATTAATACAGCAGGAAATAAACCCGACTTTATGAATTGAATGCAAAATAACATACCCTTCACACACTTCACTAACAATGCAGGAGAGGTTGAAAATTTGATGGTCAGGACTGCTATAAAAGTCAAAATCATATGCTAAGCAATGCTAGGAATGAAGCTATTGAGGTTTTCCAAATATTTCCGTGTCCTGTCTTGGGAAGTGATTAGAGATTAGAAAATTTCCAGTTTAGATTATGATCATTAACTGTGGCTTCCAATTGACCTACAAATAAATTATTAGTGAGGTGAGATATCCATTGATATCATTACAACCTGCTTGGTCAGAAAGTTAACCCCTCAAAATTAGAAAACTTAATTCATCATGGATGACAGAGAAAATGTATGATTGACTGAAATTTGATTGTTATTGACTTGATGTTGTAAATGGTTCCTACCATATTAGCATACTCTGATTTATCTATGCATATTATACAAGTTCACAATTTCAAGCCCAAGTTTGAGTAAATTTAACTTCATTCAAAAACCAGAAAGAGTGTTCTAGCAGGACAACACAGATGCAGTTATTTAGTAGACCACACAGAGATAGGAACATTACTGTGCTTGTGTATAGCCAGTCCAAAACTTTCAGGGATTGAGGACCATAACAGAAATGACGTTAACTGATAAATAACTTCACAAAAATTGTCACTGAAAGGACTATGGACAAGCAGTGTGACTTTTCTTCTTAATTTTCTAAAACTATTGATTAAGCAAAGAAACAGTAAACATTTACAAAAGGCATAACATATCTGAGAGCAATAGAGATCATTGCCTCTTGGGCAAAATATTTTACCTTCATTAACAAACTAGTTTGGCAGCTTTCCATATTAATCTATTTTTTCCAATCATCTGGAACATAGCAGCAAAACTCAAGGAAAAATTGTGAGAAATCGTGATTTTTTGGAAATTGGACAATTTCAGGATTTTTTCACTGCCAAAATAGCAAGTTTTACATAATTATTCGATGAGATGATTTTCTGGTGATTTCTCTTTAATAAATCACAGTTTTTACCTGAATAACCATGAAAAAATTGCACATTCCCAATTTTAGGCCATATATCTTGCCTGCACTGCAATTTTTCCTTTTTTTTTCAGAAACCCTAACCTTTTTTCCTCATTTTTTTTCAAAAACCCTAACTCTATCAGATTTTTTCCCTACTAAATCACAATTTTTTAAAAAACTGATTTCTTTTGGTTTGCTGATTTACTCCCAAAAAAAATTGATGCTATGGTCTGGAATATGTTTCATAACAATTAACCAATGCAAAGATTATTAACGTAGTCCCAGAAAGAAGCAAGCAAGAATGATTACATATTGTAATGATGTTAAATAATTCTCACCTGCAATATCGTGGAAAAAGAAAGAATAGATTTCTCTCCTGGTTTTTGTCTCCGGGCCTGCATGTACATCGAAAAATGAATAAAAGTTAGATACAGCAAAATTGTGAAGGCATATATGTCTAGAGTCTAGATAAATTGTTTGTGAAATGAATTCTATAAATACTCCAGTCAAGCATGCACTTGTACCTCTCAAACTGCCTTAATCTTATAAGAAAGAAGCAAATAAAAAAGTAACACTAAATTCCCAGAATAACCAAAATGGGTTAATGTTGCTCAAGAAGAGTACTAAGGTCAAAATCCTCTAGGCTATAAAAAGTAGCTAATCTCAAAGCAAGTGAGGTTAACCTAAAGTATTTAAATTTTGAGCCATGAGATATTGTCAACTGTAAATAGCCCTGCAAGGGAAGAACCCCTCAAAGAAACAGTAAGCTGCTGAAGATCGTGCAGGAGAATGTGAAGTGATACCAACACCAGAAACTGTTGGCAGTAAGGCTTGGATTGGAAGAATCAACAACATTATCATCTATCACTGCAAAACCACATATTCAATCATGAATGCATAAAGACCAAAACACCTAGCTTGACCTTGACAAATATTATATGACATATAGACCTTCTGTAGTGAATGTATATGAAGCATGAATTGGACATTCGTGTTTTGAGATGATGGGGAAAAGATAACTTTCTTTGAATCTCCTTTTCCCTGAAACAGAATGATTTAACCTTAAATGTGGAAATCATTGGAACAAAAGAAGCAATTTGCAAACTTTAAACAAAATCTAGAATGAGTTAGCAAACTTTTTAAATCTAAGTTGCCAGTTCGGATTCCGGTATGGATGCGGGTTCAAGATTCGGGTTCGAAATTTGTCCAAATTTTTTTTGGTTGGGTTCAGATTCGTTTTGGGTTTGTCCGTACAAGAATTTATATATGCAGCAGCAAACAAGTTCATAGAATTTTTGTAAAATCTTTGAAACAAAAGAAAAATAATAACTTTTTTAATAATCGATTTATTAGAATTATTATTAATTTGAATGTAATTTTTAAATAACTACCTTTAATTAGAAATACAATTTCCATCATTGAAAGTTCGTAAGATATATTAATATATTGTAAATTAAATAAATTTTAAATTGTGATAATATTTATTATTTCCTAAAGACTACAAATTGAAGAAAGCAAGTATAGTATTTATAGATATTTTTTAAACTTAAAAAAATAAAAATCAAATAATTAATTATTAATTATTATAAAAAGCTTAAAATTAAAAAGCAAAAATAATATTCTTTAATGTTAAAGTCACTAAAGGCAAAAATTCTGGAAGCTATTTTAAATATTGATGCCTCTTTGCACCATCGTAAATTATATAATCTTGCCTCTCTGCACCATCGTAAATTACATAATCCTGCCTCTTTGCACCATCCCAACTTTCCCGGCATCACACATGTCATGTTAGATAAATTTTCAGTGAGAAGAATACTGTGTGAGAAGAATGTTGTGTGAGACGATACAACGATAAATTATAATTTCAACCCAAATTTGCCCAAATTCTTTCCAGACTCGCGCGGACATTCTAAAAGTCTGTCAAAGTCATTGCAAATTCGTACAGGGTCCCTCTAATAGAATTTGGTGCGAATTTCTCAGTCTGTAGAGGAATTTCAACCGAATTCGCACCATACCCGACTTTCGACAAAATTGACTCCCGAATTGGCCTTCAGTAGGCGAATGTGGTAACTTAGCTTTAAATAGATGAGTCGTGAGAAGAATATCAAGAGAGACCTCACATAAGAACTAAAAACTAAGTGAAATGGTAAATCATTGTATTAAGAATGGAGATGAAATGCTCCATCTAAAGGAATACAAAGACGACACTTCTAAATGAAACAGTCGTTAACTGAAACTAGAAATAGAAAGTAGCTAAACTAGCTAAAGAACATTAAGTGACCATTAAATAAGAAATATAATAATACTACTCTAATACCCTCCCTTAATGGTCATTATATTAACTACACCAAGTTGCCACCTAAATTTTACAAACTTGTCTAAGCTCAGAGACTTGGGCAGGATATTTGTAGTATGGTCCTTAGTTGGAACATACTACATCACAGTTCCATCTTCAACAAGCTTTCTGCTGAAATGACAATGAAGCTCTACATGATTGGTTTGCTCGTGGAAGATATGATTCATGGTAAGTTTTTAGCACCCCTTGATTGTCACAAAACAATGGTGAAGACCGTGCTTGAGGCATTTACATGCCAAAAAGCATCCTTCGTAGCCATACTGCCTCACATGTTGCTTTAACACTTCCTTGATATGTTGCTTCTATCAAGGAAAGAGCTACCACCTGCTACTTCTTACCAGCCCATGCAACTGCACCTATATCAAGATTGAAGGCATACCTAGAAGTAGACTTCCTATCATCAACAAAACCTGCCCAATCTAAGTCTATAAAACCAATCAACCGAGGGTCTTTTCTTTTGTTGTACAGAATGCCAAAGTTCAGTGTCCCTTTCAAATATCTCAATACACCTTTTGTTGCAGCCCAACGTTCTGCCTTAAGGGGCTGTCATGGAACGAGATATGTAGCTCACAACATAACTTACATCAGGTCTAGTGGCAGTAAAATAGATTAGGTTGCCCACTAGTTGCCTGAAAGCTAACTCATTCACCACAAGTGAATCTGATTTGATTGTTTCAACCCTTTCTCCATAGGCATAGATGAAGGCGTGCAAGCCATCATGAACTTATCTAGCAAATTCTTGGTATACTTCGATTGAGAAACAAAAATGCTACCGCCTGTCTGCAAAACCTCAACACCAAGACAATAATGCAGGAGTCCCAAATCAATCATATTGAAATACTTGACACAAATTGAATTTGATCTACTCAAGCAACTGTGCCCGATTACCAATAACAATAATATCATCGACATAGATGACAAGATATGATGTCATTACTAGAGTTTTTACATACAAGTTTGGATCTGAAGGAATTCTGTGAAAACCTAGTGCTACTAAATAGGTATCAATTTTCGTGTACCAAGCCCTGGGGACTTGCATTAGGCCATAAAGAGCCTTGACCAATCAGCGATCCTAGTGCTCTTTGCCAGCAACTTTGAAACCAAAAGGTTGCAACATATAGACTTCTTTCTCCAAATCACCATTGAAGAAGGCACTCTTCACGTCCATTTGATGGACTTTCCAGCCATTCTGTGCTACAATGGCTAGAACCAGTCGGGATGGCACTCATCTTTGATGTAGGAGCAAAGGTTTCCTCATAGTCAACGCCTTCTTTCTATGAGAAGCCCTTATCCACCATCCAAGCTTTGTATTTATCAACAATTCCATCAGCTTTGTACTTCACTTCATAGACCCATTTGCAACCAATGGGTTTCTTCTTTGGTGGAAGATCTGAAGTGTTGCTCTTTAGAAGACTACGATACTCAGTTTCCATAGCCTTTTCCCATCAAGGTATCCCAATTGCCTCTAAATAATTCTAGGGCTCATAGACACTCTAAAGGTTGGCCACAAGAGCAAAATTAATTGTGTTCTTCTTGCTCTTTGGATGATCTACCCTCAATAACCTCATCATCCCAAACATCGTCGATAAGCTTTTCCCACCACTTAGGCAAGAGAGTAGTGTTGATGTGAGTTTTATGCCACTACAACATGCAAAATCTAATACTTAGTATTCTAGGATGAAACACCAAATCTCCAACTCTCTCTTGAATAAGGAAGCTCATATGCTTAATAAAGGATATGGATTGTGTGATCAAATGAAACAACCCCAAGGATCCTTCTTATCGTGGACTTTCACTTAGTTATAATGATGTGATATGTTGGGTATCACAAAGGGGCTTACGTTATTCATTCAATAGATATCAACTACTTCAACTATTTCCAACCAAACAAACTACAAAGGGAAAGGGTTGAGAAAGTTATTCTACTCCTAGAATGCAAGAAACTGTGGATGTCTTTGTGCCTCTACTAGACCTAGTTTAGCCATCGATATCAACCAAGCTAGTGCAATCTCCTAAGGTAGATGTAAGATGTTCAAACTATTACCATTCCATTAACACCATCCATCGATGCATGTCAATATGCAAGCAATAATCAAAGTAATGCTCATAAATATGTCATTTGACCATGCAAGGCAAACTTACAATCAGCAAGCAGCTAGTGGTTTGGTCTAAGCGAGTTCACCAAAGATGCATCCAAAATATCTCTCATTCAACTAAACACTATTTCTAATCAACATGAAATGAAGTCCTAATCTAAGTGAGGAAATGTAGAAACCATGCAATACACCAAAGCAACACAAGTAATCCACCATGAAGACCAACAATGAATTAGCAATTACTTTGATGGCATTATAGCAACAATCTCTAGCTAATCTAATCTAATCTATTCTTATGAGATACAAATGAGAAAACCTTGGCCTTTTCTAGTAGTTCAAGTAAATTAAGGACCAAGATTGATTTGAAATACAGGGCCAAGATCTTGCCAACACAACTCTAATCTACCTAGCTGCTACAATCATTAAATGCTCATCCAATTACATGAAGGCACCACCCTGTGGGCCAATAAAAAAATTACAGTCTTTTGAGAGCCAATGAGAAAATAGATTAGGTAGAAGCATGATGTGGACTCCGCATGTACACTTGGCATAATGTGATTGTACAATTTAGGACACATGTAGTCAGAATCTTCTAATTGGTTGGAAATGGATAGGTGCCATGTCAACATTCTTATCTTGCAATCTTCATTTTAATTCCACTTATCCATCTTCAAAATTTGGGAATCTTCTCATTGGCATAAAATGAACATGAAATCTTGATGTCATCTTGAAGTACTTGCTTGATCAATCCTCATGTTTAGACTTGCATTGTTTGTGCATCATTATTTTGTCCTCAAACTCAATTTACAAATTGGTTTGTACTTTGACCTCAAACACTTGCATCTTGACTTGTCTTCTCAATGAACCACTTGCAACTTGTTGGTGCGTGAAATCTTCATATTGTACTTTGCCATAGTTCCTCCATGTTCTTGAGCATCTCAATCCTTGGCTTCAACCTTGCAAAACAAAAGGAATGGTTGTATTAAGTTTGTAAAAAGATGAATGTGGTCAAATTCAAAACATTGTCAAGACAAAACAATTTTTTCAAATAGCATGACGTTAGGATGAAAGAGACTTTACTTGTAAGCAAATCTTAACAGCAACCAACAATTCTTAATTTCATATTCAAATCATGATTTTCCTAGTTGTCAACTCTCATTAGAACATGCTCAGCAAATGTTGATTTCATAGTTTCACCTTGATTTCATTTCTCTATGGTCTGATTTTAATCTGGCGCCCAAGCAAGTGAAGGGGATAGTTGGGCATGGAGCCCCAAGAGAGGTCAAAATCCGACCTACTTGGGCTCACCCAAGTTGAGTCCTCAAAAATCCACTAAGTGTCGGTTCATATTTTGTTGTTCAACCTGATTTCACATTGATTCCTTCAGCAATTTGACTGAATTTCAAAAGCAAATTGCTTCGTTTCTCATTTTATCCATGGCTTGATCATGTTCTTTCAAGATTCAACTTGACTTCCCCATCTTCATATTGCCATCACTTTGATCATTCCAACTTAGCATTTTGTCGTCCAAACATCCTTAATGGTGGATTGTACTTTAAAAATTCGATCCAAAAGTTGCAAGCACTCACTCCTTTCTCCCAAGCAATCTGATTTTAACTTTAATTGAGCAAATAGGAAGAAGAGGGAGTGATTTTATGCTCTGAACAGCAGGTCAGAAATCAGAGCTGTGTTGGGCTCAAAGTCCCAAGAGAGGTCAGATTCCGACCTCTCCTTGGGCTCACCCAAGTTCATCTTAACAAAATTTCGCTTAGTGTTTTTAAATCTGCCTGCCCTTCAATTCTTTAGCATTATATTTGCAAGTTCATCTCATTTCTCAATTTCTTCGTCATCAATTTGACTTGCACCAATTCTATTCATGCCTTGACCAAACTCAAATGGTTGTTGTTCAATTCACCACATTCCTTGGTCAAAGTCACTAAAATTCATCATGCCCTGATCTGTTTTTATCACTCTTCTCTAGGGTCAGATGACAAGCATCATCTTTCAAAGTGCAAGGAGAAAGAGTTGTTCAAAGGTTGGGCAATGTATGGAGCCTCAAAGTAGGTTGAAATCCAACCTGCTCTTGGACTCTAAGCCCCAAGAGGAGTCAGATTCCGACCTCTTACTGGGCTCAACCAAGACTTCAAAAAATTTCTAAGTATAAGTTTCTTCCTTTAATCTCTTCGTTAGTTTGTCAAATTTGGCTTGCAATCCAATTTTTTAATGCATGACACAAGGCATTGAGCCCCACAACTGGTCGGATTCCAGCCTGTTCTTGAGCTTGGAGCCCCAAGAGAGATCAGATTCTAACCTTCTCTTGGGCTCAACCCAAGGGTCAAATTTTTTGTAAGTATCAACTCGCTGCTTGGAGGGGCGGAAAATTTTATATAAAATATAACATTTAAGTATAAGAGACATTATTTTCTTATACTTTAAGTTATATTTTATATAAATACTATCAGGATGTTTGAGAGTGGTTTCAAATTCATAAGAGTTATAATGGAGATTTTAGATTTTGGGAGATTCTAAAAAGTTCCAAACTCGGCCAAATTTCAAGAATCAACATGCCTCCATCAGTGTTCCCTTCCACATCTTCTCTTGACTTTCCAAAATAAATTTGATATTGGAACAAGGATTTTCCAAGGATTCTAACTCATTTCATCACAAATCCCTTGATTTCAATTTCAAATCCTAGACTAGGTTGGTCCAACTCTCACTCATATCCCTGACTAACTTGACTCCCTAGCGAACCAAAGTTGCTCAAACTCGTCTATTAGACTCAAAGACTTGAAAAGTGTCACTAAACTAAGACTACCCAGGTTAGCGCCTAACTGCCAAGCGAAAAGAGGGCGCCCCTATTTGCAATGGGGTGATGGTGTGAAAACCTCACAAGTAGAACTATCTTCTTCCAAATCAAGGTGATCATCATAACTTGGGCTGCCTGGAATGAATCATCTAGATGTCGATCCAAGATATCTTGATAGAAATCTGGTGGTACAATGTCATGCCTAGGAGATTCCACCAATTCAGGTTCAAAATCTTTAGAATCCCTCTCTTCAAGTGAAGCAAATGGAAGCCTAACACCCGAATTTATTTTCTTCATAAGCTGATCTTTAGGACTTTTGATAGGAGAAGAGAGCATAATGGACCCATCTTCTTCATCAAAAACCACATCACTACTAAACGTTAGACGATCGATGTCCACATCAATCAGCCAATAGGCTTTATGAATGTCATTGTAGCCTATAAGCATCAACTTCTGACTTTTGGAGTCCAGTTTGGTCCTCTTTGCATCTAGAATCCAAGCATATGCTATTGAACTAA
Source organism: Chamaecyparis obtusa (assembly GCA_027943335.1). Lineage (NCBI taxonomy): Eukaryota > Viridiplantae > Streptophyta > Pinopsida > Cupressales > Cupressaceae > Chamaecyparis > Chamaecyparis obtusa. The sequence goes on from BSBK01008540.1 coordinate 286,906, forward strand.
AAACCTTCAGGTGACTAAGATTTGATTTCCTCCCAGACAATGCTTCCTCTGGGGTGTGGGAGATCGATTCAAAAGGTACATTGTTGTATACACTGTCTCTACCCAAAACTTCTTTGAAACATTTCTATGCTTCAACATAGATCAAGCCATTTCTATAATAGTACAATTCCTCCTCTCAACAACACCATTTTGCTGAGGGATGTAGGGTGTAGTAAGCTAACGCTTAATACAATTTTTAGCACAGAAGTCAAAGAATCCATTGGAACACAATTCCCCCCATTATCTGACATAAGAGTAATAATTTGACATCCTAACTATTTTTCAACTAATGCTTTAAACTTCTAAAATTCATTGAACACATCTAATTTTGCCTTTACGAAAAACACTCACATTTTCCTACTAAAATCATCTACAAACAAAAGAAAATACCTGACACCAATGACCAATGCAATATTCATTAGTCCACAAACATCCACATGAAATAGCTACAAGACTTTGGATGCTCTCCAAGAGTCTCTATCAGAGAAGGGATTGTGATGTTGCTTCCCTACCCTGCAAGCTCCACACCATGTATCTGTGACTAAATCTCAAGTAAGCCATTCACCAAATTCTCTTGAGCCAACTAAGAGAGATAAGGTATGTTGAGGTGACCATATCACTAATGCCAAAGAGAACTAATGGATGAACTCTTCGCAACCATTGCAACCTCCTAAACCTCTATAGTATCACTAAGGTGAAATAATCCAAGATCTCCGAGGCCAACAGCAATTGTAGTCTTCGACTCTTTGTCAATAATATGACACTTGTTTGTAATAAAGACAATATCCAACTTCAAATAATTGTGCAAAATCTAACTCATTTGAGAACGGATTGAGCTCCATGCCCAAAACATAGTATAAGTTGAGAAATATGAGATCTCTCCCGCTAGATGTAATTTGAATGTTGCCCTTGCCGACAACTATATACTCTTCACTCCACCAAAGATCACTGAATTGGAGCATGGTGTGTACTTCGTGAACCAATCTCTTATGTGTGTAAAGTGTCAAGAAGCTCCAGAATCAATGTACCAGGCAAATGTTTTGACATGATATGTTGGTCTTTTGGCCATAAACACATAAAAGGCAAGCTGATTTTGCTTAGTATGCTCTGTAACATGGGCCTTCTACTAAGACCCTTCCTGGTTGGATTTTTCATCAACCAATTGTTTCTTGTATTGGTTCTTCATATGCCCAAGTTTCCCACAATAAAAGCATTTGATTACCTTCTTGGAACTCTCCTCGGGTTGGTTTTGTCCTTTTTTTCTGAACGGACTTGCCTTTGCCTTTGTCATTGGCTTTGGCAGTAAATGCTTGTTCCATAGTAGGTGTTTAGCTGCTCCCAAACTAGTGTTTCCACCTATCCTGTTGCAAGTGCTTGTTGCACAATTCATCAAACTTCAAATCAGCATTGGTGGACGTAATGTTGAGAGTTTCGATGAAGTGCTCGTAAGATTATGGTAAGCTTTTAAGCGTGATAACCACCATATTCTCTTTTTCCATCATGTGACCAATAGCCTCCAATTGATCACGAATATCCTTAATCTTCATAAGATGCTCCTACAAAGACACCTTAACATCTATCATAATGGAGAACACGTTTTTAAGAAAGAATGCTCTACCCTTGTCTGATTGTTCATGGAGATCCTTCAAATGAGTCCAAATCTCTGTATTTGTCTTGCCAAACGGCACTTCCAAAAGCGTATCATCGGTGATTGATAACTTGATGAGCATAATTGCTTCCCAATTGTATTAATCAAACTTGTCTTGGTCTTTGCCTGCCATCGTGGGATGAGATCATTCAAATGAGTCCAAATCTCTGTATTTGTCTTGCTAATCGGCACTTCCAGAAGCATGTCATCAGTGATTGATAACTTGATGAGCATAACTGCTTCCCAATTGTGCTCATCAAACTTGTCTTAGTCTTTGCCTACCACTGTGGGATGAGCAGCTTTACAAGTACAATATGATCCAGGCACAGTATTCGAAAATCGTGAGCATGTGTTGTTTTCACGTGTTGTAATTCTTGTCGTTGAAGTGTTGGCTGCTTTCCAACATGATGTCGATCAACAACGCCATCCCTCCTATTTTTTAATGAAAAAAAATGAGATAACAAAGTGCAATCAATACTAAACTTTGATGAAAATATGAGGTTGCTATTGAAAAACAAAACAATTTGCACCAGCATAGATCCCAAGGCACTCTTGTACATAAAAAACACTCATTTTTTTAATAGAAAAACATCTGCAAGATGAAAATAATCTTCAAAAAAAACCTTAAGACAAAAATTGAAGAAATCCTAGTCTCTAAAAATGACAGACGCTTTGTATAAAAATACATTAAAAAATTGCAAAAAAAAAACTTAAGGCGTAAATGGAAGCCCTAGCCGGGCACAAAAATTGCTCAAAGAAACCCTCGATCCTGAAAAAATGAGCAAAAAAACCAAAAAACAGCCACTTAGAACTAAAACGGAGGCTTCAGAAGTCTTAATGCAACTTTTTTGTCCTTTTCACAAGCAAAAAAACGACATAAGAAACTTTCAAGGGAATATAAATTCTAGTCGCACAAGCCAAAAGGCTTGAGACAAGGCCTTTGCATGCTTGGAGAAAGAAAATGCAGGCCAAAGAAACAAAATACGCAAAAAGTAGTACAAGTGTACGTGATTTTGTGAAAACACGATGCCTCACACACGTAGTCACAGCATACATAAAAACTTGGAGTGAGCTCACAATTTTTCTTGACCAAGTAATCATGATTTGCAAGAGAAAAATCGCTGAAGAAACCCTCGAAAATGAACTACGATTTTTGCAGAAAACTTTTGCATAAAATACATCCAAATTTGTATGTATATAAAGTTTCAATTTTGTTTCAAAAAAATCGAAGAAAAAACTTCTTAAAAAATAACTTTTAGGAATAAACACGAATTCGCACAAAAAAAAATACTGACCTCTAATACCATGAAACGGTAGTTTGTTGTATTAAGAATGGAGATGAAATGCTCCATTTAAAGGAATTACAAAGATGATGTTTCTAAATGAAACAATTGTTAACTGAAACCAAAAATAGAAACTAGCTAAACTAATTAAAGTACATTAAGTGGCCATTAAATAAGAAATATAACAATATTAATATTAAGTGCACGTATACTTGATTTACCACTGACATATTGAGAACATTAATCAAAATTGCAAACACAATAACATGAAAATCTTTCTAATTAACATCATTTGGTTGACCTCAAAGTCACAATACCATAGCTGTCACCTAAAGGAAACTAGCCATTTTAGAAATAACGATACACACAAAGTACATTAAGAGGTGGGCAATCGAGATATTCTTATCAAAACAAAGATCTTCACTATAGCCTTTTCACAATCGAGTATCATAGCATATAATTTCCCTTTCCAATTTTCCCAATATTAAGTGGCCTAAATCTCCAATGGAACAAGTTCAAGTTTTCTCACATTCCCAAGGAAGAAAGTAATTACTATATAATGATAATGCTACCAACCTATATTTTATTCAAGCATATGATTATGCTAAAAACCCTACTTTTTACAAAGGCATCCACTAGATTAGGGTAAGTGAAGTGCATAACTTTTTTTTCCCTCAATTCTCTTTGTATAACATTTCTCTCACATAGATTTCATCTGAAGTTGAGGATTGCAATAAGATTGTAAAGTTTGGACTCAAAAAGCCTACAAATAGATTCTTATTTTGGCCATTATGCTCATCCTCTATCCAAGGCTTGTTGTGAGGTTTTCACAACACCACCCCATCGCAGATGAGGACCCCCCCCCCCCCCCCGCCTTTTGTTACCTTACTGTTGTCAACAATTCTGCTTTGAGTAATTTGGCATTTGGCTGAGATGTGAAAGGCTGCAATTGAGTAAAATTGAGAAAATTTGGCTAAGTATCGAAGTGAGAGTGGTTTGATAAAATTTGGTTAAGTCTAGGAGATGGAATAGAAAATAGAAGTTGGGCTAGGAAGAGATAAACTTTGGCTAAGTATAAATTTTTTTAGAGATGAGACATGCCTTCCTACCCATGTAATTTTTGCTTCATCTTTGAGCTGAGACATATTTCGCTACCCATGTAAATGTTGTTTCATCGTGGGACTGGAACATAACTTGTTATCCATGTAATTTTGGTCCCATCTTGAGTTGAGACATGATGTGCTACCCATGTGATTTTCGTCTCATCTTAGAGCTGAGCCTTCTTTTCTTGCCTCTAATTTTGTATCTCATCTTGGGGCTGAGCTTCCTTTTGCTACCTATGAAATTTGTGTCTCATCTTAAGCCTTGGAATTGCAATTCGAATCTTAAAGGATGAGCCTTGCACTTTGAAATGGAGAACTGAAGCCTCGTAATTTGTTACAAAAGTGGACGCATGCAACCCCAAATATATGAAATGTATGGACCCCTTAAAACAGATCCAAATCAAATTAAACCTTGCCCAATGTGTAGCATGTGGCCTGTTAAAATCTGAACCAGAAAGATTTATAAAGCAAGATACAAAAGCACAATCCAATTACCCTGGGAAAAACCCTCTTGGCAGAGGCAAACAACCCAGCCCACGAAAGCAGTACTCCTTTATTTATATTCAATGTATGAAATACAATAGATGAAGAATCTCGAAGGAAAGATAAAAGAATCAATAAAACCTCACTGATCGGGTGCAAGGAAGAGATCGCAGCTCTGTGATGATTAAGCACGAAGGAAAGCAGTCACACAGTCTGCTCGTATACACAGAAGCTTATAGCACAGATCGAACAGTGCCTCACTGTTAGAACAATACACCATGAAAGACGTCAGCCCTCTGCTATAGCAATACGTAGGAAATGCACCCGCTCACTAGTTGAGCAATCACACAAATGCGGAGGCGACAACAGACAATAGAAAAGATACGCACTGCAACAACTCTTTCTTCCGTAATGATGTGTTGATCATACTCACGCACTAAGTGAATACGCACAACCCCGGGAAAGAGGCGTTGAGCAAGGTGACGCTTCACCTTGCTTGGCGTTACAGCCAGCAAGGTGAAGCGCCACCGCTTTGCTGTTACAAGAGGAGGTGGTCTTCCGATGCCGAGAGACGACATGCCAGGTGTAGCCAGGTGTAGAACACGTAAGTGCATACTACGTAAGTAGTAAACTGATTAACAGTAATTGTCGATGCACAACCTTAGAAACAATCACGACAGTCATGTATAGTGCTTAACCGAAAATGACTGTTGGAGCAGTTACGCGAACTGGGAGAATACAAAATACAATAATTTCAAGGAATACATTATTGTAATGGCGGGAAGAGAACCAATCGGGTCTCTATAGCAGCTACAAGATTCAACATGACCTTGGGGAATGAATCAGACCCCATAACTGAAATGTGTGGGCCTATGCAAGGCCCCAATTCAATCAAATTTTAAATGTAACGTGTGGCCTTTTTTAATGATTTGGGCCCAAAATTCTAGGCAAAACAACCTTGAAAAATAGCGTATGGGTTGGGGATTGGGTCAGACCTGATTTGGGGCCCATATAATGAAGCATGTGGCCTCATAAGGCCTCTACATCAAAGCACTCAAGCCCAAATCCGACCCAAGCAATTAATTATTGGGCAATAAACTCGAGGTGAGATCTCGAATTGAAATTTAAATGCTAAATGTTGTGCACTAAAATTGAGGTGAGATCACAAATTGAAATTTAAATGCTAAATGCAAGGTGCAAAACTCAATGATATTTAAAGATGTCAAGGGTGATTTAATGCAGATCTTGGCACTAAATTTGATGCGAAGTTTGTTTTTTCCAAATAAAATTGAATTAAATGCTAGGCTATCTTGCCTTGAGTTTAACCATGGAGGCTTTGTATTTAATGATCATATGTAATTAAGGAGAGGGGTCGAATTTAATGTCATGGCTGGGAATTAAATGCTCAATGTAACTGCCATTTAATGACAAATTTGCAAGCCTTTTCTATATAAATCGAATTGCTCAACTATTTGGAAACATTTTCAATGCAAACAAAGGCAAGTTAGGAGCTAGGTAATTAAAGGAGATTTTCGTGATTAACACCTAAGGCAGGGGTCTGATCCACGTTTTTTATGCACATCTGCAATAGAGGGCCAGCATATAAACACATCTCGGGCATTCAACAATCATCTACAGGCAGCCTTCAACACAAAACTCCATTTTAAGGCTCCAAAACTCTGATTTTGATCATCGAGAGGCTTCAAACAGTAAATTTAAGTTTGTTGCAGGTCTGATAACAGTCTAAATTCGACATGACTTTGTCTCAGATCAGACTTAAAGGGCTGATATCGAATCATTCCAATCATGTTAGGGGTTTCAAATATTAAGAGAAAAGGCTGATTCCACTTGTTATCATTAATTTTATCGTTCTTTGGAGGATGCAATAAGTCTCAATTAGTTCATTTTTCAAGCCTGATATGAATGACAGAGATTCTGATTTTAATGGCTTGACTTGTCCTAACCTTGTTTTAGGATCAGATTTAATTAAGGTAAAATGCAGTACTGATTATGTCTTTTGTTGTAGGGCTGCCCATGGAAGGAGGAGCTGAAAGCATTCCAAAGATGGGACCTCAAGCCAAGACAGGAGGTGGCCAGGAGCTGGATGATCCAAGTGCAAGAAAGATGTTCCCAAGATGGATCTGGGCAGCAGGTACAAGACTGAGATCAAAGGACATCAAAGCCAAGAAGATCACAAGTGATCCCAAGTTATCGAAAAGAAGATGATACGAAGCCAAGGATGAGATTCAGTTCGTGATCAAGGAAGGAAAAGATCTCCAAGACATCAAGATATGAACGAAAAGATCAGGCATCCAAGGAGGCAGCTTAGAAAACCAAGGCATTGGTGGTATGTCAACCCTCCATCTACACCAGCAAAGATTTAGTAATGAAGGAAAGTTGGGTTGAGACTCATTCCTTGGAACAAGTTAAGAGACTAAGACAAAAAGAAACTCCAAGGCAAAAAGAATGAAGAAATTTCAAGAAGATGGAGCAATTGGAAAAATGAGCCACCAATGAAGCAGTAACAAATGATTTCTCATCAAAGAGTTAAAGGGTATTTATCAAGTTGAAAGGATAAGTTTGCTGAGGTGGCAGCCATATCCTCATTCAATAAAAGCATGCCAAGTGTCACATAGTGACGATTTGATGAGATTATGTCCAGGTTCATTGAATGAGAGGGAGCATGAGGATAAGGCACACATTTCCCAAGGTGATGAGCTGGCTTCTTCTACATGTGCTCTCTTCTCATTGATCCACATGTCACTGATCCTTATCCAGTTGTTATGGATTTGAATTTTCTTATTGGCCCATGAAGGCAATGTAATTTTTCTATTGGCCCACGTGGTGGTGCTTAATTGTAATTGGGTGGGCATTAAATATTTGTAGCAGGTGGTTATGGAAGCCCTAATTAAGGCTTTTGTGGATCGATCTCGGCCCTTGATTTCAGATTTTTGCCTCTTAATCTTGGCCACTCATTGTACTTGAGCCTCTATATAAGGCCATTTGTTCTCATTTGTAAGTGTTGTTGAGGAAGATTGAAGAAAATTGTTGCTTAAGTAATGCCAAAATTGCTCTTCTTATCATTGTTGTGCTTTGCATGGTGATTGAGTTGGAACACTTGGTGTTATTGCATGGTTTCTACTTCCACAATTAAAATAGGATTTTATTTCAAAGTTGTTAGAGTAAGAGTAAAAGTAGATAGATTGTGTGGTGATATTGGTGGATGTTTGATTGGATTCTATAAAACTAGGCCACTAGCTCCTTGTAGATGCAAGGGTGCCTTGTGTGGTAATCTAGTAGTTCTACTCAAGTTCAATTAGCATTAGATCCTTAATTTGTACTCTAAGTTGGATTGAGGGTAAGGTGTTGATATGAAAACCATTTGAGATCCTTTGAAGCTTTGCACTTGGTGGAGTTGAAGTCACAGGCAAGCCTCCATTTGGTGGGAGTCCTAGTCCATCCATTAGTCTTCCCATCCACAATTAGAAGTAGAAGTAGTCTAGATAGTAGGAGTTGAAGAGCAAAGTTGGAAGTGATATAAATCATAGTTATGTTTTATTAATGCACATTGTGAAGCCAAATCTTTAATAGTGCAAGTAAGTTGACACCCTTGAATGAAACACGTAAGCCCGCCTAAGTGATTAACCAGCAAATCACATCATTTTAACCAAGTTAGATATCCACAAGTGTAAGGAACCTTGGAGTCATTCCATGATCTTCATTGCAAAGCTTAGCATGGGAGATGACTTTATTCAAGAGAGGATTTGATGCTCTATGTTTCTCGAAGCATTGAGTGTTTAGTCCTGCACGTTGTGTAGTGGAACAAAACTCGCATCAACAAGGCTCAACTTTTTAGTTTAAAATTCTACAGATGAAAGCTTTCCTTTTCAAAATGTCATCCATTCCAGCATAAAACCTCGACATAACCACAAACTGAAAAAACTTCTCTATTTACCAATCAAATTTCGGTTGATGCCCCCTACTCATTTTTTTATCAAATTCCTAATCATTGGAAAATGCCTTTAAAAAGGTTTCCATAAAATTAGGAGCCTTATCACTCATACTTCAACTATCCAGGCTTAAAAATTGTCTTAAATTAAAAACTTAAATGTTGAAACAAGATTTTAAAGCCTTGTGAATGGTACATGAAGGATTGAATCTACCCATCTTCATTAATCATTCCACTCTTATCCTAATTAAATTGTTGTGCTTAGCAGTGCAGATGCATGATGAAACTTCTGCATATATGTTCTAATTTATTTTCAGAGTACAACAATGATATAGAAGCTATCCTATTGGGTTTCTCCGGGTTACCCTCAGATTTTTTACTTGATATTCATCATACATTGTCCCATATTATGTCTTCACACTTGTATTTCTACCTCCATGACTGATGAAGGGAATTTAGAACAAAGATATTTACCAAAACTCTTTGACTTACATGTGTTTGTGCTTTTTTAGAGGAATTTATATATGTGGGGACCATTATCAAGTGTTAATATACTGTTCATGCAATAAAGTGTATGGTACTTCTTACAAATAGTGCATACTGAATAATTTACGAAAAGGACGTTACCTATGTGTTGTTATTTTCTTCTTGACTTGAGAAAACATGTACAACAAACCATTGCTACAACAAACATAGGCACAGAATAGCATCTCAACAACTTGACTCCACTAGTGAAAAATTTCTCAAATGCTGCTTACATACCCAAGAGATTCTGATTCTATGAGCATGAATCATATTATTATTTTTCTTCTTGCCCATTAACCTTCTGGATTAGTCCATGACATCCACAGATATTGTGGAGCACAAATCAATGTTCCATCTGTTAACTTCTACACAAAGAGGTTACAGTAAGGTCTTCCAGTTACTGCAGATTATAGTTGAAGTCAATGGCGTCTTATACATGCAGAAGAATGATATTATATATACATGACAAGGATGTGGCCATTAGTAATGATCTATGAACAAAAGAAATTGCAAACCGCTACATCCACGTGCACCCTCAAATGTGTTGGCTAAAGTGCTACCAGACTTAGTTCAAAAAGAAAGAGATTATTTCAAGTACAAAGTCTCAAGGTGGCTAGTGCTTCACAGGGTTGATGCATCAAATTCTTTATGCAATTTGCATGGGACGAAGAAGTCCATTGATCATGTCTTATGGAGATGGACTCTTGCGAGAATTTTATAGGCATGGTTGCAGGTTGGAAAGCTAATGACTTTAAGAAGGAAATGTCAACTCTTTTGAAAGCCAAGCTTCCATGTTTTCATAAAGATGTTAAATCTGTCTCTCCGGGCAAAGGCTCAGATGTTAGCTTTTATGGTTTGAATGGAGCAAGCCTTTCCATATGATCCTAAGACTGAGCTGACAATACTTTTAGCAGTCACTGGTATAATACAAGATATATTTCTAAACAAAACAAAAATGTTCCATAATATTAGAACTTACAGACTAGCACACGAATTGAATGTAGAACCACCTAAGATGTAAAAAATAATATGTATAAGATCAGTGAAACAGTAACAAGTTTTTACCTTATTAATTACAACAGTGAATGTACTTTTAGCATTCACTGGTGTAATACGAGATTCATTTCTAAACAAAACAAAAAGGTTCCAATAGATTAAAACTCACAGAATAGCACACAGATCGAATGTACAACCACATAAAGTAAAGAAAATTCAAGTGTAAAATAGCTGGAACAGTAGCAAATTCTTTATCTAATTAATTCCAATGATAACATGAAATGGGAAAGTTAAAAAGGCAGCAAATTCAAGCAATGGTGAAAAGTATGAACCTGGAACAGGAGCATGACAATGGCAAAGACAACTTTTGTAACCTCCGTGAGAAAGTTAACACTTACAGGACTAAAGGCAAACTTCCCATCAACCTTAGATATGTATACCAATATCGGCTGCAATACCCAAAAAATAGTCATTAGAAACCAACAGAAACAATATACAAAACTGGCTTGTGAAAGATGTGCAAAACAATACTATGTGCTCATAAAAGGAAAAATACAATCAGCAAGGAAATAAATTTTTAATATATCTAGAAATTTCAGATTGCAAGCATATAATATAAAAGAAAAGAAAATATGCTGTGAAGAGAAACAATTGGGGAAGTATAAAATGAGCACCAAAATCTGAAAAAAATGGAAGAAGAGAGGACATCAAGCTATCAGATTGGAACAAGAAGATGGAGCTAAGTATTTATCCCAATAAAGATACACATAGACCCAATGTGAGTATGCCAAGAAGCATTGGAGGCAACTTACTGAAGGTACCTACTAAAAAGAATAAGAATACTGAAGGGGCTCATTCAAGCAGAGAATCAGCTGCAGAACAAATAATGTACATTAAAATTGGCTAAAAGAATGCACCATGAACCTAAGGAGAGGATCACAATACAATGGGGACGGATGAAAACTTAATGGGATGTGAATGTTCAATGTATAGAGGCTAGATTATCGGTTCTAGTTCCAATGTGGGTATGCTGGCATTGCAAAAATAAAAGATATATATATATATATATATATATATATCTAGCAAAAGACCATAATAATATCTTGAAAAGACAATGGCCTCCACAAACAAAAATAGAATAAAACTTACACAACATGTATCCAAGATATTACGAATTCTCTATTTCCATCAAATGCCCAAGTTTGTCAAAAGTGATCCTAAATGAATCCTCTGTAGAATACAACTAATCTTGTTCTATTCATCAAAACTAAAAATAATTCAAAAGCACAAATAACCCAGAAGAATAAGATTTAGAAGAATATGGATCCTCCTTTTCAAGTAAAACTAAATTCTCCAAAGTTTATCAAGAGCAATCCCACAGGACACTTTAGGGTACAGGATGAATATTGATGTTCCACCCATCAGATATATTTAGAAAATCAATCGTGTTGTCGCTGAACAAAACTACAAATTTACGGTTAATATTAAGTGTACATTTTAGCATTGAGAATATAAAGCCTTGGTCTAAGAGCACAAATCACTCTATCACAAATATGCTTATTAAAAATCAGTACTATATAAGTTAAAAATAGCAATATAAAGTTACAATGGCAACTAAATTTTGTTAGTTTGGGCCATCTATGAGAAGAATATTAAAACTAAAATGATAAAAGTCGAAAATAACAATGCAAAGTTACAAGGGCAAACATTTGGTTATTTTGGAATTGGTGGATCATTTACCATTTGGGTCAAACAAGAGAACATCCAATTTGTCCGAGTACAAAAGGCACATCTCCAAATAAGCAATCAAATACAAAATACCAAAGAGGATTTATAGATCACAATATCCAAATAAAGGAAATGGAGTAATGTCAAGGGATCGGGCTCAATTTATATATCACTGGGATCTCATTGTGGATGCCAAGTTCAAATCCAAATAGTGACATCTAATATGGGAATCTAATTTGTTGGTCTTTAACTTCCATTGTTGGCTTCTAATGTTGATTTCTAAGTTGCATTCTAGCTTTGGTTTATAAGTTAAATCTAACGTTAATGCTCTTTAGAAGTTTGGTGTTATTTGTACTCAGTTGCTTGTACTGATCCATCTTTGCAAACTGGAAGCTTTCTTCAACATTGAAAAAAAGAAAGAAATGGAGTGATTGGCCAATATATGAAAACTGTAAATTTTAGCTTATTGTAGCACAAAAAAAGATTGACTTATTATCCTTGCTCTTCTTTGTCCCAATTATGGTAAGTGATTGTATAACAGTGCTATTCACCATATTAGTTTCCAAACAGAATAAGCATAACTGAAACACGTGCATATGATGTTTATTTGAAGAATTAAAGCCATTCAACTAAGAGACATTTAAAAGAAACAAGAAGCCAATAAATGAACAGAAAATAATTGAACTCACCTGTAAACCAATCAGGATGCAATCACCGACTACCAAAAGAACATTTAGAGCACGGAACTTTGAGGACATCTTGTTCCGATGACTATCATATGCCCTTGAAATCCCCCGAGTAGTTGGGGAAATTACCAACTTCGAATGGCAGACACTGCATTCTAGCACACCGTTCTTCATCTTGTGCATGAAATGTCTTAAGCAAATAAAAGATCTTCCCTTATACCCTAGCACAATATATTCCCTCTCCTGAAAAATGATCAAGAGTCTCAAAATCACAATATTTACACTGAATAAAAATAGATGTGAAAAGAATTTACCCTCTACTATTAGAGACAATTGCCATCATTTGCAATTAGACAATAAGTTACAGAGAAACAGAAGATCAAAATATGCATTAAGGAACAACAAAATGCTCAGTGTGTGCAAAAAACCATTAAGAAAGCTGAAAATGCGGGAAGATTTGTATGAAAGCAAAGCTTAGAAAATGTAAAGGTTCACAAAGCTTTTCTATGGTTAACTTCATTTAACACTATGATTTGCAAAGGGTGAAAAATTTTAACTGAATTTATAGCGAATTTTCAAGTATGAAAATACATTTTTTCTTATCAAAATATCTACTTTGAAATGTAGAAGAAATCGGTAAATCCGCCAAGATGAAAATTATTTGTTAAATATCCACACACCTGACACAGTAGCAAAATATTTGTTACTTTCCTGACATTTTCTCAGTGACCTGGGTTCATGTCTCCACTTCAAAAACTTTAAATGATTCAAAAATTTAAATATTTTGTTAAATTGTCCATAAATCAATAAAATAAAGAATATTCATTATCTGCCCAAGGTTCTTTATTGACACAACTTTGAATTGCCAATATTTTGAAAACAAAGAGAAGAAGAAGAATTCAATATGCTATATTAATCTGTAAATTGCCAAAAACTCCTAAAACCCAACATGGTTGTGCACGTCCGTTACTCAACCAAGGTTTTCCTCTGGGCTAAAATATCTAATGTCATGTCCCCCCCATAGTGGATAGATGAAATACAAGAAAATTGTCTTATTATACAAGAGTTCACAATTTTCTTCAAGCATTGAATATAACATTTAAGTTTGGAACCATTGAGACATGGAACCATCACAAGTGTTTTGATCCATGGTAATCGAGCCTCTCTAGATATTGCAGCTCAGACATTTGTGATTACTGAATACAGACAACTATCATTCAGAAATATTGTTCAGAGTTTGGACGGTGGATTAAGCCATTGGTCTTATGATAACCGATCAGTAATCCATGTGCAAATTCTAATGGACTAAAACATTAACGTTGCTGCCCAGGGATCAGTCAAACTAATCACAAGATCAATTGGTTGATAAGGAGCAATTAAGCAATTTGAATAGGATAACGATTCATTAATGAAAGGTGAAATTCAAAGGAGAAGTTAGTGTAGTCAAACAATATTAAATTACTTAGAATAATATTGATCAGTGATTATAATGGGAGGCAGCATTTGGTCAAGAAATAATAAATACTAAGGGATGCAAACCGATTGATTTAAAAGAAGTGTCTTTAACATCCAAAGGATGTGACCATTCAGATTGCAAGATATATAATGGAAATCCATCCCATTCTTAACAACAATCCATAGCATCACCGATAGCAAGAAATGCATCAGTAGAAGGAAAACATAGGAATATTTGCAATCCCATATCAAGAAAAACAATTAATATAAATGTAGACATCTGCACAACTATTGGTAACGCCTAATTATCACGGTATGAAGGTTAGGCTCTTATATGTGATTATGACTGTATAGATGAAGTAAAGATAATGTTTATATTTGAGCATATGCAAACATATGTCTATATTTGACCATATGCAAATAATTGATTATATATTTATACACACGCACGCACATATATATAACCAATGTAAAATTTGCAATAATCAGTCATGTGAGAAAGATGTGGAATGCAAGGAGGGGGAACAGTTTGATTCCACTAGGTATGCCACCTCATGATGATAGTTAAGGATCACATGAGGCCACCTCATAATGATGGTTAAGGACCATGTGAGGTCTTGGGACTTAGGGTTGAGGATCAAGGGCACCCTATTGCAGCTCCCCTACTATACCCACATGGATCAATTATTAAAGTGGATCTTCAATTATAAAGGGAGGGGTTGACATGATGGAGGGGAACAGTGTAAAGCCCTCACTAGGTACGCCACCTCATGATGATAGTAAAGGACCATCAGTTAAGGATCACATAAGGCCACAAAGGATACTTGGGACAACTCATCATGTCTCCCAACACCACCCTCATTATGGTTAAGCTCCCATGATGGAGATTTGTTGTGTAAATCAGAATGTGTATGTCATCCGACCCTAGAATTAGATGTATTTAATAAGTATACCTGTATTATCATCTAATCTGGTTGTGGTTTCCAAAGCAGGCTTATCTCATTCTATTTCTTTAAGTAAGAATTACACCCCTAACTACATTTTCTCGTTGTTTCATTTTGGGATTCATGAATTTAGGGCAAAGTATAAGGTGATCCCAAAAAGGGACATTGTGTCTATTAAATTTAATGAAATCGGTAGAATTTTGAAGATGTGATTATTACAAAAAACATGGCGACCAAATCTGTTGAATGGGATGAGCTCGGCCATAAAGCATCAAGGCTTCCATGCCAGAGCCCTGGGTTCAAATCCCCACGAAATATGATCAAGTTTTAAATTTGCATAAAAATACAACATCCATCTCGTAATGCCATAACTGACGGGCATCTCTTCTGTCCCAGAACTTGTAACTGGCCTTATCTGTTGCAATTTGTCACGCTCAACAAGTTGGATGTTGTATTATTACCAAGATTAAACAATTTAAAGTCAGACCATGGTAAATAATCACAAATATTGCATCGCAAAGGAGCTTGATTAATATTCTGAGATTCTCTTAGTGATATAACATTGACTCTCGACATTAACATTTACATGAACTTTGTAAATTGTCGAAGACATACAAGATCGGTCCAATAAATTCTTGGCGATATAAAAGTTATGCTAACAATACAGTGATACATAAATCTGGCATTACAGCTTAGTTCAGCTACTCACCCAAGGCCTTTTTGGTGAACTGAGCTCGGATGGCCATTATGTAAATTTGTATTAATCTCAAACACGATAAACAAGGTAAACATCCACAAATCTGACACTGCAACATAGTTTTACTGATTGCCCTAGGTTTTCTTTTATTGAAAGAGTCTTAATATCTACTTAAATTCTAAATGAATTAAAAAGTATAGCGAATGTCCACTAATCTGGCACAGCAAAATGGTTTATGTGTTCGCCCTTAACTTTCTTAGAGACACAGACCTGAATCTGCACTATAAATATAGCTACGATATGTAAATTCTCGCGAGCGTAAAAATGCTCGAGTAAATTGCTCGGAACTGTAAGGTCGATTCAGTTAATTCTCGAAAATGTAAATCTCAATTCCGGAAGACGTAAAAGTTATCCTAAATATCCACAAAATTTCACATTACAACATAGTCTATGCACTCGCCTGGGATCAAAGCCCCGCTTTGAAACGATTCGCACAGCACAATGCAGCTGCAAAATCAAACCCTCCTGGACAGATCCATATCACCGCTGCCACGCTTATTGCCGGATTTCTTCACTCGTCTTGCGAGATCCATATTCTCCAAGACCTGTACCTCGTATTTGCCTAAATCATGGCTGACTTAAGCCGAAAACCCCTCGATCCGTTCCAAACTTCAGAAAATTTGTTGAGAGAAGCATCAGAAAGTTGCCCGAATGAGAATCGAACCGCGGATCTGACACAGAAAATTAAGCGTGAACGAGGGTTTGAAGAGGCAATGGTGCCCTGGCTTGCGAATTATGCAAACTAAAGCTGATGCCGTATACTTCGTGAGCACGTGTCTGGTGTTTAACTCCCGTTACGATCTAAATTTGACGGCTCCATGACCGTATTTAGACTATTTCTTTTGGTCAAATATGACCAAATTTTAAAAGTGCGTGCGTCTCGTGAAAGGAGAGATTTTGGAAGCTGAACATTTATTCTGAATTATAATATTAAATATATTATGTTTCTTAATAACTTTATTTAGCTTGAAGAATGTTTTCATGATTCAAAAACATCTTTGAATTTATAGCCCTAAAGAAACCTGCTTGACAGGTAATTCGACCGTCAATTTCAGGGCCCAAATCTTGTAGAAACTATCACTTTAATCTCTTTCTCCTTGTATCCTTTTTCGGACTACCGTACTGCTTGTTTCTTTCTCCGGATTGCTGTATTTTACCCACTCGTTACGGTTTGAGGATGTTACGCGGCCTTGGAATAAACCGTAAGATTCCTTCAAGATCCTAATTAATTATCATGCCGTTTGTGTTTCCTCTATGAGATGGACTGAGTAAATCCCGATAAAGTAAGAAAGACAATGGTTTCCCGATCGCCGTCTTTTTTCCCGTTCGCCGTTTTTTTCTACCGTCCACCGTTTTCGTTAACCACATGCAGAAGCCGGATGATTCAAAAACCTTCGGTGAAAAGTGCAGATCCAATACGGAGAGCTTGAAATGCATTTCGTAGAACTCGTAGGGTCCGGCATGCGTATAACATTTTATGAGTAATAATTTAAGAACTATGTGAAATATTGTGATATAATATAAACTTTGTTTTTTATTTTATTTAAACTAGGGCTTGCACCAAAATAGGTGCAAGGTTAGCCGATAGAAAATAAATGTAAGTTAATATATTGGAATAACAATTTCATATGTACACATAAGATATATTAGTTATTAGTTTTTAATTTAATATGTACAAAATTTTATATTAAAAAATATATTGTTTATTCACTTTTAAAATACATAAGCAATTATTTGTATAAATCTATTAGTCATATTTATGGAGAAAATTATTTTTGAAACTTTTATATAAATGATTAAGAAATCTCTTTTAAGTGTTACTAAAATTATGTTATGTTATTGATTTACTAGTTAAAAGATAAGTTTATTTAGTACTTTTGCAAGTGAATGAGATGGAGAATGGTGTAGGTGAGACTATTTTAATTTTAATTTTTTTAATTTTAATAAAAAAAGATTGTTGTACTAAGTGTACATCATAGTGAGCAGTATGAAATATGATATAACAATTGTGTTGAGTATGTTACACTTTAGATGGTGGTTAGAAGAGTTTTTCTTTTTCGTCTCAGCTGATAATAGTTCTTGTGGTTTCATATGCATATTCAAATTCAATATACCACTCATGAAGAAAAGTTGTAGCATTTATAATTGATTAGTTGAATTTAAATTTACTATATGGTGCATAAAAAAAGGCTATATCTAATAATTAGTTGCTAAATATTTTCCTAAATTTAAAAAATTTATTGACACTCCTAAATCTTTCAAAAATTTGAATTGTAGAAAATAATTTATCATTTACCAAAACAATAGATTTTATCATGTGGTGGATATATACAAGTATAGTATTTTCATCTAAATTTTTAAGAGGAATTATTATTCGACATGCCTTGGTTCTTTTTAAGATATTTTCATTGTTGATAGTCTATTTGTCTCTTTTCAGATTTACAGTGATCTAAAAGTTTGATTTTAACATCACAAGTGAGTTTTTAAATATTTGTTCTAATTGTCTGTATATTTTGAGTACCACCAGAAGGCTCATACGTGCGTCTGGGTAGAGAGAAGATCATTCATACCATTCCTCCAAACAAGAAAATGTAAATTAAAACAACAGAAATCCACTCATCACAAAGAAATATCATACTTACCAATCTAGTAAGTGGATATTTTACACTGGAAATCCATACAAACTGTAACAACAAACAAACCAGAGTCGATAAATGTGTTAATAGCAAACAAATTATATTACAATCTCTAAAAGAATTGAATAGAAATCACTTAGCAATAACAGTACAATCTGAACAAAATTAAACAGAGATTCCCAAAATAAGAGTGAATTGTCACAATTAACCTTTGTACACACCTTAACAAAGTGGATTGGGCTTTTCTAAGGGTTATAGTTTTTACTATTTTTTCCCAATTAGTATTATCTAATGGGGTTTTACAAGGTAATGCAAAAGGCCAAACACTCTTCTACAATGTGTCAGGTCTTTTAAAAATCCAACATAAATCTTTTAGTAACCCGAATTATGATGCATTTTGTCAAACACTTCACATGCCTTTTATATGCTTCCACATTTTGGATACACACTTTTCCCCTATTTTTTGTTGGATGTTAATACCATGTTTCTAAGTTTCCAATTTGGCTCAGATAGGACAGATGCTAATAGAGGTTATTGAATTTGGTATCACAACTGCCAACTGCATTTTCTTGAAAGCTTCATTAACTCTTTATCAAATCCCTTTTGTGTATCCTACAAGCATTGCATTCTAGCATTAGATAACATCTCTTTGAGGTATTTTGTTAAACAAATGATGTGCCTCAAGTGTGTCTTTCCACATTTTGCATAAATGTCTACCAAAGCATTTCCAACTACACTATCCTTATATACACCCCCCTCCATCATATGGTGGATGTCCATACCCTATTCCTAAGCTCCCATTATGGCATAGATGAGAAGGAAGCCGCCAAAGGTTGTCCAATTTGGTTTAACACATACCGATTGCAAAAAGACAATTTTTTGAATCTCTTGCAATTATAGTATTCCTTGAAATCACAACTCTTTGAGACATTTTTTAGAAACAATCCACTATCCTTGTTTGTCCTTCCATATTTCAGATAAATGTCTAATAATGCAGTTGCTATTTATAACATAATTCAAACTTTGCACTCACAAAGTACCAAACCATCCAAATCACACCCACATAGTATTTCCATCCACCATGGATTTTGGACTTGATTTTGGTGACTTGGCGAAGTATATAATTGCTTTACTTTATGAGTTTCAAACTGTTCATGTGCTTTTTGTATGCTTCCACACTTTCAATGCATATCAACCAGGCCACTTGCAACTTCGACATATGACAAAATTTCACTTTCAATTAAGCCTCCATGGGTGTCCATACCTTGTTCTAAAGCTATCATTTTGTCATAGGTTGGGATGATGCTGACTTAAGTTATGGAGTTTGCCTTTGAACCCACCATTTGCATTTGCTTAAGAATCTTAAGACTTTTTTAGAGAACCTTTGGGTTATCTTCTCAAATGTATATTGCATGCTTCTATATGCTTCCACATGTTGCATCCATGTCTATCAGGGTATTGAGAGTCTATAAAAAGAACTTTGAACCCTTGCATGTAAAGAGAATCTCAAGAAGAAGAAAAATGAAAACTTTTGGTGTATCCAGAATACACAAAACAACATAAGTAACACCCTTGCACACCTTTGTAGAAGTATATGTTTGAATGTCTAACTTTTTCCACCTACTGCTATTGGGTTGGTGTGTCCTCAACATCAAACTATGATCAATTTAGCTATGTCCCTAAAGTGCCTATTTGATAAATAAATTCAATGTTAATTTAGCATGAGAAAGTAGAAATTTCATTTTATCTAATTTTCCTACTCTTTAAAGTAATTTAGATTAGCATCATAAATATTAAAATGACATTTTTCTTTTTCTTTGAAATCTTAATCCAAAATCGTAGTGTTCCTTTTCTTATATAAAAGAAAAATATAATATTAATTTATTAATACTTTTTTAAAGGTGACTCTCAATATTATTGTTCACTTCAAATTTGAGTATATCATTTTGAATTATAATTTGTTTTTTGTCAACCTAAAAGTCACCAGTTTCAAGCCAAATTCAACTTAAAATACTCTATAAAAAAATTAAATTCAGTGTAGAAATGGCTAAAAAGCTCCAAAGCCCACACTTGTTTTCCTTTTTTGATGTAATCTTAGAGATTTGAAGAGTGAACCAATTTATCTAAATTTCTGATTAGATAAAAATGCCTCTAATTGGTCAAGTTTATTTCAAATATCTAAAATGAATATGCACCTTACACGTTTGGAAATGTTAGCTAGACTACTGTATTTTGATTTTGAGTGTATAATCATTTTTAAATATATTAAGTTTGAAGATTATTATATTTATTAAAATTTTCCCAAAATAATATTTGGAAATTATTTAACATTATAAATAAATATCATAAACCTCTCTACGATTTGAACCTCATCCCACCTGCCCATTTCTGCATATAAACAACATTCCCAACTTTAATTTATAATGGAAATCCCCCTTCCACTATGGTTTGGTGGATGCTAATACCCTCTTCCAAAGATCCCATTTTGGCACAGGTAGGCAAATGCTGCAAAGGTTGTCAAATTTGGCTTCACAACTGCTAGTTGCATTTGCTTGAAAGTTTCTAAAGATTTTTCAACAGTCCCATTTACTGTAGATTATCTTATTAGTATTCGAAGAGATAATATATAGTTGAGACATTTTGTCAAATAGATGGTGTGCCTTGTTCTAGCATCCACATTTTACACACACGTCTAAAAAGGCCTTTTCAACTATAATAACTCCCTTCCTTTATGCTTTGATGGATGTCCATACCTTGTTCCAAAGCTCCTATTTTGGCATAGGCAGGAAGGATGTAGACAAAGATTGTTGAATTTGGTTTTACACATATTGATGGTATTTTCTTGAAAGCATCCAAAGCCTTGTCAGCAAGTCCAATTTGTGAATAACTTGCAATCACGGAAAACATGTAACCATAGTTCATTGATGCATTTTATCAAATAATTCACCGGCCTTGTCTGTGCTTCCACATTTTGTTTACATGTTTTGCAAGGCCATTGAAATGACCTCTGACACAATTCCCTCTCCTTTATGTGTTGATGGATGTTAATACCATGTTCATAAGCTCCTAGTGGGCAATGGCTAAAAGTGCAAAAATTTGCACCTCGTTCCCCGTGTCCTTGTCGTTGCCGTTACCTTCCCCCGTCAGCCCAGTCTCCCGCCCATACCCTTGGAATAAGCACCCCTGACCGTATTCCTGCAGAATCGTATTGGTGCAGATATCCTTGGACAGCACGACCGGGACTATCATTTTAATTAAAATTTACTTTTACTTAAAAAAATGCAGTGCCATCTTTACGGTATTCGCTAAATCGTAAATTAAAACTAAAATACAAGGGAAGTTTGAAAAGGTAAACGATGGGGCTGGATTTTTTTTAAAATTAGAATTAATCTTTTACCAAGGGATACTTAGTATTTTTTAAAATTCTGTTTGAAATAATTTATTAATTTATAAATTAATTATTAAAGATATAGTAACTAGTTAATTTTACTATTAAAAATTAATATATGTTTATTAATTAACATATCTTTAGTAATTAATTTATAGATTAATAAATTAATTATTAAAGATATATAATTTAGTTAATTTTACTATTAAAAAATTAATATACATGTTCAATATATATATGCAAATATATATTTATAATTAAAAAAATTTAAATTTAAATATTTTAAAATATTAAATACTATATGTATATATTCATATATCAATATATAAGATTGAAAATACATCATTGTGAATCATAAATATGTACAATTAAACATTTCTATACAAAGCAAAATACCAAAATGTTAAGAAATAATTAATTAAAATATTAAAACTTAAAAATAATTTTTAAAATAATAGTAAAAAATATTATATATAAAATTCTTTCCATAAGAACAAAATAAACTTAAAAATTACAAAAGCTTGAATATAATATAAATTTATAGTAATTTAATAAATATATTTATATTAATTTTATAAATAAAAAAATCTATAAATATAAATATATTTATATTTATTAATATTTATTAACATATAAGATGTGAGGGCATAAAATTGTGAGCTTTTAATTGTATGGATTGAAGAATGAAAATGAGACATTAATGAAATGTTGCACCATACCAAAGAAAACTTTTATTAGCCACAATTCTTAGAATTCAAAAGAATAGAATTCCAACAATCTATTTTAGAGGGACACAAATAATAATATACCACTAATTAAGTCTTTCTCTCCTCCCTACCCTAATGGCATCATGAAGCCTTCAGGACTCTAGCCATATTCCCGAGTAAGAACATTTATTATTAATTATAAATATAAATATAAATACATTTATAGATTTTTTATTTATATTATTAATATAAATATATTTATTAAATTATTATAAATTTATATTATATGCAAGTTTTTGTGATTTTTAAGTTTATATATGTTCGTATAAAAAAATTTATATATAATATTTTCTATTATTATTTTTTTTAAGGAAATTTATATTATTAATATTTTAATTAATTACTTCTTATAAATTAACATTTTGATAAAAATATATATAAATTAATAAGAACATATATAAATTAATTTATAAGAAGTAATTAATTAAAATATTAATAATATAAATTTCCTTAAAAAAATAATAATAGAAAATATTATATATAAATTTTATTATTATTATTAATAATAATAAATAATAATATAAATGTATTTAAATTTCAAATCGCTCTTTTTATCTATTTAGATTCATTTGGGAAAAGAGTTATTTAAAGATTATTAAAATATATATTTACAAAATTTTAATAATAAGTTATTTATTAAAATTAATATTTATTCATTTATTTATTTAAGTCTTATGTGAAATTTCAAAGTATTCCCAAATTTTTACTATTTGAATCTTATGTAAAAATTTCAAAGTATTCCCAAATTTTTACTATTTGAATCTTATGTAAAAATTTCAAATCGCTCTTTTAAGTTTTTATCTATTTAGATTCATTTGGGAAAAGAGTTATTTAAAGATTATTAAAATATATATTTACAAAATTTTAATAATAAGTTATTTATTAAAATTAATATTTATCTAATATAATGTATATTTAAGTCATTTTAGAATATATATATATATATATATATATATATATATATATATATATATATATATATATATATATATATATATATATATATATATATATATATATATATATATATATATATATATATATATATATATATATATATATATATATATATATATATATATATTGGCAAAAAAAAATGACTATTTTAGAATATATATTATATGAAAACGTTAATATTATTATTATTTAACTTCTAAAATTATGAGAAAATAGTAAGTTTTTCATAAATATAATTATTTTTAAAATTATATATTTAATAATATTTTTTATGTACTCATATCAGTAAAACATATAATCTATTATTAAAATATATTAATATATAATTTTAAAATATATTTATTAAAAAATTATTATTATTTGCTTATATTTTTTTTTAAAGTTACATAATGACACTATTTAAATATTTTTTAACATATATTTTACAAATCTTAAATTATATAATATAATATAAATATTATTAAAATAAGTAAAATTTTATAAAAGATCAATAAAATTTAAACATTTAAATATTATTTAAAAAACTAAATACAGAATTTAATATTCTATATTTTATTTATTATTATTGTAATATGAGTATTATATATTTATAAAAATCGTTAAAATAAAATCGTTAAATTCATATTCTTGTCAAATCAGTACTTACTGCATTCTTGTCAGATATTGTTGGAGGAGTACAGGTACCGTCTTAACGGACGGCTTTAACAGACGGTAAAGGTGCGGGGAACGAGGTGCAAATCCTCGCACCTTTAGCCATTGCCCTCCTAGTGGGTAGAAAGGCCAGTAAAACCTTTCATAGAATTGGTGCGTGGGTTCCTGAGGATATAAAGATATTCATATCTTTGTGGTTGACTATGTATAATATTTCTAGGTTTTATTTTATGAACAGTCTATGCTAGCCGTAAGGAATTCTGAATGCAACACTGGATGATATTCAATTTTGAGCAATATTTATGCTTGCTTGTCGCTGACTATGGAGAAGATTATTTACAAGAGAGATCTCAAGTTCCAGTCTGAGCGTACGGATGAAGTCTACAGAATTTCTGAGATATTCTGCAATGAATTTCCGAGCATAGACCATTCCTATTGTATTGTGCATAAATAAGGGGAACACAAATCAGGAAATGTTGAATCTACCGCCATGGTAGCTGTAAAAGGTCACATAAAACTCAACCTATAATTTTATTTAGGCAATTTCACAAAGCACCGACTCAGGCCATGGAAGAAGAGCAGGGCCGAAACCTTAAACTATTCTCTAAAGTCCCAACAGGAGCTAAGATTCAGGACAATTAGAAACCACTAAAAGATACAAATCAACGACATGACAGTAGTCATAAATGACAACATGGCATCGATCCAAAGGATTTTAGAGGAAGAAGGAATTAGGGACAAAATAAATGAAATCTGAGTCGCGTAACATGGGATGTCAAGCGCGTTCAACAAGGCAACGACCATAATGGTAAACTTGGGTTGCAGGACGAGTAGGAGCTGAAGTGTTACATGCTAATTGTGGTGGGATGACCTGTATAGAAAAGGTCTTGCCTAAAGTTTTTTTGACCATTTCAAAATTGCTGACGACAACATCATGCGAGACTATGGGACACTTCATTGTCTTCTCTCAAAAAAAATGACTGTCGGGAGCGTGAGACAATTCCGACGTGACAAAATTTTGATTGCAAGCAACCTAATAGGAGAAGCTTATCGGCTAAAAGTAAATATAATTAAAAATATTTTCTTGATATAATAATGTTACAAGAAATAAAATTGAAGAAGGAAGAGCTAGAGTTTCTTAAGAAGAAAATAGGAATTTGGAACTTGGAACTTGGATGGAGTACACCAGAAGGTGCTTTAGGTGGACTAAAAATAATTTGGGATCCCAGATTGATTACTTTTGATAGATATAATTGCCACAAAAATTGGATAAGTGGCTTCATTAAAAAATTTCAAAGCAAGCTAAAACTCTTGCTAATTAATGTATATGGCCACATACAAAACCAAGATAAAAGGGCAATATGAAGAGAAATGGGACTCTTGGAAAACCTCCCAAAGCATAAATACATTATTGGTGGCAAATTTAATGTCATATATCCATCTAAAAAGTGGGGAGGGAATACAAAAGAAACACAGTCAATAATTGATTTCAAGAACTAGGTAAACTAAAATAATGTGATGAAAATAAATACAAAGAAATGAGTGTACACTTGGAATAATAGAAGGCTAGGATTTAGTCATATTCTAGAAAAATTAGATAGATTTTTTTCTAGAGGCAGTTGGATAGAATTCGGTTATAACCTCAAAGAAAATATCCTCCCAAACTTAGGATTTGATCATTTCTCAATACAATTAGCAATAAGTGAAGAAAGTAAACCCAAAAGATGCCCATTTGAATTTGAAAAAATGTGGCTAAGAGATGAAAGCTTTATCAAGACAATTGAACAATGTGGAAGGAAGAGAAGTTCTCAGGGTCAAAATTATTTTATTTTATCTTTAAATTAAAAACAATCAAAAGCAAGCTCCTTCAATAAGCAACACTTTGGAAACATTTTTTAATCAAGAGAAGAGATAGAAGAAGAGATAGAGAATCTGAATAAGGAAGTAATAGATAAATAAATGGACCAAGATAAGTTCTTAAAATAAAAAATGTTACTTACTAAGTATGAAGACAAATTAGCAAAGGACGAAATATTCTAGCGGCAGAAGTCTAGAGAAACCCGGTTGGAAGAAGGAGATAAAAATATGTAATTCTTCCATTACAACACTAAACTAAGGAAGAATATTAATAGAATAACGAAGATAAAAAATTATGAAGGGGAAATCTTAGAAGATCCCCTATAGATAGTTGAAGAAGCAGTAAGATATTATGAGAATATTCTGAATAATTGGGAAGGATCGAATCTAGAAGCCCAAAAGAGAATACTGCCAAATATCCCAACGATAATTACAAGAGAACAAAATAAAATCTTTAGAGAAAAATTCACAAAGACGGAAACATAAATAGTTGTGAAATAATTACACTTGGATAAAGCCCCAAGACCAAATGGATTTCCAACCTTCTTCTTCCATGAGTGCTAGAACTTTTTAGGAGATGAGGTAGTAGAGGCAATAGAGTGTAATAAACTCAAGAAGACTACTCAAGGAAATAAACAACACATTGATTACTCTCATACCCAAGAAGGAGAAAGCTAATAACTTTGATGAATTTGGACCAATTTCACTTTGCAATACCATTTATAAATACTCACAAAAACCATGGCAAACAGAATAAATAAAATACTACCAGATATCATAGTTGATGAACAAATAAGGTTTGTCCCTAGAAGATCTATTTTTGATGGCGTGATCATAGCACAAGAGCTCATCCATACCATACAGGAAAACCATAATCCTAATATGATAATAAAACTAGATATCAAAAAAGCCTATGACAAAGTTAATTGGCTTTTCCTATGTAAATGTTTAGAGGCATTTGAATTTATCAAATTATGAATAAAACTCATATTTGAATGTATTTCAAGTCCAAGGATCTATGTATTGGTTAATGGTATTAGAGTAATAAAGTGTTAACTTATTAATTAAATCATATTGATTTAATTACTAAGTCACTTATTATCTCTTTCTACTTAAGCTAAACTTTAGGCATATAATAATTAACAATTAATTATTATTGTGCAACCTAAGTTTTACCTTTTTAGGTTTTCAGATCTCCTTTTATAAGGATTGATTTCCTTTGTATTCTTAACAGATTATTCATTATTGAATTGCAACTTTTGTTTTTGCACATCAAGAATGATTTCTCCTCTCTCGTGGATCAATGTGTTCAGGCCTCCATAGCTTCTTGCTTCTCTCTCTTTCTGTGACAGGTTTTTGCATGCAAGTATTCTTAGGAGTTGTGGGTTGTTTACTCATCAACTCCAATATGGTATCAGAGCTTTAGATCTATTTTCCCCTGTCCTCTTCTTGAGAGATTCGACTGTGTTTGTCAGATCTATAGTTTGAGAGGGTTTTCTATTGGATTTGGGGGGACCTCTCTTCCTAGTCATCTTGGCTTCAAACGAACCACACGGTTGCATTCAAAACATCCAAGAACCCCTAGATCCATATAAAATCTATCCAATTTGGACTAAGTTGGAATCTGTGGCAATTTTTTTTGCAACCAGCCCAACATGGATCCTGAGGTGGTCACTAGTTTTTTCATGCACTTTGGGCCCAAACGGACCTCACCATAGAGCTTGCAGCACCCAAAAATCCTTATTTCCATAAAAGACATCCAATTTGGGCAACATTGCATTCAAAGGCAGAAAAAATTTACATGTCAACTTGTAAGGCTCTTACACGCAAATTGAGGTAAAAAATGTAGCACCTTTACATGCAAATCGAGGTAAAAAATGTACTACCTAGCACATAAAATGAGGCAAAAATTTTATTGCCATGTACGCAAATCGAGGCAAAAATATTGTTGCCCTAGCACACAAATTAAGGCAAAAATCCGTACAACCTAGCACACATCCTTAGGTGCGCATGCAATTTTGAAAAAAAAAAATTGGGGGCAGCAATAGCCATTTGGCCCTCAAATTTAAGCTCGTAGCAGATGCAGCCTCAGCCCCTGGTCATGTGGCGACCAGGGGCCTAATTTTTTAGCCCCAGGGGCCTTTTATGCTACGACGACCATTTGGCCGTTAATTTTAGCCTCGCAAAGTGCTGACATCAGCACATGTCAACACATTTGGACACCATTTTTTGGGCCCATCAACATACATGTGGTTTTTTGCTCATAACTTGAGCATACAGTGTCGAAATCTAGCAAACAAGATATCATCAAAAAGCTAGTTCTGAGATCTATCCGGATCTAGAGGTTTGAATTTCTTATTTTGATTTTTTTATGGTGTTTTTTAACTATCAAAGCCAGATATTCAGTTTTGCACTCTGGGAGCTCTATCTTGTGCATCCTGACTCTGTTTTGGGCAAATGATATATCATTGGAAAGATTGTTCTAAGATCTTTCCAGTGCCGTGAGTATTTTTTCCAGATTCTTCTCTAGGTACATTTTATTTAGATTTTTGCATTTTTACAATCTGGTGGATATCTTAGATGTTTCAGGTCCTAGGATCTCTTCCCTTTGAGGGATGGCTAATCTTAGGCTATTATTTTGTTCGACCAATCTTCTCTCTTCTTTAAGCAGTGTATACTTCACTTTTGTAGCATTATTTTATGCACATGCACTGAGATAAAGTGTCATTATATTGCATGTATGAGATATTACACATGTTTGTGCTTTATGTACTCACACTCCATTATAAAGTTCCAAGGGGGATTTGATGTTTGAATTTGTTTGTCGTCTACTTTGTCATGTGAGTGCTCCTCTAATGACATTATCCTTAGGTATCTTTCTTTGTGTTTGTACTCTTTCTGCACCTTTGATGTTCCTAGTATCATGCAGTTCATATTGGATGATCTTTTTAGTGTACTTGTCATTACTCCCTTATCAGCATTATGGGTAAAAGGCAGGTTTCTGCACCTAGAACACCACAATAGAATGAAATTGCTGAAAGGAGAAACTGATCTATTGTTGATTATGCTAGAACATTGATGATTAAGAAAAATGTTGCACAAATGTACTGGAGAGAGGTAGTTAGCACAACAGTATATGTCTTGAACTGAGTTCAACTAAAGAAAGACACAAACAAGACACCTTACAAGTTATGGTTTAGATACACACTGAGTGTAAGTTATTTCAGAATTTTTGGTAGCAAGTGTTATATTTTGAAAGATGATAGGAATGGAAAATTTGACTCTAAAGGTGATGAAGGAATATTCTTAGGATATTTTACTAAGAGTAAAGCTTATAAATATTTGAACAAAGTTACTAATAAGATGATAGAAAGTGCTAATGTAAAAGTTGATGAGTTTGCTGCTAAAATTGATGTAGAAAGCATGAAGGAACCAGAAGACTATGGTAGGTTCACTTATGTTGAAGATACAAAGTATCTACTGAAGCCACAAGCTGAGTCTACCAAGCATTAAGAAAATGCTACCAAGAATCAGGAAGAAGCCACTGAGCAGGAAATTGAACCTGAACATAATGATGAGTAGAGAAGAGATCAAGTGCTAGCAAGATTTGTTAGAAGACACCATCCAGAGAATCAAATCATTGGAGATAAGCTAGATGACATGCTAACCTAAAGTGAGTTAAGAGAAAACACATGCTTAGTTTGTGAGTTTGAACCTAAGAATGTTAGGGATGCACTTGCAAATGAGGAATGGATCAATGCTATGAATGAGGAAATTGAACAAATTGAAAAGAATAAGACATGGACATTAGTGCCTAGACCAAAGCATAAAAATGTTATTGGTACTAAGTGGATTTTCAGGAATAAGTTGAATGAAAATGGAGAGGTCACTAGGAATAAGGCAAGACTTGTCTACAAGGGATACGCACAAGAAGAAGGTATTGATTATGGTGAAACCTTTACACCTATTACTAGACTAGAAGGAGTCCGCATATTACTTGTTTATGGTGCACATAAGGGATTTAAAGTATATCAAAAGGATGTGAAATCATCTTTTATTAATGGAATTCTTGAGGAGGAGGTCTACATAGAACAACCAGAAGGGTTTGTTGATCCCAATCAGAAAGACATGGTATGTATACTGCACAAAGCTTTATATGGACTGAAGAAAACATCGAGGGCATGGTATGAAATATTACATGCTTATCTTATCAGTATTGACTTTGTAAGAACTAGTGAAAATAGTAATTTGTACATGAAAGGAGATTTTGATGATAACATTTTGATTGTTGAGATATTTGTTAATGATATAATCTTTGGTGGACAAGATCAAATTTGCAAATATTTTGCTGATGAAATGAGAAAAAAATTTGAGATGTCAATGTTTGGAGAGATTAAATTATTTCTACATTTGTAGATTATATAACAGAAAGATGAGATTTTCATCACTCAATCAAAATACATTAAAGAAGTATTGAAAATTTTTGGCATGGAAGATGCTAAACCAGTGGGAACACCGATGGTAACTGGCTGCAAATTGACAAAGGATGATGAATCTACTGAGGTAAATCAGACTATGTACCGATCTATGATTGGTAAACTGATGTATGTAGTACATAGTAGGCCTGATATTGCACATGCAGTGGGGATTGTGGCAAGATTTTTTGCCAATCCTAAAGATTCACATATGGTTGCAGTAAATAAAATTTTGAGATACCTGAAGAAAACAAAGGACTATGGATTATGGTACACATTGGAAGGCAAATTTGAACTTAGATTTTACACTGATGTAGATTGGGCTGGAAACATAGATGACCGGAAGAGAACAACCGGTGGAGCATTCTTTTTAGGGGAAAGGCTTGTGACTTGGATTAGCAAGAAACAAGCATGCATTTCTTAGTCTATTGCTAAAGCAAAGTATGTTGTTGTTGTTGCAAATTGTTCAAATATTGCTTGGATCAAACAAGTTTTGGAAGGAATGAATGAGGTAATCACTGACCCGATGATTATATATTGTGACAACACCAGTGCTATAAATATTTCTAATAATCCTTTGATGCATTTGAAGACAAAGCATATATCTATTAAGTATCACTACTTAAGGGAACAAGTTCAAGAGAAGTGGGTAAAATTGGAATTTGTAACATCTAAGGAACAACTTGCTGATATCTTTACAAAACCATTACCAAAGGACACATTTGAATATTTGAGAACTAGACTTGGGATCCGTCCCCTATCTACTAGTCACTGAGGTGATCTAGAGGTTGCATCAACCTACACTTATCAGAAGATCATTCATGTTGATGCACATAACTCACACTTTGGATTTTATCTAAGGTTGTGAAAGATTGTAGAAGCTAGAACAAAAATTTGTTTATCTGTACACTGAAGGTACCTGACAAATTGATATGAATTGAACAACAGAGAATTACTTGGCTTTTTTAAAGCTATTTATATATTTTCTTTGGCATTGTTTTCAAAGGGAGAGAGAATGAATATGGAAAATCAGTTACTGAGAACGCAAACAGAGAGAAATTGCAGAAAGGGAGAGATTTGAATATTTGTTGGTGAGAACAAAGGAAATCTAAGAACTGAAAAGATCAAATTCACAGGGAGAGTCTGCACTTGTAATGTTGTTATGCTTTGTAGTGATTAAACATATTAAATATCAAGCTAGGGAGAGCTTACCCAGCTACAACATTTACTTACATAGTTGTAGAATACCTGTTTGGTATGTTTATGGCATATTTTTATATTGCTTGGGTTGCCATCAATGTCAAAGGGAGAGATTGATGAACTACAACTGATTGAATATCTGAATGAACTAAAGAAACAATGATTAGAGATCATTGAGCTACTAAAATGATATGTAAGATGATTAAATTAGTCAATATGTTGTCATTGATGTCAACTAGTTTTTACAGTACTTATCATGTTAGTTACAAACATCTAAACATCTATTGAAGGAAGAAAAGATGAAGAACTGAGATATCTACATAAGAAAAAGATGGATATGACAGATAAGGATAAGGTAAACATGGGTAACTTATTGATGAGTCTATAGCTTTATATTGTTGACTTGAGCATGTTACATTAATCTATTATGAAGAAAAGATTTGAAATTGAACAAGTCAATGTGGTCAGTAATTGAAGATTTTTGTATACACTGAGCCAGTGTAGTGTATACTGACTGAAAGTATTAACTGAGCTAGTTTAACTAGTTATCACCAACACATTTCTACATTAACTGAGTACGGATGAAAACATTAAATGCAAAGAACAACCCACTGAATTTGATGAGCTAGAAATTTTTATGATTTAGAAGTTAAGGATGAAGTTTGTTATGAGATCCATGGCTGACAAAATTCAAAAAAGATCTAAAGGATGAGATTGAAATGTGTTAATGACACATCTGCCGAGGAAGGTTTAAGCGGCAAAAATGGATGAAGGAGATTAAGTGGCAAAATCTAATAGCTGATATGAAAATGATTTACTTGTCTATATAAGAGATATGAGTTTCATTATTGAAACATGCCGGGAAGAAGAAGATTGCAGAGATTTCACGTGAAGACTTTATTCATGCATGCCTAATCAGATTGGTTATTGAAAGAACCGAGCTATAGAGTTACCGAGCGTTAGAGAACCATTTACCGAGTGAAAGTAAGTTAAATAATATTGAGGAAGTGAATTTGATTAGTGATCAGAGGATTTGTATGGGCTTAACATAGATCTGAATATTTGCAACTGAGTTGTATTTGAATTAGATCAGTACTGTATTAGTTTAACTATTGATTCAGAAAATCTCTTAACCGAGTGGACTTAATAGTCTTATGTTCTACCCTATGACATTCATTGAATGTAAAGTATTGTATTGTTGACCCCATAGTGAATGCTGGTCAAAAGTTAACTGTTAGTGATAAATCCTCTAACCAGGTCACACCTAACAGTGTGTATTGTAACCTTTAATAGGGTTGGCTCTTCACTGAGCTCACTTCAGAAGAGTGAATTATTTTAGGTTACCGATCCCAGGTGGTTTTTCCCTTAGTAGGGTTTCCATGTTAAATCATTATGTTATGTGTTATTTGTTATGATTATTTTTCTATCATACTTTACATACTGCATAGTTGATTTGGTTGGTAATCGCAGTTGGATATTTACTAGTAATCGGTAAAGTGAACAGATAGATTGATATCTTATATTATCGAGCTGCATAATTTGTTGGAATTGTTTTATAAGGTACATCTTTGTATTTGTGACTGTAGGATAAATGATCTAACTGATTCACCCCCTTCCCCCCCCCTTCTCAGTTATTCTAATAAGTTTATGGTATAGGCAAAGCTGATGGCCATTTACCAATAGCTTGAAGTTGACTGGATCTATAGTAGTCAGTTGGACCACTTCATTGTCAAAAACATGTTGAATCTCATAAGGACATAGTCACAATGTAGTTAACTTACCTCGATTCTCTTGGAAGTGGGAATCATATTGCAATGTCCAGTCACTAGGTATAAATTTATTTGATTTTATGTGAGTGTCATGCCACTTTTTGTGCTAATTTTGGATTACTTGTGTGTTGGATGGTGGATTTCCTCATTTCATCAAGAGCATTGAGTTGCTAGAGTCACTCATGGTGTGTTGTAGGAAGATTAATGTTGAGCTCCAATGTTGTCCTTAAGGTATTATGATTGAACTCATTGGGCATCATGGCATCTTTTCCATAATGCAACTCAAAGGGTGTGAACCCTGTAGTTATTTTCCAGGTTGTTCTGTAGGCCCAAACTACTTCAGGAAGTTTAATGCTCCAATATTTCTTATGGAATTGTGCACTGTCTTGCTTAAAATACACTCAATTTCCTAGTTGGTTACCTCTACCTATCCATTAGCTTGAGGATGATATGGACTAGACTTTTGATGGCATATATTATACTTATTCATCAATGTTGTAATCAGTGTAGAAGTAAACTGGGCTCCTTGATCTATCACTAGTTCTCTAGGAACTCCATATCTAGTGAAAATATCCTCATATAAGAATTCAACCATCTTATTATCTCTAGCATGCATCATAGCTTTGATTTCTACCCACTTGGTTACATAATCAGTGCATACCAAGATGTATGACTTCCCATTAGATGGGGGATCAATAGATCTAATAAAGTCCATTCCCCATTTTTCAAAAGGGGTTACTACTACTTGGGATTACAATGGCATCGCATGTGACCTTGTTGGGTGGCTCATACATTGGCATCTATCACATTTTTGTGTATATCAAGTTGCATCTTTATGTAGTGTAGGCCAATAATAGCCTGTTGTCAAAACCTTCATGGTTATTCATTTTGTTGCAAACTGCCCACCACATGGTTCATCATGACATGGATATAGGATATCATATATTTCATCTTCCTAGATACATCTTCTCATTATCTGATTAGACCTTGTGTAAAACATACAATCTATTATCCAAGAAAAATTAAAACTTTTCTCTATAAGCAGACGCTTTTCTTTAGGTGAGAAGTAAGATGGTACCTTATTTGCAGCCAAATAATTTTCTATATCTACATACCAAGGTGATTTAGTAGATATTAGGAACAAGTGTTCATTAGGGAAACTATCCTCAATTACCTATGAATCATCATCATTCTATAGTCGAGACAAAAAGTCAACAACTACATTGGTTTTTCCTAGTTTATCAATGATAGTAATATCAAACTCCTACAATAGCAACAACCAGTGTGCTAGTTGTCTTGATATTGTAGGCTTGTTCATCAAAATTTTGATTGTTGCATGATCAGTATGTATAAAAACTCGATATCTTGTAACATAGTGGTGAAACTTATTAAGTGCATAAGCTTAGTAATTTCTTCTCTGTGACTATGTAGTTAATCTTGGACCCTTGGAGATTATTTCTGATAAAATAAATAGCATTTTCAATGGAATCCTCCTTTTTTCCTAGCATTACTCCAATTGTATAATCTAAAGCATCATTGTGGATGTGAAATGGAATTTTCCAATTAGGACCTTTAATTATAGGGGCTTGGGTTAGAAGAGTCTTGAGCTATAGGAAGGAATATTCACATGCCTCATTCCAATTGAACTCAGATTTCTTTGTAAGGAGTGTATACAATAGGATGACTATTTTACTGAAGTCCTTAATGAGTTTTTTTTAATAACCAACATGACCTAAGAATCTCCTAACATCATTCTTCTTGGTAGGGGTAGGAAAAGTAAGAATAAATTCTATCTTAGCAGGGTCAACTTGTATACCAACCTGAGAAATGTAATGACCTAGGACAACACCTTATTACATCATTGTGAAACATTTCTCACTATTTAAAGAGATATTTTTCTCTATACACCTTGTGAGGAACTTCTCTAAATTAGCTAAGGCTTCTTCATATGTTACTCCGTAAGTGGTAAAATCATCCATATAAATCTTCATACAGTCATGAGAAATATCTAAAAATATACTAATGATTTCTTGTTGAAATGTGGTTGGAGCATTACATAAGCCAAAGGGTAAAATAGAGTATGCAAAACTTCCCCAAGGACAGGTAAAAGTGGTATTTTCTTGGTCTTCAGGAGCAATCCTTATTTGATTATATCCACTATACCCATCTAGGAATGAGAAGTATTTATTTCTAGCTAATGAATCTAGGACTTGATCAACAAAAGGCAAGGGAAAATGATCCCTTTTAGTTACAGTGTTCAACTCTATGTAATCTACACATACTCTTTATTTCCAACTTTTATTATTCACAATTACTAAAGGTGAAACCCATTAGCTATCTGAGATAGGGTAAAGAAAACTAGCATCTAACAATTTCTACAATTGAGTTTCAACTCTCCCGAAGGGCAAGATTCACTTGACTTGCAAGTTGTCTCGTAGGCATACTTCCTTCTTTTATATATATTATATGGGTACACAACTTAGGATCCAATCCCTTCATATCCCCATAATCCAATGCAAACACATGCTTGTGTATATGTAGTAGCTTAATTAAGGATGACTATTGTGACTAAGTAAGCTTATTGTTTATGTCTAAGCAATGACCTGGAGATGCCTCTATTTGATTTTTCATTTCTATCATGGAGGCTACAATCAAAGGAGGTATTTGGATCTCATGAGTAAGAAACTTATGAAAGATATCATGATCTATAGAAAGATCAAAGGATTCAGATTGAGAGTAGACTGGTTCCGAGAGGCATGGTACAATATATGGGTAATTAAAGGACTCCTCACTTACTCTATTGTTGTTTTGTATAATATTTTTGAGAAATTATTCTTCTCCCTTGGGCTATAGGAAATGGATCCTATATAGTATCATTAATTGGGCTACTAAATTCACTTCTTCTACCTCTTGTCCTAAAGCTGGCCAAATAGGTTGAGCTAAATCTAGCTAAGGTTGAGCAGGGGGTACAAGACCAATTTCTTTATTGTCAGTCCATCTAAAATGGTCATATCTCCAAAACAACAACCTATACATGAATCATTAGTGGCTAACCATGACATTCCTAGGATGATAGGATATCCCCCAAGTGTTACTTTAGGAGATAATATCATGAAGCTTGTTGGATATCCCCAAGAATCTAAAGTCACAATTACATCCTCTACTATCACATCAAGTTTGACGATTGAACTGTTTGCAAGCTTTAGGATAGTAGGAGTGGATCTAAGACTTAAGATATTAAATTTATGCTTGGTGTCCCTAGTCATGACATTAATGGCTACACCTAGATCAACTAAGGTAATTTTCATAGATTGGCCATTAATGATAATTTCAACCACTGGGCTACCAAGATTAGAAAACTTGGGAATTACAACTTTACCTAACATGATATTTGCTAATTGGCGAAGAACATGGATATTTTGAGGATCTTTATTTCTCTTCCTACCAAGTTTCTTGAGACAAGATTCCTTGATAGCTTTTCCATAAATAGGAACATCCTTGATGGCTTGAAAAAGTGGAATTTGAACACAAATGTGCTTGAGCTGGTTAATAACATCAAAGGCAGCTTCCTCTTGAGGTTTGGGTCCTTCAACTTGTAACCTTGGAGGAAAAAGTTGAACAATTTTCTTTTGGATGTCAGGCTCTTTTGGTGAATTGGTGTGACGAGGTATAATGGGAATATTAGGACCGTTCACTTGTTCTGATTCTTGATTTAGAATTTTTGTGATTATAGGTAGCTATGGGGCAGGATAAGTAGTACTCGACCTTAGATGGATATTACCAATATTGAGGGCATAAGGTAGGCATTGATTTGCCTCTACATAATATATAAGTTTCTACTATTGTTGCGGCTTATTGTTGGGGTTTGGCAAAGGTTGTGTAGGTAATTGAGTTGGTTTTGGAGAACCGGTATCAACTACAAGAGGTTGCATATGTGCTTGTTGTTGTGGATAAGAGGGAGGCTATAGGAGTCTAGAAGGCTAATTTTTCCATTGCTGGCCTCCTCTCCATTATGGATTTTACATCCAATTATCCTATGGTGGTTGTAATCCACCTTGGGGTTGTGACCAACTTCACGTAGGTTGCTACTAATTCCCTTGAGGATGTTTCCAAAAATAGTTAGCTCCACAAAAGGAATGAATAAATTGGCCTGAGACTCAACTTGGGTATTTGGACATCTTTTCCAAGTATTTATCTATCTTATTGTGAAGACACGTTTCAATTATTGATCCAAGAATGTGTACTTAAAATGGTGCAGCACATTATGCACACTAAGTGCCCACTAAATCCATTTCACCTAAGATGCAGGAAATGAAAGCTTTAAAGGAAACAACTTAAATAATTGTTGAATGGAATGCTGAATTTAAACACACACACATGCGCGTGCACACACAACTTGAAATAAAGAAAAGCTCAGTTTTTATCAAACAAGAGCTACTTTACCTGCAGTGGCTGCAAGAATAGTCCAACGCCAAAGCTTAAACTACAAACTTCTAAAAACATAAACTAAATCTAACTGGGATTGCTTACTAAGTGGGCCCCCTCAGCAAGCATCTAGAATTTAGTTACTCAAGATAGATTCTCAAAGCTTCATCACTTTATTCATTAAAACTAATTCTATTACATATATAGTTGGATTGAACTTCAAGAAAAACTACTACAACTTCTTACTTAATATCTATATGGATGTTCTTATGCAGAGGAGTAGCTCTTTATTTATAACAGGAAAATAAACTACTAACTAATCATGCCCAACAAGATAGGCAAGAATTTATTACATCCAAGGAAGAAGGAGCATCATGTTCATGACTTTAAGAACAAGTAAACTTATTAAAAAATATAAGGAATAGATTCAACATCCACTTCCCCCTAGATTCACTTGGAATAAATATCCTAGACTCCTAACTCATTTATGAGTCCATGTATGCAATATCTTATGACCCAACTATTCAACCAATTCTTCTATAGGACCAGGTCATATAACTGTCTCCCCACTTTTGCTACAAGACTGAGTCTAGTGCCTTAATCATCTAGCATAAATATCATAGAAACAAAGAACAATAGTATATCCATGATAAACAACATGCATTTATTAATCACACATCTATTCATTCATTAAAACATAACCATAGAGAATTGTATTTATGATCATATATTGAATATTGTATAGGTTTTAGTAAAAGTCTTTTAAAACATCCAAACCCAAATGTATAAGCTTGTTCAACAACTGACCCAACATTACCAAAGTTTATAAACAAAATAGACATGAGACCAAAGACTAAGCAGAAATAGGATAACAAAGACCTAGACATAGCAATAACAAAATATGAGAATATTTGGGCTCATCACAAGAATGAACCAATTCCCAAGCAACATTATAACAATTGTTTTATTAAACCAATGTTAGAAGTCATTCTTCGAAGGCACATCGGGTGCATCTTGAAGTTTTAAGGTTTTTGAAATTTTGAATTTGTATTTATAGTTTTTTGGATTTTCAGAAATAAAGCTTTTCATCAATGACAAAGGGGGAGATTGTTAATTATTGTCATTACTGTCATTGTTTGGTCTATAACTCTTATCTCTGACCTATCCTTGGATCTGGTAGCAGTGTTTCCAGTACAAGTTTTGGTCTATACCTTGGTGTATCAATATTTTCATCCAGTCCTATTTGGCATAACATGGGATATATTCTTGATATTGCTAAAATCTTTGACATTTTGGGTAACGTGTTCACAGTATTCTATCTTTTATTTAAATCGACATGTAAGGATATATATCCGATGTATGCATATATAGGAAGAGACATCAATACATGATAAAAAAAGATATTGATATGATGTATGATATATGATAGTGATATGTTGATGTATATAGTGAATTGATATGTATGCAATTTAGTTTTTTGTATAGAATAACTATGTACTTCAATGAGAACTACATTTCATGCATATACAGATGTAATTGTAACAATTCAATTTTGTACTCTACATTCTAGTAGTATTTTGCCTCTCAGCTATAATAGTTGGTTTTTTTCGCATAGTGAGACACCCTAATAGCGAGTCACATTTGTATTCCATAACTGGTTACTTAATACTTGAGATTTAACCCTCTCTATGGTTTTTCCCATCTTGGGTTTTGACAATAAAAAAATTGGTGTTGTGTTATTTGGTTATTTCTCTTTTCTTTTTAGTAAGTTTAAATTATGTTATGTGGATAGCTATTCAAAAAAATTAATATTTTCAAGGGAATATTGATTCACCCCCCCTCTCAATATTATCAATGTTCAACACCTTCCAAAAATAAGGAGATATCCTTAAAACAACAATGTATGCCATAACCTTAACAAAGACTAAAGACTCTTAGTAGCCAAGGAATAGATCATTGTGCAAAAATATTAGCAAGTGGGAAGAGACCCTTGAAATGAAGATATCTTGGTTACAAGACATCTACCTTCAAGAGTATTTCTTGAACAAAGATAATATCTTCAAGACAAATATGCGAGGAGAATAATAATGCACCATTTTAACCCCCCTATATTTCTAGGTGGAAAAATAAATTCTTGATGAAGGGTAACATACAGCAATCCCCCAAGTAAGGGTATTTTTTTAGTATGAACATACTTATACAATTAAGGAAGAGGTTGTGATCAAGGATACACACCTCTTGCATAAGAGAGAATCCTGAATCAAAATGAATAATTATATATAAGAAAAGAATGTCACATGAGAAAAAAACACCACTCCACTAAATAAAGTGGATCCTTAGAGAGAGAAAAGGGAAGAGAAAAAG
This sequence comes from Chamaecyparis obtusa, assembly GCA_027943335.1. Classification (NCBI taxonomy): domain Eukaryota; kingdom Viridiplantae; phylum Streptophyta; class Pinopsida; order Cupressales; family Cupressaceae; genus Chamaecyparis; species Chamaecyparis obtusa. Next base: position 326,991 of record BSBK01008540.1, read on the forward strand.
AAATCATCTTATACCCTCCAACCCCCCCAATTGTAGAGGCAAGAGGAAGATAACATATTGTGCATACTAAGCCAATGATCAATTGAAATAAATAGACAATTCTATGCAAGGAAGAAATTGTAAACAAAGACATAAATCTCTAGAAAAGAGAAAGATCTTAGAACAAAACCAATCCATGCAACGAAGGACATCACAATAGAAGTGATATAAATAGAAAAGAGAAAATTGATCTTTTGAAAAATAAAGATGAACACCACATAGAACCTAAGTGAAATGTCATCTATAATAGACATACCTCTTGAAGCATGCGAAAGATTGTTAACAAAGATGAAAATTCCTTGTATGAAACAAAGGATTTCATGCTAGAAAGAATTTACCATTATAAAAGATTCAAGTCCACAAAAGAAAAATGAGGTTCTATTAAAGAAGGAAAAGAGAGAGAGGATGTCACATTATGTAAACCTAATGGAAAAATCAATTACATAAGACATACACTTCCAAGCAAGGAAGAGGTTGCAAATAAGGATATCGATCTCCTAAAGAGAAAGATCTTTAGCAAACAAGTCCATGCAATTAAGGACATAATAGTATAAAATATTCAATCAACCAAGAGATAATAGGGCATTTTGAAGGAGGATGAATAAGATAGAGAGACCTTGCCTCTGAACCTAAAGGGAAGGACAAGAGAAAGGATTGATTATGCTATTCATAATGAACATCAAACAAAAAAAAAAGAGCCCCTAATGAAGTGAGCTACTGATATTACATGATGGAGAACAACATAATGGAAAGGAAACTTCCAATGCATGTCTTTGATATCAAGAAAAAGCATAAGATTTTTTGTTAAACAAATAAAAGGTATATCTACTAAATCTTAAACAAATTGTCTAAAATCAATATAATAAAAAAGAAAATATTTATTTCTATGATTAAAAAGTGTTAGTGTAATTAAATATTCACTAATTACACTTTACTTAAGATTACTTAGGATAATACATAACATATTAGTTTTCATTTAAGACACCTAGGAGTTTGCACCTTTATTTGCACATGGTGTAGGAGAAATTCCACTTTAGGTGGTGATAGTAGTCATCACATTCCACTTTATGTGTTGTCTACACCTTTAGTGCACTTATCACATTATCATCCTCTACATGTTGCAAATACATCAATGCACAATGGAGGATGATCCACCTTTTGTGGACATGTGATTCCACCTTGTGTGGGTGATAGCTTATCTCTACCCTATCACAGTCTCTTATTGCCTTTCCTATATAAGTAGGAAAATCTACATTGTAAATCAAGCCATCAATTATGTTATTGGGTAATCTAGTTGATTATGTCTATTAGCAATATAATCGTTCTTGCATCTTGTTGCAATTGTCTTGTCATTCTCTTATAGAATTTATCTTGTTATTTCATTTGATCCTGGGGGTGTTGTAGAGTTACCTAAAATTCTAACATGGTATCAGAGCTCTCTAGGTGTAAAGACACCTTCTCAAGAGTAGAAAATTTGGCTTAATTCTATTGTGGGTGCAGAATAAGGTTGTCTGGGCATCATCATTGGAGCTTTTATTATTGGCACATTTTTAGATCTAAGGATCAATGATCTTTAGAAGTTTACTATGCCAAATCAAAGCTCACCATTACATTCAGGCGGTAGTTTTGATAAAATTTTACTATAAATTTTCCTATATTGGGTGAAATTCAAATATGAGGCAATTTTGTTTTGTAGGATGAGCTATATAGCCTGATATGCCATCACTAATATGATTTGATTAAAAACATATTTTATTTTTGCAGTTACAATTTTTTTCATAGTATTTTTTGTTAGAAAATTTTCTTTTTAGGGGGGCCTTGCCCTTCCCCCTATTTAATTTTGCTGCAAGACATCAATGCAACTATATTATACAATTTTAGAGATTCTATAGTCACCTCCAATAATCAATCGATAATTGGTGTTTAACAAGTTTTCAACAAGCAACAAAATCTGTTTGGCAATACTCCAAATTTTTGGTGCTTTGTTTTTAGATGGTATGCTTGAATATATAAAGTGCAATAAAATCTCTTCTACAAGTGATGTGGGACTAATTATATGACCTCAAATCCCACCGCTCCTCTGTGATTTTGACAATTTCTACCAGTAAGGCTCAGGCTATGTGGTAGCTACAGAAGGGAGATAAAGCCACACAACAACATTTCTTCCCTCCACACAGACATACATAGAACATTTGGTGATAAAAAATTTAGCCATGTCATACCTATAGTAAGACATCATCTAGTGATGTCATATCCTAGTCACTTGCTACGTTAGTTGCCACCTGAGTGTATAGTCACATTTACACAAGTATAACAATGTCATGTCAAAAGCCTAGTTGGTCGCCATGCCATTAACAAGGCCCAATTATTTTTATTCATCATTAAATTTGATGCCCATATGACCATCATCTACAAGGGGTTATTGGCTTTTTGTGATGACCAAACGAACATCAAATTTAACATATCATTGGGCTGATGTCAACAAAGTTTGAATATTCTACCCCTTCACCATTTGAGTGATTTTTCAGTCCAACTTTGAAGATGCATAACTCACTCATTTTAACTCCTTTTATAAAAAATTTTAAAAAATTTGGGGTAGGAATTTGTAACTATTTCACTGGTAGTGTTATTTTATAATGTTGGTTCACAAATTATTCAAAAATGTCATATTTTTAAGATTATAGCTATCCAATCCTTAAATTCTACAACTTCTAGGCATCTTCTTAGTCTCATACAAATGCATTTACAAGTGCTATTTTTTTTAAATGCATGATCTTTTGTCTACTTCTCATTTATGATATCAGTTGTAGCCATTGTGAGTGGACATATTGCTTTCAACATTCGATCTATTTTGGCCTATTTTGTCACTTATATTTGCTTAGATCTTTGTGGGATCTTATGCATTGTTCATTAGAGTCTGCTATAACCTGATTTGGGTAGTTATCATTATTGAAATTAGAAGTCCACTTTTCCTTGTTTTATAAAGTTTATTATGGGGGATAATCAATTATTGATCTCAATTTGTGATATGAGAAGTGTATCATTGATGTAATCATGGGTTATGAAATACATCCTTTTGTTATAAATATGAAAAAGGATAATTATGAATAATGGATAAAAGGAATCATCACACATTGTAGATGTATTAATCTCTTGCCTTATCTTTATGGATTCATTCCTAAAAGCCAAAGTCACCATGGAAGAAATATGTTTGGAAAAATAAGAATGATCATATCATAGATTTAGTTGTTAGCAACATCAGTTTGTATCTCTTCCATGACATCTAGCCCAAGTTTAGAGGCAGTTAGCGCCCATGCACAAATTGGACCATTATTTGGGAGATTTTTGGAGATCCACATGTTCCTCTTTTCCCAGATGATCTTGCTTTAGATTGCCTTCTTCCACTTGATGATGTTGATAAAATTCCCTTTGATGATTATACCTTAGAGGAGATTGAATATGATGCAACACTTGAGAGTTATGATGATCCAAAACTCCACCTACAACTCCTCCTTCTTTAGTTGGCATCACACATTCATCTCTTGTTGGTGATTCTGATAAGTTATATTTATTTATTTAATATAAAAAAAAATCATGAATGAGTTGTAAAAACTCTATTCTCTACAATATTGGTACATGGACGTAGTTAATAGATCTCACTGATGATGGTGATTATTTATACATATATTCAAAAGGCTATTGTGGATATTGTAAATTTGAGATACCATTGTGGTTCTCACAAATTTATAAATCTGAGAAGTAAAACTAGAAATTAATAGGCATTGCGATCACATGATATCTATAAAGGTTAGAAATTAATGAAGTCATAATACTGTTTTATTTTTTAATGCATTATATTATTTTTTTGGATGAGAAGAGAAAGCATTTAATATCTCTTTCATGCATTATATAGGATTTAGACATAACAAACATAGCTTAGACAGTAGAGAGCCGCAATATATCTGAATCAATTTATCTATATTCTAATAATTTTAGTATACCTTGTTGTGTCTTTACTTGATACAAATGAATGACTCAAAGATCTTTATAGTAGCTTTATACAGTAAATATATGAGTGTTTGGTTTAGACTACCATAGAAGTTCCTTTTTGATCAAAATATGTTTTAAACCGTTAATACCAATTTTAGATAAAATTCATAAGCAGACAGATATTTAATAGTAAGAAATTTGAATATAGGGAGCATGAAAGATATTTACTAATTATTAACATGAAACAAGAAGGCCATGAAGTTCTTGTAGGGTCAATAAGAGCTCCTGGCAGGAGAATTGATGAGAACTTAAACACCAAAATAGGTAAGTTACATTAATCTATTCCTCCATCTGGCTTCAACCTTTTACCTAAAAAAAAAGAATGAGAAATCAATTAATTAAATTTTTTTTATTTAATTAATAGATGAAAAATGATGCATGGGAAATCAATGGTGAATTTGAGGTGTCTATAAATGTAAGAACACATCAATTTTATTTTTCTTTAAAATAATTTTATTTTTAAATGTATGTAGACTAGATTTTAATATTGTTAAATATATTTCAATTATATAAGATTTATAAGACTTCTTATAAATAAATATATTTAATATCTATATATTTAAATTAATTTATATCAAGAATACACACACACACACACACACAGATACATACATACATACATATATACATGCATGCATACATAGATACATACACACACACACACACACACACACACACACACACACACATAATTAGAAGCAGAAAGTAATGAAATTGTGATGTATGTTGCCTGAACTTTCCAACTAGGATTTCCCTATATTGCTTACCTAATTTCTCCAAGTCTTCTACCTTTCTCATAATCACAATTAGATCTATTTTAAGATTTCCAGCACAATTATGTTTTAAAACTAGCATTTGAGAAGTTATAGATTAATAAAATTCTCCATGTAAGGAACAAGGATAGAAACTAAAATCTCTAAACCATGATTATTATTAGTATTCAATGCTAATTAACCACCTACCATTTAACTTTTAAGTCATGCTCAGAGAAGAGACTTTCCTGTTAGTCCATGTCAACTCATATGTTGTTTGTATTCTTTAATTTTCTTATAGAAGATAATTCGAGCAAGTAAATTATTTCCTATTAAAATTGGCGAGGGAGGATAATTCCTCTTCTAGATCCTATTTTCAGACCATTAATGCAGTTATGCTTCATACTCAGATTTACCAATTCTTTGAACATCACCCACTCCCCTCATTACACCTTTAGATATTTATTGAAATGTGGGAAAACCTTATTCCTAAAGTTGTAGAGCATTCTAAGATAGGCTACAATAGATTGATCTTAACCATAATCATATAGCTTTGTCATTTTATATTTTAGGATTACTTTATTTCTTCCTAAGATATGAATTTTCTCTACCTAACCTTATAGGACAGAGAGTCTTATTCTGGCTCTATATACTTCAATCATCCTTCTATTCAAATAACCCATATTCATATAGCGAGACCAATTATATTTAAACTATGATTAATTCCATGATAAATACATATAATACATATAATCCATCTATTCATATATACCATCTACTAATAGTGTTAACACTTACATGAAAATTGTGATTACAGTACTCTAATAGTCCTGTGAAAATTTTAAAAACTATTTAATTAAGACATCTATCCATTCTACTAATTTTATCTAGATTTAACCAGTATTACCCGAGATTTGTAATTTAATAATCCACATTTAAATATATAATTTAATTTCATTATATTATGGAAACATCATCATATCAGTCACAACCATATTTTTTGTGTAGTTATGTTCCTATTTCATATATGTTCATATTACCATAGAAGTACTCATTTTCAAGATCTATACCTATCTATTACATAACCCCCGGAGTTCAGTCAAAATCTCTAACTCGCTCTTACCTAGTAGACTTAAACTACTATAACCTAAAAGACTCTCCTAGCTATTACTTATCTCATTACTCCATAATGATTTTATCTACACAAGCCCTCGAAGTAGTGGATGGACCAACTTCTTCCATTTCCACAATAGGGCTTCTCTCTACATCCTTTTCTTCCTTCTTTGACACCTTCCTTTTCCTACTCACTTCCATTACCAATGGTGGGATAATTTGGATCTTCTCCACCTCAATATCAAACATATCTATTGGAGGTTCTTAGCCCACTACAATGAGGTATTCCAACCACCATCTATTGCCCATTGATGCCTTTAGATGAAGTCATTTCATGAGAAATTTTGTGCTTCTAACTATGTCCATCTTCTGCTCCTCAAATTCTTTGATATCTTTCATTATTACCAGTGGATGTTTAACCATATCCATCACTAGTTTCTCTTCCTCTACCATATAGTTTTTAGGGTAGGAGATCATAAAATTAATATCCACGTTATGCACTACTATTTATATTCCTCCCAATTGCTCTTTCTTGAAAACCCTCTTGTATAATTGTATTGCTTCCTCTTTCTTTGTCCCTATAACTAGAAAAATGGAGACAAAAGTTGCAAGAATATCACAATTCACCCTAAATTGGTATTCATAGTTGATGGCCTCCTCTCCCATGATCACTCTAACTGCTAACTTGTCTAGGTCATCCAACCCGTTTAATATGTTCTCCCATCTTTTCAGTTTCACTCTCCCCCTAAATGTCATTAATTTGTTTTCATCCTCTGGCACCAAACACATGGTCAACTGCTAATACTCCTAAGGGTTATTTTTGTTGTCATTAGTTATGAGGAAGTTATTTTGTTTGTCAAAGTCATTCAATAATGAAGAAAAGACAAGTCAGTAAAGCAAGGAAAGCTATTCAGTAAAGTAAATAAGGAAGAGGGAATTTCGGTAAAGGCAAAGAAAGTATAGGCACCGAGCAAGGTAGAACCGAGCACCAAACCAAGAAGAGGAGTTAGTTACTAAGCAAGAAGAAAATGTGTTACCGAGCATAGCAGGGCGACACAAGGAGAATCTTTAAGTACATTGAATCTAGACGCCGAACATAAAATAGTTTACTAATCTCAAGGAGATTGTATGAAATAATATTAGAGATTGAAACATGATGAATTCACATGATTACTAGGTGAGATATACCAATAAAAATTAAGTATGGAATATGCATTGGAGGAGAAACCAATGCTAGCACTTCTTGTAGAGATGATTCTAGAACACCTAGCACCGCTTCTAGAATTGTATATAAATGGATCAGAGTGTAAATATCAGTATGAATGCGAGAGTAGTATGAATGTGAAGGGAGATTGCATGTATGAAGCAGAGATTACTGAGAAGGTGATGAGCAGTGAAGCCACTGAGTAACAAAGAAATGAAGAACAAAAAGTAATTGTGATTCATAAGTGAATCTATCGAGTACTAAATTGTTATTGCGAGTAGTTCACAGTATAGGGTGGTGAGTAATTAAGCATAAATAGTTTGATATGCATATGTTTGATGCAAGTTTAATAGACAAGTTTGTGATACGAATTAAAGAGTAATCAAAATTATAAATTATCTTAACTAAGTAGATCTTATTTTGTAAATCCTTTAACCAGGTACAGTTCTTAGATTATAATTGTAAAATCCTTTCACAAGGTAGACTTAATAGTCTGAAGACTCTTAACCAAGTTAATACTCTTAATAGGGTAAGCTATTAGAAATATCTATACATTGTAGCTCTAATCGAGAAAACTTTATACTGCAATAGTGAAGTCTTGTGGGTGTCATCCCCACTGCAGTTTTTATCCTCTAACAAGGATTTTTGCAATACCAAAATATTTGTGTTGTGTGTTATCTATTATATCTTTTATATATTTTATGAGATGCATGAAAAGGATATGGAATCATTAAATGGTTAAGAAAGAAAGGTTAATTAGTTTAAAAGTGTTTTATAGTACTGATTCAACCCTCCCCTCTCAGTACTCATGCTATTGCATACCTAATCCAATAGACTCCATGGTGATTGCTCGACTCTCTCCTCATAATTTTGCAGAAGATTGTTATTAAGTGCTAAAAATATCATTCGTCTTCCCTATATTTCACTTGACTTTTGTGTCATTAAAGACCTATTATGATTATATGTTATGGTGGTTTGGGAATAGAAAGGTCACCTTATTTTAATTTAAAGTGGGGATATTTTTGGTGATTGTATTCCCGATATTGGTTTCTAATTAATCGAATTGCTAGCCTTTTCTTGATTCTTCTATAAGGCTCTCGGTATTTGCCAAGTCTTAGTCCACATGTTATAACATGTCATCACTCTCTTCTCCTTGTCATTTTTGTATTTCTCTACTTTTTTTCTATGAAGATACATGATTTTAAATAGTTATTATTTGAGTTTGAATTGAGGAGTTAGTGATTATAAAACTAGTATAGAATTACCAATTAATGTGCTTTATACTCTACAACATCACTCTCTTCTCCTTGTCATTTTTGTATTTCCCTACTTTTTGTCTCTGAAGATACATGATTTTAAATAGTTATTATTTGAGTTTGAATTGAGGAGTTAGTGATTATAAAACTAGTATAGAATTACCAATTAATGTGCTTTATACTCTACAACATCACTCTCTTCTCCTTGTCATTTTTGTATTTCCCTACTTTTTGTCTCTGAAGATACATGATTTTAAATAGTTATTATTTGAGTTTGAATTAAGGAGTTAGTGATGCAGGAGCACCCTAGGTGTAAGAGCAATCTTGCATCACCCAAAAGTATTTATGTCTTTTGTATTCAATAAGGGCTATCTTGTGTAGAGCTACTATTTATGGAAACTTGCTATTTTTAGTAAGTTGGTCATATGATCTCAGAATGTCTTGATTTCACATGTGGAGGTTCATCTCAATCATATCAGCCTGCTAGTAAAGTTTCATGGCTAGATTAGGTCTAGTTTTGAAGATATTGAAGATTTTTGATATTGGTAGTAGGGTACAAAAACTTTGAAATCAATTTTGAAGGCTTTAGAGGCCCCAGATGAGGTCAAAAATTTGGGTGACAGGCGCTTGCACAAGTCAAGCCTATAGAGCATTTCGTGGCCTTTCTGAAATGGGGTTATAATAGTCAATTGGGTCAACTAGTGATGACTTATGGTCTCCGAAAGTCGGGTCACCTAAAATGGCGGAAAATAATTTTCCTTCAAAATTTCTGTTTGAGTTTCAAAAGTTATTTTGAGCTGACTTTGATGTAATAAATTGAAAAATAAAATAATTCTAAGTTTGGTCAGCCCTAAGGGCTAAATTTCTGGAACCTTCTCGGGTGGTGAAAATGCCTATATAAAGAAGGCCCGTAGTGTTGTCTAGGGCAGTTCTGGGTAGAGATCTAGGTATTGATTCAAGGCTTTTTCCTACAGAATATTGTAAGGGAATGCCCATGTGTCTTTGCATATTGTAATTCTGAAAGTTTGTAATTCCACATTTGTGGAGATAATAAGAAGCCAATTTTCTGTTCTTGCATATCGTTGTTGTTTCTTTGTTTCTATTATGTGTTTGTGATATTAAGAGGAGCACCCTTCATCAAGTAGTATTAGAGCAAGATTTTTTGAGTGTGTAAATAGATCGTCAACTGTGAGGCAGTTTGCACCAGGACCGTGGTTAGGGTTTCAGCGCGCATTGCGAAAATGCCTCCATGAAGGGAACATGGTGGAAGAGCTGGTGTTGTAACACCTGAGGTTAGAGTGCTCCAGAGACAAGTGCGAGCATTGCAAGAAGAGATTTGCAGAGGAATGAATATTCATGTCAAAGATGAAAGTGAGGATGAAGCCAAAGAAGAAGATCAAGAAGGAGAAGTCGAAATTGTGAACTAGGAGGAAGAAAGACTTTTTCATGCCATTTCCAAGATTGGGAAAAGACCTAAGATTGAGGTTCCTGCATTTTCAAGAAATCTTAACCCAAAGGAGTTGATTGACTGGATCAACAAATGTGAGGAATATTTTGAGTATGAAGATATTGACGATCCTGATAGGGTCAAATTTGTGAAGGCCAGATTGAAATGTCATGCCAAGATCTGGTGGCAAGAGGTTCAATTGGAGTGAAATAGAAAAGGGAAAGATAAAATCACAAGATGGGATTGAATGGTGGATAAATTGAAGTGAAAATTCATTCCTATTGATTATGAGCTTGACCTACTAAAGAAAATGCAAAGTTTGAAGCAAGCAGGATGATCTGTTCAGGAGTATACAAAGGAGTTCTATCGAATCCTCATCAAAACAGGCCATGCGGAAGCTGATAAGGAGAAAGTTGCTTGTTACCTTAATGGGTTGAGGCCAAGCATTTAGGAGGAGTTGAATTTGGTTCGAATGAATAGTATTGAAGAGGCATACCAGTTTGCCCTAAAAATAGAGGAAAAGCTGAGCAAGAAGTTTGAGAGCAGACAAAGCGGAAGAGGTCGTGATGGAAGATCTGGTGGATGGTCATATGGAGATCAAAATGAAGATCTGAAAAGGCAGGATGATGCCAGTAACAATCAAAATCAGAGAGGAGATAATTTCAATCATTTCCAAGATTAGAATAGTAGAGATCAGAGAGGAAGAGGAAGAGGACAAGGTTCAGGAAGAGGAGGCTTCCATGGAACATGTTTTCACTGTGGAGAAGAAGGTCATAGGGCATTTGAATGTCCTCAATGCCAAGGAAGGATGGATAGGAGGAATGAAGGCTAGGCTAGAGTTGCACATGTAGATGAAGATGCCAGATCATCAAATTCTAAAGATGCTGAAAGAGGAGAGACGTTGATTAACAGAAGAGTCCTGTTGAGTGGTGAAAATGAACCTGAGCAAAGAAGGAGCCTATTTCGCACCAGGTGCAAGTGTGAGGGTAAGTATTGTGATGTGATTATTGATAGTGGTATTACTGATAATTTGGTGTCAGAAGAGATGGTGACAAAGTTGAAGCTCAAGAGGTAGAAACATCCACATCCATATCGGGTTGCCTGGGTGCAGGATGACCACAAGGTCATGGTCAGTGAACAGTGCCTAGTGAAATTCAAGATCGGCGGTTACCAAGATGAGGTACTATGTGATATCATATCTATGGATGTATGTCATATGTTGTTGGGTAGACTATGGTAGTTTGGCAGATGTGTTGTACATGATGGTCGTGCGAATACCTATTCCCTGACAAAGGATGGATTGCAACATAAGCTAAAGCCATTGAAGGAGACCAAAGAAAAGGTATGTGGTAATGCAAGAATAACTTTTTTTGATGGAAGGAAATTCCTACATGGTATGAGGCATGAGCATGTGTGTTTTTCTTTAATTCCAAAAGCTGGTAAAGAGGAAGTAGAGGATGTACCTGTAGAAGTTGCAGAATTATTGAATGAGTTTCAGGATATTGTATCTGATAATGTGTCTGATGGATTACCACCAGTAAGAAAGATCAGTCATCAGATGGATTTGATTCCAGGAGCCAGTTTGCCAAACAAGGCAACACACAAAATGACACTAGCAAAAAGTGAAGAGTTGAAGACAGATTTGAAGTTTAGTTCATCACATCGTCCACAAATTGTATATGGGAGTAGTCCAAGAAATCTAAGTTGAGAAAGATAAATAAAGGAGAAATAAGTAGTGTTGAAGCTGAAGATTTTGCAAAACATTTGAAGAACATCCATGAGGAGGTGAGGAAGCACATTACTAAGATGAATGTGCAGTATAAGGCTAAGGCAGATGAGAAAAGGAGGCATAAGGAATTTTAGGTTGGAGATGAAGACATGGTTCATTTGCAGAAGGAAATATTTCTAGTTGGTACATATAACAAGTTGAAAATGAAGAAGTTTGGGCCATGTAAGATACCGAAGAAGCATGATTCAGAAAATGCATATGAGGCTGAGTTGCCTACTGAGCTGAATATTTCACCAGTATTTAATGTTTCAGATCTAACAGAGTATCATGAAGGAGGTGTTGAAGATGAGGTTACAGCAGCACAGTGGAGTATTCTAGCAACCAGTTTAGATATCAAGGAGATTGAAGACATACTAGATAGTCGTGTTGGCAGAAGCACAAGGAACATGACATATAAAGAATATTTAGTCAAATGGAAAGGATGACCTATTGAAGATTCATCATGGCTAGCAAAGGAGGAGGTTAACCATCTTGGTTTTCCTTTGCACACCTGAGTCGTGACAGGGTCACTTCTCAAATTACCCCGGGTGTCTGATGCAGGAGCATCCTGGGTGTAAGAGCAATATTGCATCACCCAAAAATATTTATGACTTTTGTATTCAATAAGGGCTATCTTGTGTAGAGCTACTATTTATGGAAACTTGCTATTTTTAGTAAGTTGGTCATATGATCTTGGAATGTCCTGATTTCACATGTGGAGGTTCATCTCAGTCATATCAGCCTGCCAGTAAAGTTTCATGGCTAGATCAGGTCTAGTTTTGAAGATATTGAAGATTTTCGGTATTGGCAGTAGGGTACATAAACTTTGAACTTAGTTTTGAAGGCTTTAGAAGCCCCAGATGAGGTCAAAAATTTGGGTGACAAGTACTTGCATGAGTCAAGCCTGTAGAGCGCTTCGTGGCCTTTCTCAAATGGGGTTATAATAGTCAATTGGGTCAACTAGTGATGACTTATGGTCTTCGAAAGTCGGGTCACCTGAAATGGTAGAAAATAATTTTCCTTCAAAATTTCTATTCGGGTTTCAAAAGTTATTTTGAGCCGACTTTGATGTAATAAATTGAAAAATAAAATAATTCTAAGTTTGGTCGGCCCTAAGGGCTAAATTTTTGGAACCTTCTCGGGCGGTGGAAAATGCCTATATAAAGAAGGCCCGTAGTGTTGTCTAGGGCAGTTTTGGGTAGAGATCTGGGTATTGATTCGAGGCTTTGTCCTACAGAATATTGTAAGGGAATGCCCATGTGGCTTTTCATATTGTAATTCTAAAAGTTTGTAATTCCACATTTGTGGAGATAATAAGAAGCCAATTTTTTGTTTTTGCATATTGTTGTTGTTTCTCTGTTTCTGTTATGTGTTTGTGATATTAAGGGGAGCACCCTTCATCAGTTAGTGATTCTAAAACTAGTATAGAATTACCAATTAATGTTCTTTATACTCTACAACATAATCATTCCTAGCTCATAGTATGACTTTTAATTCCTATCCTATTCTTTCATTCACTTCTCCATCAACTCCCAAATTGGCCAATCTATCTGCAATTACATTCCATTATCTATATATATATGGTTAATGATGAATTTCTTAAAATATTTAAATAAGCCTAGTGCTCTCTCTATTAGAGAATTCGATTTATAGTTTGGCATTGATCCCTTTATCATTGCATTTACCATAATGATAGAGTCCCCTTCTATTTCTAGTTTCTCTATTTATAGGTCTCTACAAAATAGTAGTCCCTATATTAAAGTCATTATCTCTACTGTATTATTTGACTCTACTCCAATTGGTTTTACAATTATTTCCACTTCTATACCATCTTGGTTATGTATATTGCAACCTATACCTGCAGTGCCTGGGTTGCCTCGTGATGGCCTGTCAAAATTGAGTTTGTACCATCCACACTCAGGAGGATTCTATTTAGATTATGCTCTTTTTTTTTGACTAATTACTTCTCCTTCCCCTACATAAGATGGGATATTTGATCCCTTCCATCTACTTCTCATCATTTCATGCCAATATATCATTTTGGTATTTTTATTTTGATGGGACATAATTATGCTATTTGTAATTTTTGATATGGCTACTTCTATCTTATTAGTTATTTCTTCCAGTTCCATTTTCTTATCTTTGAATAATCTTCTATTTCATTCCTTTCAAATTTTACGTATTATCATTGATGGAGATTTAATCCACATGTTACCATATAGACTATCTGGGTGGATATTGGGCCACCTTTTAAATAGACTTAGTATGTTATTAGGGAGGGTAGTACTCCATCCCAATTTATTACAGAGGTAAAACAAACAATGATTAGTGTAATGACAATTAAAAAGTATATTATCTACTGATTCTTTAGATTTTTCACATTAAGGACACCTAGTTGGTCCTTCAAATCCTATTTTAGTGAACCAATCTATTGTCAAAATATTTTTTTGTAGGGCTGCCCATGAAAACATGCCCACATTTGGCATGCAATTCCTAATCCAACACATTTTTAAAGGTATATTTCTTTTTAGATTTTGTTGTTTCTTGATTAAGTGATTATAGCCATCCCTTGTATTGTATTCCCCTATTTTTTTATTTTGCCCATACTAGTATTTATTTATCTTTCCCGAATGTTATTCTTTTGCTAACCAATATTCTCGTTATTTCTTCTTTGTCATTCTTTAGAATATAAGGTTGTCCATGGATTTCCATTTCTACCCTAATGATGGATTCCCAATAGGTACTTCTATGTATTCCTTTACATAACCCATTGAGCCTCTAAGATCTCTTTAGTGCTATTGAGATTTACTAGGTTATCAATTGTTGAGTAACCTCCCCATGAGTCACTCCAAAAGAGGGCTTGGTCCACTGTTGATAGGTCCCAAGTCAACTTGTTTGTTATAATATCTCTACATTCCATCATAAAATTCCACACCTGCGATCCTTTTGGTGGAGAAACCATTCTATAGATATTGATAGGATCTTCCTCATTCACGTATTTGTGTCTTAAAATTCTAGCCCATTTTAATTTGGGATTTTAATACATTTTCCATACTAGTTTGGCCCCTAGGGCCTTACTTTGTTCTCTAAGGTTTTTTATCCCTATGTCACCTTCATCTTTTGGTTTGTAGATTTTTTCCCATGCTATCATTGCTATCTTTTTCTTTTTTGTTGTCATCTGCTAGAAAAAGGTTATGAGATTCTTTTCTATTTTATCCTTCATTTCTATTGGGAGATTTATGCAAGATAGATGATATATGGGTATGGCTGCGAGTATTATTTTTAGCATGATTTCTCATCCTACTAAAGAGAGTCATTTACCTTTCCATGATTCATCTCTTCTTTCTATCTTTGTTACTATATGGTCTGATAGTTTCTTTTCTTCCTTTATCTAGAGGAAGCCTGAGATATTTACATGGCAGATCTCCTTTTCTAAAATATAGAATGTTGTTTATCTCTGTTTTTATTCTTTTCTTTGTATTAAAATCCTGGCTAATCTCCTATCCTGATGCTTTTTTATACGAATGTAGTATTTTTTTTATCTCCCTGACTTCTTGTCTTTCTCCCTTTCCAATTAGCATCATATCATTAATAAACTGCTGATGTGTGATAGGTTCTAACTCACTAGTTACTTTAATTCCTTCTAATAATTCATGCTCATTTGCTTTTTTTGGACCTTCATAAGGCTTCTATTATTATAATAAAGAGGAAAGGAGATATATGATCACCTTGTCTTAGTCCTCTTGAGCTATTAAAGAAATCTTCTAGTGTACCATTTATTGGAGTTGATGAGTAAACAACCCACAACTCCCAAGAACACCTGCATGCGAACACCTGTCATAAAAAGAGAGAGAAGAAGCAAGAAGCTATGGAGGCCTGAACGCATTGATCCATGAGAGGAGAAATCATTCTTGATGTGCAAAAACACAAGTTGCAATTCAACAATGAATAATCTGGTAAGAATACAAAGGAGATGAATCCTTATAAAAGGAGATATGAAAACCTAAAAAGGTAAAACTTAGGTTGCACAATAATAATTAATAAAGCAATTAATTATCATATGCCTAAAGTTTAGGTTAAGTAGAAAGAGATAATAAGTGACTTAGTAATTAAATCAATAAGATTTAATTAATAAGTAAATACTTTATTACTCTAACACCCCCCCTTAAGATGAACTTTGGGAGAAGCTAAAAACCTAGAAAGAACTATTGAAAGCAAATGGGTCCCGACAACAAAGGCCTGATCAGGTACCCTAGTACAAAAGAGAGTCTCTATAAAGCAGAGAAAAAGAGAAAACCACATGGGAAAAAATCTACTACAAAAAGAGACAAAGACTAGTCTGAAGGACTGAAGAAGCCTCCAAAACTATGACTGTTCCATAAAATAGGAATAATGATGAACATGTACAACATCATTGAATCAAGAAGTTGCAAACTCTGTCAAGAAGTAACTAAAGATCCTCCACTAAAATATGACCCGGTAGAGAAGACTATAATCTACATGAGTGCCCTCAAATGACACTACTCAAATCAGGAGGCAAACAACTGAAGTTGAAGATATAAAATACTGTAATCTGCATAAGTGCCCTCAAATGACACTACTCGAATCAGGAGGCAAACAAAGGAAAAACACCTAAACTTGAAAATATAGATGACATAAAAACACCAAAAGTTTGAAGAGCTGATCAATCAAAGCTGGAAGAGTGCATCTATATGGTAAATGATCCATCTCACTGGAATGCATAGGTACCTAGCCACTGCAACCGCCTAGTACATAGAATCAAATATTGAATACATATCTCACACTATTGAACCAAGGAAGTAGTAGAACCAACATTAGAAACCCCCCCCATAATGCTGATAAGGAGCAATGACAATTTATGAACTGCATGATACTAGGAACATCAAAAGTGCAAAAAGAGTAAAAACACAAAGAAAGATACCTAAGGATAATGTCATTAGAGGAAAACTCACATGACAAAGTAGATGACAAACAAATTCAAACATCAAATCCCCCCTAGAACTTTATAATGGAGTGTGAGTACATAAACCATGAACATGTGCAAGATCTCATACATGCAATATAATGACACTTTATCTCAATGCGTGTGCATAAAATAATGCTACAAAAATGAAGCATACATTGCTTAAAGAAGAGAGAAGATTGCTGGAATAAAATAACAACCTAAGATGAGCCATCCCTCAAAGGGAAGAGATCGTAGGACCTGAAACATCCAAGATATCCACCAGATTGCAAAAATGAAAAAATCTAAATAAAATGTACCTAGAGAAGAATTTGGAAAAAATACTCAAGCACTGGAAAGATCTTAGAACAATCTTTCCAATGATATATCGTTTGCCCAAAACAAAGTTAGGATGCGCAAGATAGAGCTCCCAGAGTGCAAAATTGAATATCTGGCTTTGATAGTAAAAAAACACCATAAAAAAAACAAAATAAAAAATTCAAACCTCTAGATCCGGATAGATCTCGAAACCAACTTTCTGATGATATCTCATTTGCCCAATTTCAACACTGTATGCTCAAGTTATGAGCAAAAAACCACATATATGTTGATGGGCCCAAAAAATGGTGTCCAGATGTGTTGACATGCATTGACGTTAGCACTTCATGAGGCTAAAATTAATGGCCAAATGGCCATCATAGCATAAAAGGCCCCTGGGGCTAAAAAATTGGGCCCCTGGTCGCCACATGACCAGGGGCTGAGGTTGCATCTGCTACGAGCTTAAATTTGACGGCCAAATGGCTATTGCTGCCCCCAATTTTTTTTTTCAAAATTGCATTGGCACCTCGAGATGTGTACTAGGTCATACATATTTTTGCCTTATTTTATGTGCTAGGGTAACAATATTTTTGCCTCGATTTACGTACATGGCAGTAAATTTTTTGGCTCATTTTATGTGCTAGGCAGTACATTTTTTTACCTCAATTTGCATGTAAAGGTGGTACATTTTTTGCCTCGATTTGCATGCCAGAGCCTTATAGGTTGACATGTAAATTTTTTTTGCCTCAAAATGCAATGTTGCCCAAATTGGATGCGCCTTTTTTATGGAAATAAGGGTTTTTGGGTGTTGC
Source organism: Chamaecyparis obtusa (assembly GCA_027943335.1). Lineage (NCBI taxonomy): Eukaryota > Viridiplantae > Streptophyta > Pinopsida > Cupressales > Cupressaceae > Chamaecyparis > Chamaecyparis obtusa. The sequence goes on from BSBK01008540.1 coordinate 344,713, forward strand.
GAGCTTTATGGCGAGGTCCGTTTGGGCCCAAAGTGCATGAAAAAACTAGTGACCACCTCAGGATCTGTGCCGGGCTGGTTGCAAAAAAAATTGCCACAGATTCCAACTTTGTCAACTTTGTCCAAATTCACTTAATCAAATTCACTTCCTCAATATTAGGGTAGATCTAGGTAAAAGAAAAGGGAAAGGGACTATATTATGAATTAGATTTTATAATGTGAAAGAAAGACAAGTTTATTTAAGATATGATTAAATGTGGAGCTACTTATGTGAGTTTTATTAATTTTGTAATTAGTTAAGAAAATGAACCTAGGAAAATATGTGTATCCTATTGTTTAAGGATCTTACGGAATGAGAAGAAAAGCAAAGAAATGGATTAAATAGATGAAATGCATTTTTCATAATAGGAACTCTTATTAATTATTTATATAGTAGACATCGAATAATTGGTTGATATATGTGGAAGAGTAATATGGTAGTGATTTGATGATTAGAGCTAAGATACCTATATTTGATGTTCAAGTATGAATGCATTTGTAATCAATACTTGATAGAATGGAACTAACAACACTATAGGATGCTTGCAAGTATGTGATTTTAGAATTTATCAAGGTATGACATATTATGGCTGGCGTATAGGAATGATGGGTTGCTAATGCGTAGAATGTTAATTAAAAATAGTTAGGTAATATGAAAATTATGTTTAATAGAATAGATTTAAGTTGTGATCTATAATATGATTTAAATGAAATGTTGGAGGATTGTTAGTATGTATGTAATTTGATTATCTATTATGGAATAGGATATGACGTTAGTTTAGAATGGAATATACTATTAATTCAACTTGATCTCTTAAATGATTTTTATTTCTATGAGGCTAATAATATGAAAGGTTACTTCTAGTTGCACTCTTAATAAGAAAATTAAGGATGACAAATAAAGATATGTCCATTAGGTTAATGTCATTGATTGAAGGAAAATTGATATGTAGTGAACGATATAGAGATGGTCTTAAATGTTTTATGTTATAGATGTTGAAGAAATACCTTAGGAACATTTGTGTCTGGACTTCAAAATAAAACTAATAGGTAATATGTTATTTATCTTTATAAATTTTGATGACTAGTTGGTTACATGTTGAGTTGTTTCTTCTAGTAGCAATGTTAGGGAATCATGAGAGGGATTGGGTTAAACAAAAGGGTTATTAATGCAATCATGAAAAGACACTTAGAAGATGCATTATTACTTTTACTTGTATGCTTAGGAATAAATAAGATAATAATGTATATTTACTAACACACTTTATTCAGAGAGTTTGTAAGTGTTATCACAAAAAAAATTATTGCATTTTGTATTGGGTTAAATAGTGTTTCCTCTTGGATTCCCTAGTGGGGAATTACAAACTAAAAATTTTGAAGTGACCTTTTTTTGGATTTTCTGTATCTATAAAATTAAAGCATGCATGAAAGGGAAAATATAACAATTTGATTTTTATGCTAACAACTATTCTAAATATTATATTATAACTAATTGCAAAAGATTGAAGGGTAACTAGATATTTAAGAAAATTCCTAAAATTTAACCCCTAAGGAAATCAACAATGAGAAATTACAACTTGTATAAGATATAATAAAAATGATCCCCAAAACTTGAAATAGCATGAATTTGGATCCCACAATTCAAGCTACTCAAATGCAATCATCTACGAAAATTAAAATAATGATTTTCAAGATTCATCAAAATCATACAACCATACCATTCATGCACACATGTGAGACAAATCCATCTTCTAGCATAAAATAACTTAGATCAACTTCATCAAATCACCACCACAAATGAATAAATCATAGCTAACACTGATTAATCAAAGGCAAAGAAATCCCACAATAGAACATACATTGGCTCTTGAATTCAAAAATAAATCACAAGTTCACAAAATTAGCAAAAGTATCACACCAAGATTGCAACACAAAATGTATATCTCTTTTATTGAAAAAGAACATAACCCTTATTACATCATAAAATTGATTTTATATAGATTTTATAACTTCATAATTCCCAAACCCGTTGCTAGGATTTTTGGGCGTAGAAAAATTAAAACTGAAGTTTAAATATTGAAACATACTTATGATCTATTCTATTACATGATAACTTTGATTTTACATGTTTACAACTTAAAAAGGAACCATTTCAAGCCAAAAAAATGCCCTATAATTCTAGGCAAACTCTAGCTCAACTGCAGCAAAGAGTTGGCCACACAGATCTATTTTTGTTGAAAAATGCATAGGTGAAACCACAATAAAACTTCCCCTCTTCATCAAATCGACCATGCAAACATTTTGAGACACCAAAAATAGCCTTAGAATGAAGATTCAAACTCTGAAAATCAAGTCCTTTGAATAAAAACATGGTTGTGTAACATTAATGAATTTTAACGAATGAAAGGATTTGAAATGGATTATTGAGATTTGGGAATTAAATCTAGAAAGGCTTGCTCAAAATTTCTAAACTGCGGTATTGACTTCTAAAAGTGGTGGGAGCTTCATGTACTCCATCTTAGTTTTCTAATTCTTCCTTAAGACCTAGAGTTGTTTCCCAACCTACTAGAACTCTTGCATTTCATTTGTAATCTTCATTTATTCTTTTTTTTCACCTGGAAACCAATCCACATCTTGCTCTGTATAAATGCAAGCCACGTTTCCCTTGAAATTTTGCACCACATTATTTATGCTATATATATATTCCTTGTCTTCATCTTGGTATAATTGACAAGCTAAAGACCCAATGAATTCTTTAATGTGTTGCATTAATGGCATGGAAACATCTTTCCTTTTCTCAATAAGGTCTTTCTCTTACTAAAATTGTTAATACCCAATTTTATTTCTCTTTTCCAGGTGTCGAGTTTATCAACTCCACCTTGCTAAAAAATAACTATCTCCACTAATTTATTCACAACAACTTTCCTCATTATTCTCAGAGTTGACAAAACTTCATCCCACATGTCGACCCTACCTTCTAGGCTGATACCTATATTATTGGAAACTATGTATCCCAAGGTAGTCATCTCCTTAACCATTACTTGAAAGTGGGCCAAAACTTGTCTAATGAAACCCTTGTCCAATTCATCTACTTCTCATTTCCATTCTTCATAGGCTTCGAAAAATGTATTTGCATGTAAAGGGGATACCTAAACCTTTGACACTTCCCATAGTGTTTCTTCTGGATTAGATGGGTCAATAGGACCCACTAGTTGTGATATGTAATCCTCCAAAATCTAATTTTGGACAGCCAAGTCCCTTATTTATGTCTCATCTCGGTGTATATTGTTGAAAAGAGACATGACTCTCAATTCAACTAGAGCCTTTCCTCCTTCATAGGTGGGGACCTTGATATCTACTTCCTCCATTAGGAAATATTCAGGAGTGACATATTTCAAGGCTTTATCTAGAGGGGTTACAAAAACTTATGCTTTCCAATAACCCCTTGTATCTTCTATGACATATGATATCCTCTGGGCCTTCTTTGTGCTCAAATCCCCTACATAGAACATCTTTCCAATATTGAAAAATTCTTGAGCTTCCATCTCTTTGTAAGTCATTTTCCTTGGTTGTATAGCCTTAGCTAGCCAAGTTGGCTAGGTATTGGCAAAGAGGGGTTGATAGGTTTTAAGCTGAAAAGTTGCACTCTATTTTTTTCTCTCTACTTTCTACCATATTGAATTATTTTGTGAAGGGGAGGCTACTACATTTTCTAAGGAAGGAGGAGAATTATGCTCCTCATATTTATCTTCCATGGCTTATTTTGATCTTTGCTAGTGGGCTCTTTATTAGGAGGGTCCTCATTAGCCTCTTCCTCTTTCCTGTCATTCCTGTTGGAGATCAACTCTTTTTGTATGTCTTGTCCTTTATCCACTTTCTCCCTCTCATTTCTGGTCCATTCTAGGTCTATATGTGGAGGAACTTCCATTTCTATAGAAATATCCTCATGTTTAGCCCCATCCTCTCCAAGGTCTCCAACCATACCCTACAAAGATATATTTATTGCATCATGTGTTGAACACACTGAGAAGATGTTGGAATTGCTTTCATTGATGTCAAAACCTATATACCAATTGTATAGTTGTATCAATTGATTGTTAAATGCATTGATTGGTTACATGTTGGGTGTTAGTGAGATGTAAAAAATTTAGTGTTATGCATAATAGATTTAGTACGTATATTTTTGGATTATGATGACATGTGTACTTGTTCCCATTATTAGAATACATCTCTTTGGTACATATGTGTGTTTTGGTGACTATAGAAGAATGAAGTTTTGGTTAGTATTTGTTGGCTGCTAAGTTACATATTTTTTTCTAGGTGTCTCTACTACTTGGACATTGTTTTAGTTCATTATATGTTTTTGGTACAACAGTTATATTTTTTTTCTAGACAGAGTCTATCGAGTTTCATCCAATAGTTGGTTTAGATATTTTGATGTTCAAGTCTGGACTTGGTTGTGGTATTATGATGTTTCCATAATTTAATTCTTTTGTTAAATGTGATATGAAGCATATGCATCTTAAGTGTGACCTATATTTAGGTCTTGTGACAACGTGGTATGAATATTTCTTATGCATGACCTATATTTAGGTTTGATGGTAGCATGTTAAATATAATTATAATATCTTTTGTTTTATGGATGACATGTTTTATGGATTGGCCAACATTTTTAGCTACCCTATCAGATGTATATATAAATAGAGACATATTCTTGTATCTGATGTATGTATGTATGTGAGTGAAAGAGAAAGAGGTGAAGGTGATATAGTTTAGTTTATATCTGGAAACATTGTGTAAGTAGAAGGATTTGAGTGAAGTATTATTGTGGTACAAAGAGAAGGTTTACATACACTATTGTATAAGTTTGGTATATGTTGGAAAAATATCTATATCTAGATCTATTGCTAATGGTGGTTACCATGTTATCAACTGGAACTATTTCATGCATAGGAAGATGCAACTCTACGAGTTCTCATTTTATTAGTAAATTGTTTTGTAATATATCTTTTTTATAAGGGTATTTAGCTTGACACACAATGAGCCAAGCAATAGTGAGAAAAATGATAGTGTTCCCTCTGTAAAAAATCACCTTAACTGGTGTTTACTTTAATTAGAATTATCTTCTTGATGGTTTTTCCTAGTTTGGGTTGCAACATTATATCTTGTGTTATGGTTTTAATTGTTCTTATTCTATCACACTTTTATGAATCTTAATTATTTGAAAGGTTTATGTATATACCAGATTAGTAAAAATAAATTGGAAATTATTTTGGAATAATTGATTCACCCCCCTCTCATTTATTTGGCATGTTCAACAATTGGTATTAGAGCTTGGTCCCCTCTATATAGAGCCTAATCACTTGAGGGAGACCTAGATGTTTGGACAAGTGGAGGAAAGTACTGCTCTAATAAGGATTGGTAGATCATAATGAGATACATTGAGTGCACTAAATTAGAGAATGATGAGCTTAAGGAAAAATTAAAGAAAGTGAATACATATATATCAAAGCCAAGGGACTAGATATGGGAGTTCAAGGAAACACACAATGAAGTAAGTTATGAATTAAAGGAATCAAAAGAAAAGGTGGAAAATTCAGAAAAGTAGCTAAGTGACAGTAAAAATATTGACAAATTTATCAAGGAAGAGTTCAATTATAAAATAGAGGAATGAAAGAAGACTGAAGGGAATCTAAAAGACATCAAGAAGAAGATTTTGGAACAAAATGAGAAGCTGGAATTGGAATTAAAGAAGTTGAGATTTGAAGCAAAGGTTTGTGAAAATAGTTTTATTTTGTATCAACTTTTAGCCCTGAAGAAGAGTCACAAGGAGAAGGAAGGTTGGGGTTTCACCAATGAGTGTTCAGATATGAGAGACAAAATAAAAGACAAGGTGATTGAAGAAGAAGTGAAGTCTAAGGTAGCAAGCAAGACTAGGAATCTGAATATATCTATAAGAAGACCTCTAGTAAGGCAACTGAATGCTCAAAAGGTACTTATCTTTTAACAATTACTATTACATATGCAAGAATTATGGTCATAAGGTTGTTGATGTAAGATGAGGAAGGAATATAAGGTTGTTCATCAAGAAAATCAATGCAAAAGTCAAGAGTCTAATCCGATTAAGAGAAATGCAATGAGTAATATCTTTCATGAAAATTGCTATGTGTGTCAAATTATGGTGACAAGGATAATCAATGTATATCTAGGGTTTAGTTAGTAAGATCAAGACATAGAAATGTCAGTTATTTCAAATGTGGTTAGACCGATCATTATGATAAGATTTGAAAATCTATTGATGTTCCAGTGAAATCTAGGAATGACAATAATGTTGCAGTATCAAGTGAATCTTAGAAGATAGCTTTGGTATGGAAGAAGAACGATGCCAATGAAGAGAATTCTATGGTACCAAATCCCAATAGTTTTTCTTCAGGTAATGATCCAAATGATTTGGCTCTAGGAAAATATTAGCATGTTATATCAGTCACTTTCCCTACTTTAAGTTGATACCAGTTGCAACTAGCTTGTCTTAGATATGTTGGATGAATAATTAATGATAATAGTTGTGTTAGATGATTGATGTGCACTATAAAAATATGTTGTATGATTGATAATTAATTTTTAGAAAGAAAAATCAATTAAAATAGACCATGGTTATAAATATGAATTTTTGAAATTATTTAGAACTGTTGCAAAGAAGAAAAATCAAAGTTTTAGCAGAGCTTGAGAGAGGTTGAAGGAAAATATTCAAGTACATAAAATGAAGTCTCAATTGGTTGTTCATGATAGTGGTGTGGTAGTATAGAAGGTAGAATTAGAGGAATTAGATCATGGAGGGATCAGAAAAATCAAAGTTGATTTGTCTATAGAGGAGTTGAAAAGAGTTCAGAACTTTGGCTTAGACATATGGGGAAAATTTACTTGGTTTGACGATAATGAATTTAAAATATATTTTTTTGAGTCATTTTCAAGATGGAAACCTAGTGTTAGTGATGCAGTCAAGACCAGATAGGTCTCCAAAGGAGATTTCCAAACTTGTTGCAAGATCAACATAGCAAAAAATAGAAAAGAACAACAAATGTATAACCAAATAACTACAAATTTATTATCAGATAACATTAAATTACACCAATTTGGCTTCAAACATGCAGGGCTATAAGGCCTTTCTGGTTATGACCATATACAACAAAATGAACCTCAAATCCTCATCCTGATCTATCAAAACCTTAGAGCTACCCTCTCACATCTCTCTTCCATCTTAGCACTCTACTATCCCCCCTATTACAATCACAAGCCCTAAATTATACATACTAGCCACCATAAGTAAGCTTTCAAGATATTACATATCCCAAGACAAATGTATTAGATTAGGTTGGCCTAGACCCCAAATAAATTACAAAATTTAATTATTTCACCAGGTGTGATCCAAACATAAAGTCGACCACACACAGGTCCACCTCGAAATCCATTCTATTCAACTCCATCTATCAGAAACCTCCACCACAATCCTCAAAAATCAACTCGTGAACACAATTGAACATGTGACATGAAGAACACAAAGAATCGGAAAAGAACATGCTAGATCTCACAATCCACACCACCTGAAGAGGTGCAATCATAGACATAGCCTCCACAAATATCAAGGAACAAATCCTTTTCATCACACACACCAAAGATATCCATAGACTGATCGCACAAAGAATCTTTGAAAATTACCCAAAATAAGGAACTTCTTTAGACCACATGGAAATTCCTCCAAGATGATGTAAGATTACCAGGAACCCAAAATGCTCCTGCATTAGTTGGATAAACCCTATGGAGTAAAAAAAGAGGTAATTAAGGATATGATGGGGTTGTGTAGTATTGGTGATGTTCTAGGAAAGAAGATGATTAAGTACAAGGAAGTGCAATAACTAACATGCATCAATCTGTTGGAAACAACAATTGAAACAATTGTTGTATTGTCATTGATGTCAAACCTTAATTGGTAAGATAATTGCTATCTAAGAAAGTACTATATCTATTGATTGATGAAAAGGATTAGGGCAAGGGAGATAACAATAACACCTAGGCAAAGGTTGAGTTATTTGATACTTCAATGTACTAGTACTTGATTATTTGGCATTATGACAAGATAATGTATTGTTTATCTAAGTAAGAAGAAAGACTGAAGAACTAGGCTTAACCAAGCAAAAGTGAAGAAATCTAGTTTAAGCCGAGTGATGTTAGTGTCGACCGAGCGCCAGTATATGCTGAGTAACTTTAGTGTTGACTGAACATAAGTTTATGCCGAGCGACAGGAAATTACCGAGCAAGACAGTGTTAGTAGAGGAAGATAGTTTGTAGAGATGACCGAGTTACACGGTGATGACCGAGGAGATGAACACAGTATTGATCAAGTGTCAATAATTTATATTTGGAGGAAGAATTTAGATTTCTAGCCGACATAGTTGAATTCTTGGGTTATGTAAATCATGTTGACTTTATTAATTGAGTGTATGGAGAATTCAATGCATGGAAAATCATTTAATTATGGATTCAATGAGAAGATTGAAGATGTATCTAGAAGGATGGATGAAGAGCTTAAATGTTGGAAGGATTCAATGAATGTAGCCTAACCTAAGATTTACGGAGGATATTAAGTGACAAAAGATGGATCTACCTATTGAAGAGGTATAAAGGAAAACCTAATTGTGAGGTTACAGAGTATGTTGGAGTTGTTGATGTTATTGACTGATAAGTCTAAGTAGAAGGCTGAAGGAGAACGAGTTGATCAAAGTTGTGATTTCTTGAAGCGAATTCTGAGTAGATCAAAGATGGAGATGGAAATGGAACCCAGTCAGTAAATCCTCATATATGTGCGAATTGGATCTGATATTTGCAAAGTGAGTTGTATGTTTTTCAAATCAGAAACTACTACTACTTTCTAACCATTGTATCATTCTAAATCCTTTAATCAGGGTTGACCTAACAATCATTGTTTAAATCCTTTAATCAAGGTGGAATTCTAATGGAATGTACTTAAATCCTTTAACCAGGTCACTTTTGATAGAGTGTTTAAATCCTTTAACAGGGTCACACCTAGCAGTGTGTTTGTAAACCTTTAACAAGGTTGGATTTTCACAGAGCCCACTTCAGAAGAGTGAAAATATCAGTAACATGTTACAAAGTGGTTTTCCCAAGTTGGGTTTCCACTATAAATTTTGGTGTTATACTTGTGTGAATGTTTTGATGTGTATGTTTCTATATTCTACAAGTTAATTACTTTTGGATAGTGGACTGCATATTATATGTTTCTGGTATATATTCTTTAGAGATTGAGTTGTGTTGGTGATTATATCTGAGATTGTTGAAGTGTTTAAGAGTTCAATTGGTACATCTACACTGGAGAACAACTAATTCACCCCCCCTCTCTATTGTTCTAAATAATATTAACAATTGTTATCAGAGCTGTTGGTGCTGACAAAGAACAAGTTTAAAGGTACTTAAAGCCAATGATCAAGATGTATAAAAAGGAGATATCAAATTTGAACAAGGAAAGCTTCCCTACATGGCAAAGTCTAATGAAACTGCATCTAGCTGGTATTGGTGACTAAATGAAATACTATGTTGAACATGACTATGTTATACTTGTTGCACCTTTGACTGCCGAGGAGATGAAAGCAAAATAGGAACACAATCAAGCAATGTTGGAGATTGCATCTTCCTTAAGCTATCCAAACATAAAGTTGACTACACATAGGTCCACCTTGAAATCCATTCTATTCAACTCCATCTATCATAAACCTCCACCGCAATCCTCAAAAATTAACTCGTGAACACAACTGAACATGTGACATGAAGAACACGACCAATTAGAAAAGAACATGATAGATTTCATAATCCACACCACTTGAAGAGGTGCAATCATACACATAGCCTCCAAAAATATCAAGGAATAAACCCTTTTCATCACACACACCAAAGATACCCATAGATAGATCGCACAAAGAATCTTTGAAAATTACCCAAAATAAGGAACTTCTTTAGACCACATGGAAATTCCTCCAAGATGATGTAAGATTACCAGGAACCCAAAATGCTCTTGCATTAGTTGGATAAACCCTACGGAGTAAAAAAAGAGGTAATTGAGGATATGATGGGGTTGTGCAGTATTGGTGATGTTCTAGGAAAGAAGATGCTTAAGTACAAGGAAGTGCAAGAACTAACATGCATCAATCATGATCAAAACACACCTTTTATAAACACTCTTAAAGATCTGGTGGTGAGGTATTTTTCCTATGTAATCTCTTACAAAATTATCTTTCAAAATTGTGATGTTTCTATTTTGGAAGTAGCAATCTATATTTCACACAAAATGGTTAGGGAAGGTGTTCAGTTTGATATTTGCAAACTATTATTATATACTTTTCTTGAGAATTCCAAGAGTCATTGGAAGGTGGTTATGAATTTTGGTTTGGATCTTTAGTTTTATTCTTGGTGTTCTATTTCTTGAGTTCTTTACTGGGTAATAAAAACATAGAGTGGAGGTTTGGCACCTTTGTCAGTAAACAAATCTACAAATATCTAGGGTTTCAAGAAAATTGAGAAGATGTTTTCAAGTCATACTTACATATTTAAAAATGAATATTTGTTATATTTTGCTTGTTTCTAGTTCTATTCCTTTGATTCATGTTTAGGATGGTTCCTCCTCTGACCAAAAAACTTTGAATGTTACTGTTAGTAGTTCCCCTTCGAAACCTAAAAGGTGAAAAACTAGTGTTAAAGGAAAAGAGATTGTAACCATTTTGAAGGATGAAGAAGAAGAGGTTGAGGAAGAAAAGGAAACAAAATAAAAGGAAGGAGAAGAGGGAATTGAGATAGATGTAATTTCTCCATCAAAATATGGCTATGTGGATTCTAATGTAGTTTTGTCCATGTTAGAAGATGGTGAGTTTGACAAAGTTGGTGATTTATAGTCTAGTTTCTCTTCGATGAGAAAGATGGATATTGACTAATCACTTGATAAATAAGAAGACCATTATTTGTGATGTATTGGGTATTCTACATGTTGAATTAGTAAAATTTGTTGAAGGACAATTGCTACAATATGGTGTATATTACTACATAATTAGGGAGTACATTGAGAAGAAATGTACTGATGATAAACATAGACTATCCAAGATGATAAGTGAGACAAAGGAATGCATGAAAGAAATTTCAAACATATACATGTATTATCTTTGGTGGCATGCTGCTATTGATAAGTTTAGAGGAAGAATCAAAGTCATTGAGGGAAAATTGAATGAATTAGGAAATGCATATGATTATTTCAAGGACAGAGAAATAAAATAAAGGATAAAGGTTAGTATACTTAAAAGGGAAACTCTAAAGTTGCAAAGGCAAAGAGAATATCTAGTGAAACCATTCTAGCTAGTGAAGGACTTGGTTGAAGTCTGGTTAGAGCACGTGTTTGGTATCCTTGTTGATGTAGAAAACTATGAACAATGGTTTTAGTCTCTAGACTAGAATGCATCTTTTGACATGTTGGTGGAGCATGATAGTCTATGTGCCTAAATGGGTATTGTTATAGCTAAGTGGAAGAGGAAGCTTCCAATCTTTAAAGAGAGGTATAAGAAAGTTTATAATGTGAAATCTTCTATAGTTGTTTAATTTTATGAGTTCTAGGTTTTGGCCCTTTGTCATTGTGGAAGAAAGGGCGAGAGACATAGAAAGAAAAATAACCTTGAAGGATTATCTACTCAAGGGGAGGTTTTGGATTTTTTGGCATTTTTTTGTTTTTTAAGGTTTTGTTATTTTGTTATCAATGCCAAAGGGGGAGATTGTTGAACAAACTAAGAAGATTTTGGCATTATTGTCATTGATGTCAAAAATTGTATACCAGTTGTATAGCCATATCAATTGGTTGTTATTTGTATCAATTGGTTACCTATTAGGTGTCAGTGAGATGTCAAGTGTTTGGTGTTATGCAAAACAAATTTAGTACATGTAGTTTTGGATTATGATGATGGGTGTACTTTTTCCTATTATTGGAATACATCTATTTGGTACATCTATGTGTTTTGGTCACTAAAAAAGAATATGATTTTGGTTAGTATTTGTTGACTGTTGAGTTACAAAGTTCTTTCAGGTGTCTCTGCTACCTAGGCATTCTTTCAATTCATTAGATATTTTTGGACAATAGCTATAATTTGTTTCTAGATAGATTCTATCAAGTTTCACACATCAGTTGGTTTATATATTTTGATGTTCAAGTCATGGAATTGGTTGTGGTATTTTGATGGTTCCAAAATTTACTTATCCTTCAATAAATGTGATATAAAGTGTATGCATCTTAAGTGTGACCTATATTTAGGTCACATGGTAATGTGGTATGAAGATTTATTACGTATGGCCTATATTTAGGTTTGGTGGTAGTGTGTTAAATATAATATAATATCTTTTGTTTTGTGGCCAAAAAATATTTTATGGCTTGGCCGACATATGTAGCTATCCTATCAAATGTATATATAAACATATATATCTTTTTGTATTCAATGTATGTATGTAAGTGAAAGAGAAAGAGTTGAAGATGATATAGTTTGTTGTATATCTAGAAGCAGTGTGTACAGAAAAGGAATTTGAGTGAAGTATTTTTGTGGTATAGAGAGAAGGTTTTACATACTATGTTGCATAAGTTTTGCATATGATAGCAGAAGATCTATATCTGTATCTTTTGCTATTGGTGGTTACTATGCTATATTTGGGAACTATTTCATGCATAAGTAGATACAACTTTATTTGTTCACATTTTGTCAGTAAAAATTTTTGTAATACATATTTTGTATAATGGTATTTAGTCCAACTAAAAATGAGCCAAACAACAGTGACCAGCCTAGCAATGAGCCCTTTGTAAAAATCACCTTAAGTGGTGTCACCTTAATTGGTGTTTACTTTCATGAGAATTAGCTTCTCTGTGGGTTTTCCCAATTTGGGTTTCCATATTATATCTGGTGTTATGGTGTTAATTATTCTTGTTCTTTCATTATTTTATCAATCTTAATTATTTGAATGGTTTATGTGTATAGTACCAGATCAGTAAAAATTTTTAGAAAGTGTTTTTGGTATAACTGATTTAGCCCCCCTCTTAGTTATTCAACTTGTTCAACATCATAGTCTAGTTTTCATTATTGTGAAGATTCCTTGAATATTTAGGCAATGTTCTCAAAGTTTCAAATGTCAAACTCAGTTGGCCCTAAATGATCTTCAACTTTCACGTCCTACCTAGTTGTTAAATCAGATTCTACATTGAATATCTCTGGAGCATCTTGACTTTCACCTATTTGTGGGGGATCATAAATATCTTTAGAAGAAGGATCCCCCAAGTTAAGTATTTGAGAAGCATATATTGTAGACCTTGTTCTATTTATCATTTATGGTCCAACATCCTCTTGAAGCCCCTCCTCTTATTCTAATGCTTCCATGACCAATGTCATGGTAGAAGGCTTTTTCTTTAGCCTCTTATATACTTTATCCTGAAGGATCAAGAAGAAGTTGTACCTTGGAATTTTTCAATATTATTCTAAAAGGATTGAAATTTTTTCCAAAATAAGAGGAAACATATATAGTTGGGTCAGTAGTAAGTAAGGTAGCAGCACTCAGAGCTTCCATTGAAGGGGAAGGTTGGTGTAGGAGCACCTAGTTGTCTTCATGCCTCTGTGAGGCAATCTTGTCATTTTTTCTTTAATATTGTGTTTTAATAATTTAATAAGGTCTTTTAGACCATTTTTCACTTGGTTATGTTGATTTTGAGACCTAGGAGGTCATTTTTGGGTCATATGTCAAATATTGTAAAAGTTATCATGTTGTCACTGCAATTTTTCAATTTTTGTCATGTAGAGGAAGATGAATAATTGGACTTTCAAAAGTTAGTTGTAATCGGTTGAATATGGTTGATAAAATTCTTAAAAAATCATAAATACATATGGTAAATATGAACCTTAGGGGGGGAAGGTTTTGGAAAGTGTTGTAATGAAGGAAATACAAAGTTTGCATGTCCAAAATAATATTTTTCCAAAAAATATGATTGTTATTTGGCTTTGTATGGTTTTTACTTTGTATTTAAATGATCTAAAATTTATTGGAGGTGATATAAGATTGAGTCACATTTCATATCCAATTGGTTCAGTGATTTTGCATTGAATTTGGAGGAATATATTGCAAATTTATAGAAACTTGCGTGAGTCTATCCTAGGGTTACTAGTTTTGGGGAAAATGGCATAACTCTTATTTACACCATTGAATTTTGACAAAAAATTGAGGAAAGGTTTGTAATAAGGTCCTCTTCAGTCTCAAAAAAGTGATTGGCTTAATTATTTTATTTTTGGAAGTTATAGGTAATTTTTCTTTTCATTTGCATGCATATTTGCACAATTAGGCCTAGTCAAGAAGAGGGACAATCATTTTTTGACCCTCTCTTTATATTTAATAAAGTTCAAATGGGTATCGAAAATAGGTCTTAGATTTTGGATATGAGGTCTAGTTTCTAATTTATCACCATTTTATCATTTTTGGAAGTCTACTAGAATTGGGTGATCTTGGAAGCCATGGAGGGTTTGTATAGGTCATGTGGACATATTCAAGGATGACTCAAAGATTTGGTAAGCATCTTGAGTGTTGGTTACCAAAATTGAAGGTTTTATCCTTGTGTAGGCTTAATGACATTGAAGAAAATATGAGGTTTGAAGGAATAAGAACACATACTATTAAAACATGATGTCAAACCATTGATTCCTAGTCATTATTTGCATCAAAGGTATAGTTGCAAGTTGTATAGATGGTGTTAGAGAAACATGTGATATGGTAGAAATATATGACTCTAATTTATTTGTATATTTGGCCTTCTATTACTTGAAGACTAGAGGGGGATATTGCTTCACCACTTTCCTTACATGGCTTGTGACCCCTTGAAGAAAGGGAGTAGAGGGGTTCTTCCTAAAAATGGGTATATGGATCCTCTTCCCCTTTTTGACATCAACTTTGAATGGTATGTCCACCTTACCTTTCAACGACATTGGCTCTAACTTAAGGGACTTCTACAACCAATCTTTTGTATGTTATACTACATGCCTGGCCCGATGATCAATTTCATTCAATTCATCAGCCCTAATCTCTACTTTCAAAATGGGCCTTTCAAAAATTCTATTTGTTAAATAAGGGTAGCAAAACATCCTCTAAATCTAACTCCCTATTCTTATCTAATATATACAAACCCAAGGCACCCTGAGCCAAGTACAAGTTTATTTGGCAATAATCTCTGATCTAGACCTCATAATCATCTATGAAGTTGGCACAATGATCTTCTATGTGGGTTTTGTGCCTAAAATGAGCTCTCATTACCTAACTAAATATTCTAATGGTGTCAAATTTACCCCAAACAATAGACAAGGTACCTAGTGGGCACTCATCCCACTCTAAGAAACCTAATTTAGCCACCTTCACATCTTGGGATGAATGTGAACTTGTGCTAATTAGGAACTAAAAACATGGTGTGTGCTTGTTCAAAACAAACCTATGAGGATATGAGATCTGTCTCCATATCTCTATCAAAACCAATGAGTTAGAGGGATAACTTGGCAATTTCTTTGGCTGTAATGTATATCCATCCACCCTGATATATGTAAAAGTTTTTGTTGGAAATTTGGCTGAGTTAGATACTTAGATGTTTTCATTATTGAAACACATGATCTACATGAAGATCACATATGACAGAGAGCAAGTATGTCAGAGCGCAAAGCAAAATTGTCTAAGTATGAGATAATGTTTTTCCAGTGTACTCGGAGATAGTTTTGATCAACGATGATGATTGGAGTAAGTTCAGTGCTTTCTCACTTAAACATAGATACTATGATGACTATAGAAGACTCACCTAAGAGTGAAAGTCAGTACAACATATACAAAAGAAGTTATGATGGTTTTACCTAAGATAATGTTAAGCCGACAGGACAGTATATGAAGACAGAATTGGTAAAGAGTTAAGGGATTATTTTTTTTATCAAAATAATGTCTTAACAATATAAAGGGACAACATCCTATATGTTAACCCTTGGGTAAATATGTATTTTGTATAATGCTTTTGTTAAGCCGACTGTAAGAGTTATTAGCCTTAATAACTTGTATAAATATGAGGCATTTGTAAATGCAAAAGAGACAAGCAATTGTAATGATATAGATGGTATAGTGAACATATAGTGAAGAGATATTAATGCGAAGTTGTGAAAGAAAGCAAGTAGTATAAGGTTATGTACCTTGCCATATTTTGTAATCAAAAATCATTGTACATTACTTGTTTGGGTAGTGGGCTCATCTAGTAATCATATTTTGTACTACCAACTCTTAGTAGGGTTAAGGCTGCTAATAAGGCCTAAAGTCCCTTAATCAGGACTGAGACACTATATGCATGTAATAGGATCCTAACAGGGTCAATATCCTTAACATGATACTTTTGATTAGTGGATCTTTGTGGGTACCATCCCCACTAGGGTTTTCCCTTGGCCAGGGTTTCCTCGAGAACAAATAATGTGTTATGAGTTCATTTGCTTTACTATTATGCATATTCTTTAGTTTACTGTGTTATGCATGTATCAAGTTAATTTGTTATATCCATAATTGAGCAAAAGTAAAAGTTTGTAGAGTACTGATTCACCCCCCCCTCTCAGTATTCCCTATTTCTAACAATTGGTATTAGAGCCTAGTTACTTGGAAAAGAATCATTCAAGGAAAGCCTAGCAACTTGAGTAAGATCTTTATGGATATGGATCAGCTATAGAAGAATCTCGACAAAGCTCTTGAACAGATTGATATGTTTACTGAAGAAAGAGACACTCTGAAAGGAAAATATGATGATGCAAAGAACCTCATTGAGAAATTGAAAAACAAGTTGGAAGATCTAAAATCAGAAAAAGAATCTACAATTCAAATTGAAGATTGTGATGACAACCTGGAAAATGAAAATGAGATCCTTAAACATGAACTGAAGTTAGTACATCTGAAGTTGAATTTGAAAGATGGAAATAGCAAGAACGAAGCAAATCTAAAATCTGAGAATGAAAATCTGAAATCTGAGAAAGAAGATCTGAAATTGAAACTTTGTGAAGTGACATCTAAACTTGAGAAAACCAAATTGTAGTATGCTAAACTTGAGAAGTACAATACAATTGTGAGAGGTGAATTGACTCAATCTAAGCAGCAACTTGAGAGACTATATTCAACAAGTGAGAAGATTGATGAACAATTGTCTTATCAAAAGTCATTCTATGATAAAATTGGTCTTGGATTTAACTCATCTAAAGAGAGTAAAGAGAGCAAGGAACCATATCTGAAAGTTTTTGAAAGCATAGAAGAAAAGAAGTCTGATGAAGTTGAAAAATCTGAAGATACACCTAATGAATAAGAACCACCTAAACAAGAAGAGTCACCTAAAGGTATGCAAAGATAATTTAAAGGTAGATGTTTTGCTTGTAATACTTTTGGTCATATGAAGAAAGATTGTACTAGTAAGCAATTTAAACCTCTTAATGGTTATTGTTATAATTGTCATGGTTTTGGACATTGAGCTATTGAATGTAGAAAACCTAAATTTTTTGAGAACAATAATAGTAGTAGAATGTTTAGAAATACTAACCATGCAGATAAGAGACCTACGAAAGATATGAACAAAAGAAATAGAGTAGTATGTTATAGATGCAACAAAGTTGGACACGTTACCAGAAATTGCAGATCACAAATCAACCAGTCAGGACCAAGATATGGAAACAATGGAATAGTTTGTCAAATATGTAACATGATTGGACATACCAAAAGGTTTTGCAGAATGAATAATAGGGTTTCTCATCCTAACCCTAACCCTAGAAGTCATGCAAGGAGAAATGAAAATGTAAGTAACATTCAAAGAGGATGTTGTAGTAATTTAGAAGAAGTGAAGTTTTCTAAAGCCACGGATCAAGGAGATATATTCAGCACTGAAGGTATCAGAAAGGTGAAGTAGTTAATGGTAAGAGTGAATCTCTACCTAACCCATCTCAAAGTACTTAATTCATGAAAAATATAGTAGAATAGGAACTTAGGATAGTATAGACGTTAGTATAGGATGAATTGAGTCTTGCACAGTTAATGCAAGGTATTATATGATGTATTGATGCTATGGTTAAGAGCGCATAGGATAATATTGTGTTATGCAAGATCACAAGAAGTTTTAAGTTTTGCAGGTAAGCAAAACAAACTTTTTGGAAAGAAGTGGCAAAGGAATTGAATGCGATGTCAGATTTTGTTAGATTGAAAGGTTAAAAGGTTATGATCGGTATTATTTGATCATTAAGATGAATAAAAGTGCTAAGGAGATCAAAGAGAAGTGATTGGAAGCAGTTTGCAAGGATTTGGTGAAGGATTTTCGTGCCGAATCTATGCAAGCCCTAAATTGCAGAATCGGGGTATTTTACTAAGCAGATCTAAATCGGTTAAAGAATTTGTAGTAGTCATGGATGTTTCATTGATTCATAATGTAAGAGATAAGAATATACCTAAGATCAAAAGGGAACTAGTAGAACCCTTGGAGGAAGATCCTAAATTATCTTTATCATTCGTATCAGACGAAGTTCTACACTTAGAGAATGTTAGAAGTTATTTGGGATGCAAGCTTGAAACCCTCAGTAATAGTGATTTTACCAAAGAATATGAAAAGCTTTACAATCAAGATATGTCATTGAAATTAGGGTTTGAACACTTAAAAGATAATGAGATCATAAAATATTCCTTATAGTATGAGTTTGATGATGAAGAATGCACTAAGATAATCTTGAACTGAATTCAAAATGGAAAGTTTTGGTTAGATGAAAGAGTGATAGATATCACAGTTGACCTAATTCATGAAGTAACTGATTTATCTAAAACTAGAGTCATTCCATTGAATGAGAAGAACATGAGAAAAATAGTATTAGACAACACAAAATCATCTTACAAAGGTAGAGGCATAGTGATTAGCAAGATACAACAGGATGATGTTAAATATTTGTGCTAGATCCTTACAGTTAATTTTTGTGCTAACTCTAGAGAAGATGACATGGTAGCATGAATGATACATGTAGCCTACTTAATGTGTGTTGACATGTGTGAAATATTGAGAATTCAGTTGTTTGAGAACTTGGAGAAGATAAAGAAGACCAAGAACTCCTAGTTTAGATCCTCATCATTGGTCACTTATATGTTTTTTCATTTGTTAAGAAGATTTCCATTTACAATTGGTGATGATTGAAATGATGGAAAGACCACAATGGAAAGGATAAACATAGTATTCTGGATACATCTTATTGACAAGGTCAATGAGAGTGCAGTATTGGTAATCAAAACATTTCAGAATTTAATGAAAATAGATCAAGGATTCCAAAGTCCTTAGTTGAGAAATATAAGAATGAGATATGTTTCATGGTTGATACTGACTTTACATTCATTGAAGCAGTAGAACCTAGAGTAGAATTCATAGACCCTCTTGGCTATGAAATTACCGAAGCTGAAACATAAGAGTATGTGAGTAGATTGCTTAAGGGCAAGTTGGATATTCATAGTAATAGATTTGGGACTTTTGAGGAGAGCTTCAACTCCGCAAAGTCTATCTTAGAAGAGAAATAGTCTAAGAAGAGAGTAGATAGTACAATAAAGAAGACTATGAAGGACACAGGAATGACAGAATATGAATTTGTAATTGCTAAGAAGACATCAGCAACCATCAGAGATATAGGACAAAAGGAATTTTTGTCTGTTCCACCCCTTTCATTAGTTGCAGAACAACCAACAGACATTTAGATTAAGGTAAAAGTGGAGGAAGTTGAGAAAGATCAATAAGTTAGGAAATCCACAAGATCATCCTCATCTATGCCTGGTAAAAGAATAAAAGAAATTGCTACTGGCCCAAGAAAAAGGTAGAAAACATTAGTACCACCAGTTCAGAGGAAGATAATGGAAATAAAAGATGATGAAGATACCCTAGTGAAAAAGAAAACATGGAAACCTAAGATTGAAAAAGTGAATGAACAAATCATACAAGATGTAGACTTCTCTAAGATGAACAAGTATTATGACCTTTATGACTATTCAGATAGACTGAATCTTGAAAATACAGTTGTGAAACACATGATACAATCTAATAAGAAGTTTGACAAAATTCAAGGCAAGATACCTGATGATTTATATGAGAAATTAGTGAACATGAAGAAAAGAGAAACAAAAGAAGACAATAAGATCAGAGAAAATCTTGTAAGAAAATTATGTGATGTTAAAGATGAAGAACATTTCAAGGAGATCATGAAAGAACTGAACACCCATCTGAGAACAAAGAAAAGAACCATTCAGATTATGAGAGGAAATTATGAAGAGATCAACAGAGAAACATAGCAAGTAATAGTCAAAGTAATGACAGCTAGTGTTGAAAGACACTCTAGTGCAGCATGACAAATGAAGCAAGATAAGGAAGCTGAACATCAGAGAATTCCCTCTCCACCAGCTATAAACATTGAAGATGAGTCAATGCATGTGGAAGGAACTAAGATTACTTTAGATAGTGATGATAATCCTTTCAAGAATCTTGAAAACATTGTTGACAATTCGGCTTTTAAAGAGCAGGACAGTGCCAGAGAAGAAGAGAAGAGAGATTCAAGGATTGAAGAAGAAAAGGTAATGAAAAAGCAAGTAGAAGCTCCTAGTCAAGCATAAATCAGTCTTACACCTGAGACTACAAAGAAATCACAATTTGGATCTATATTTGAAAGTTTTGGAAAAGAAGTTGATGATGATGATCAGATGGAATTGATCACATCTCTGAACAAGATAATTAGGAAGAATAAGAAGGTGAAAAGCCTTGAAGGATCATTGAAGGAACTAATAGAGAATTTGCAAAGCATTGTGACTACACAGATAATAGAGGCAGATCCTCTTGAAAGAGCTAAGAAAACTATGAATGTATTTGATGATGAGTTTACTAACTTATCTGATATAGCTAAAGTGAAGGCTCAAGTAGCCTATGAGGCCAAATTACTTCTAGACATAAGCCAGAATATCAGGAATGGCATTAACAACCTGGATATCTATATAAAAGATTTGAGAAGGAACTTGGACAGAGGTAAATCTTTGTACATTCAGTGTACAAAATCTAAGAATCTTGTATCAGAAGAAATTTAGAAGATTAAAGACAAATAAGCAGAGATTCAGACAGAGGTAAATCTTCTAGCCAGCCCCAATGTGAAGATATTGGACATTGAGAAGAAAATCAGCAGGATTCACGATGAAATAAGGATTCTATTTGATGACAAGGATAGGAAATTGAAAATATTCACTCTTCTAAGAGAGCATATTTCCATTAAGTTAAGCATTGTTGAAGGACAATTGGAAGAATGTCTTTCATCAAAGACATCTTTTCAAAAGTTTAGTTTTGCAAACCTTCAAGCCTGTGAAATAACATCTTATGGATTATGTGCACTACTCACTATTTCAGACACCATTAAGAAGGCATGGGAGAAGGAGATAGAGAACATTAAGATAAATTAAATTCAGATTGTGTTGCAAGCCTACCAGCTGTGCAATATTGAATCAAGGTATACACTTTTTTTTAGCACAGTTTTGGCACCCTTTTTGTCATTGTTGTCAAAGGGGGAGAGATATTTAGAAGAAAAATTGTTATATATGATAAGAATGTATATTATTAGGGGGATTACATGATATAGCTAAGATATATGGAGTTATAAGGACATCATATATATATTTTTTGTTATGGCCATAATTTTGAGTTTTTGAAGTGTTATGACTTAG
Organism: Chamaecyparis obtusa; assembly: GCA_027943335.1. Taxonomy (NCBI): domain Eukaryota; kingdom Viridiplantae; phylum Streptophyta; class Pinopsida; order Cupressales; family Cupressaceae; genus Chamaecyparis; species Chamaecyparis obtusa. Next base: position 366,585 of record BSBK01008540.1, read on the forward strand.
CCAATTTTCTCATATGTTGCCACCAATGACAAAGGGGGAGATTGTTGGATATTTGGCTGAGTTAGATAATTAGATGTTTTCATTATGGAAACACATGATCTACATGAAGATCACATATGATAGAGAGCAAGTATGTCAGAGCACAAAGCAAAATTGTCTAAGTATGAGACAATGTTTTTCCAGTGTACCGGAAGACAGTTTTGATCAACGATGATGATTGGAATAATTTTAGTGCTTTTCCACTTGAACATAGATACTATTATGACTATAGAAGACTCACCTAAGAGCACAAGTTAGTATGACATGTACAAAAGAAGTTATGATGGTTTTACCTAAGATAGTGTTAAGCCGACAAGATAGTATATGAAGACATAATTGGTAAAGAGTTAAGCGATAATTTTGTTTATCAAAATAATGTCTTAAAAATATAAAGGGACAAAATCCAAGATGTTAACCCTTGGGTAAATATGTATTTTGTATAATGCTTTTGTTAAGCCAACTGTAAGAGTTATTAGCCTTAATAACTTGTATAAATATGAGGCATTTGTAAATGCGAAAGAGACAAGCAATTGTAATGATATAGATGGTATAGCGAACATATGGTGAAGAGATATTGATGTGAAGTTGTGAAAGCAAGAAAGTAGTATAAGGTTATGTACCTTGCCATATTTTGTAATCAACAATCATTGTACATTACTTGTTTGGGCAGTGGGCTCATCTAGTAATCATATTTTGTACTACCAATTCTTAGCAGGGTTGAGGCTTCTTACAAGGCCTAAAGTCCCTTAATCAGGACTGAGACACTATATGCATGTAATAGGCTCCTAAGAGGGTCAATATCCTTAACATGATACTTTTGATTAGTGGATCTTTGTGGGTACCATCCCCACCGAGGTTTTCCCTTGGCCAGGGTTTCCTTGAGAACAAAATGTGTTATGATTTCATTTTCTTTACTGTTATGCATATTCTTTAGTTTACTATGTTATGCATGTATCATGTTAATTTGTTATATCCATAATTGGGAAAAAGTAAAAGTTTGTAGAATATTGATTCACCCCCCCCTCTCAGTATTCCCTATTTCTAATAGTTTTGAACTAAATAAAGTAGTTGCCTACTTTCATAACATGGGTTGCAACTTCAACAAACATCATTTTGGAAAAATCATCTTCCTCTTCTTGATGGTGTCAATATATAAGACCATCCAGGTTTCAATCTATCTAGCCTGGGAAAGACCAAACTTTTTTCTTAATAGTGTCACACAATTCTTCATATCTTCCGTAAGGTAAGCTTGATGATGATTGAGCTTGTAAATCTTAGCATCCTTTAGTGGGTTCTCTAGATAAATGTATTTATTTCTTATTCGATGCCTAGTTCATCTTGATACCAACCTTTAATCCTCTCTATGGAAATGTTAGTGTATTTATCAGATAGAGGAATGTGGAAGACCTCCTGAACAATTTTTGGCCTTATGTCCAAAATTAATTCTCCTTGTGTGTTCAACACTCTTCTCTCCTTTGGACTTTAGTGTTCCATAATTCTCATTATAATATCTGGAGATTAATTAGCAATGGGAAAGACTGTTGCATGTTTCAATCTATACATCACCATTGAAGATGCATCTAGGGTCCTATTGTTTGGGTTTCCTATCTTCCTGAGGAACTCATTAAAGTCCATGTACCTGATTTATGTGTTAGTAATTTCTCTATATAGATTCCCCAATTTAGAGGGATTATTGTATCCCACAAACTTGAAATTCATTGGTTGTACTTGTATGCACCCTAAAATGGTCGCCTAGACTTTGGGCCCTATTTATTAAATTTATCAAATATCATTTTCTGAATCAATGCTTTACAATATATTCAAATCAATTTCCTTGATCAAATCATAACTATTTCAATCATTTCAATAATCTCCTAAGGTTTAATCATTTCATCAATAATTTTATTTAATTAAAAGAAATAATCCCTTTTAAATAAATAAAATAACTTTATTTAATTGAAAGTAATATCTCATAAGTAAAATAAATTTATTTAATTAAAACCCTTTTTAATTAAATGATTTTATTTTATTTAATTAATATTCATCTTTTAATTAAATAACCTTATTTTATTTAATTAAAAGAGAATTATTCTTTTAAAATAAATAAAATCCTCTTAAAAGATCTTTTGTGATGGAAAAGGAAATAAATCAAATAAAAATAAAACAAAAATCCTTTTTCTGATTCTTTCAATAAATTTTATTTAATTAAAAGAAATATTCTCTCTTAAATAAATAAAATAACCTTATTTAATTGAAACAAATATCTTTTAAATGAAATAAAATCTTTTTTAATTTAATGATTTTATCTTATTTAGAATAATATCTCTCTTTTAATTAAATAATGTTATCTTATTTAATTAATAGAGAATCATTCTTTTAAATAAATAAAAAATCCTCTTAAAGCTCTTTGTGATGAAAAAAGGGAAACAAATAATTAAAAATAAATAAAATTCCTTTTCTCTCCACACTTTCTAAACAATGAGCTTTCTTTCCTCTTTTTGGATTTATGCCACATTGATCTTGGAGATGCATTCTTGTCATTAGTTTCTTATATAAGGAGCCCTCTCCTTCTCAATTAGAAATCTAGAATTTTCATACCATTGTTATGCTGCAGGTTTTCTTGGTGACATTGGAGCTTTGGAGATCATTGTTTTAGCTTGCATAGTTACATATAGATTAATATTCATAGCATTTTAGTTTAATTTATTTCATTATTTTAGCTTAATCTCCATTTCAATAAAGTAGTTTATTTTCTTGCATTACAATCATATAGATTAATTTCATTTGCATGCAAGAACTTGATGATTCAATGGAGATTAGCATTCTTGCTTCTCATCCTTGAATCTCTCATTCTGTGGTGTACTTGCATGGGTTCAACTCAGTCAATTTGAGGGCCTCATAACAATTCATGCACTCCACAGATAGAGAGCTGTGAATCGATATTCGAGAGCTCATTATTGAGTCTTCTTGAATGCAAGGATTCACAGAAGTGTGACACAAATCCATCACACAGTACTAAAGACATTCCCTATGATTATGCACTCAAAGTAAAACACTTGTCAACATCTTTATTAAAAGAACAAACTAAGTTGCGAAAGAAAAATCAACATATAAGTAAAGAAATGGAAAACCAAACTAAAGAGCCAAAACTAAGAGGACTAGAACAACTAAGGAAAACTAAGAACACGTAAACAAACACAAAAACAACAACCTAGTACTGATGCAAAACCCAATTATTAAATCTTCCTTTCTTCCTCTTTGGGGTTTGAGGTTTGGGGGTGTGAAGGCCCCAAACACTGTGGAGACCCACCCCTTTACTCAATAATGGTGTCTCAAACACCCATGGTCGGGGTTTTAGGGATGCATGATCCCCAATATCCCTTTCAAGGATTGTGGGTTTTGACACCCTTAATATCTCGATAATGGTGCATGTGTTGATATAGTATGGCTCATATGCATTGATCAAGGTTTTAGGGTTCATAATCCCTGATATCTTTTGGGAATCATGAATCATGTGATCCCTTACCCTGTAAAAGGGTCAAAATACTTAGGGTTTCATATTATGCATCAACATTCATCAACACTACTAGAATATGAACAAAGAAAGGGTTTCTTCAGTCAAAGGGCTCAAAACCACCCAAACACAAAACCAAAAACCAATGAAACAGAAAGATAAAGGACAAAACCAAACAACTACAACCAAGAAACTAATGGGAGAAAACAAAATAGAGAAAACCTAAATAGAACAAGGAAAAAACTAGCCCAAGAAGAAGGAGAGACAAATAAAGTAAGCGTCTAAGATGACTATAATGTAGGAGAACAAAAAATTGTTGATAAAGCATGCACAAGAATCCTTGAGATCACTCAAATAGTCTCAGGACTGTGAAGAATTAGTCATTTAATGAATGAAAGTAAACAAATGAGGGTTCCATGAGCTATTTATAATTTATCCTAGGCTTATGTCACCCTTGGACCTTGATCAAGGATCAAGATAGTGGTGTGTCAGTATAATATGTACACCTAAACATCCTTGACACACCAAAATACTAATATCTGATCAGAGATTGAGCTGCTTTGATTCTTTCAAGGATTGGGGCATCAGGGGTTCACGGTTATGTCTATGAACTTCAACCCCTGAATGCCAAAGATACACCACAACTTCAAATTGAACTAAAAATAAAAAGAAAGGAGAAAAGAGAATAAAATAAAATAAAGAGAGGCTGAGAAGAAAGTAGTACAAAAAATGCTTTACTCACCTCAGTCATCAAACTATCAAGAGCTTAAAATCCACAACCTGGCCCATCTAATTAAACTGATTGACAAGGAATTTGCAAAAGGAAAATATAAGAAGTAAAAATAAGGGGGTTCCCCATTAGGACACAAGACCTAAATGGGGTGTGAGTTGTGGAGGCACAACAGATAGCCCTTACAAAAAGGAAAAATGACCAAGGCATTTCATTATCTACAAACAACCTTCAAACTAACCTCTCACTAAGGAACCAACACCTAGTCATCAAATATAGGTAACACCATTTCACAAACCTCTAGATTAACATGATTTTATAAGATTTCCTATGTTTTCTAAGTGTATCCATTCCATTGGGACACTTCCACAAGGGTCACTTAGGAGGACACAAATCAAAGACAACATTTTTACAATATCAACCAAGACTTCCTATGGATTTCGCTACTACCAATCAGGTGTCAATAGACCCAAAAAAGTTCCTTGTATATTTTATTCTAACCTTGTTATACTACTAGTCAGGTATCTATAGCCCTGGTAGAGGTTTCTAGAGTCACCCCTTCTATTATGGCTAAGAAGTTTTGAGAGTTTAACTTTTCAGGATTGCTGTGGTGATTCATTCATTCATTTTCCTTTTTTTTGAATACTGATCATAGAATAGTCAGAGAAGTACAATACTTATAATGACTCTGATCTAGGTCCAATCAAGATACTACACATTTTAGGCCTTGTTATTAATGTGTGTGTATTTGTAATATTGGACAACTAGCAATAAATAACAACTAGACAATCTTGTGAAAATACACTTATTCACCCAATTCCAAGTCTTAGTGGGGGTGAATTCTTTTTGATGTTTTTACTAATAAATACATCTTCCTTCTATTATTAACCATTTATAGGTCTCCAGATGAGAACAACCCTGATAAAACCACTTACCACAACACAGATGAAAAGAGAAGAAACAAAAAGACAAAAAGAAAACATAGGAAATAAACAAAAGGAAAACTAAAACCAAGCACAAAGGAAAACACACCACTACACTAATATGTATGAAATGAAATTTATCCCCTTCTAGGATCCAAAATAATGTTTCAAGAATTTTCCATTGACAGGAAATAGGAGAAACTCTCCTTCTAGGGTACTGATCCTAAAAGTATTTTCTCCTAAAATATCTGCACTCTGATATGAACCCATCCAAAATCTTTAAAATTTGGTATGAATTTATGGATTTTCTTTCACCTTTCCCCAATTAGGATAAGTTCAAAGATCCTAAAAGATTTTATGGTGGTCTGTTTGTCAAACCATCACTTGATAATAACCTGATATTTTTCTAGATGTTCTAGGGCAGTAATTATTTTTTCTTCCAACTCTAATAGATTCATGAGTCTACATTGGAACCAATGTTCATCTTTAGTGTGTCCTAGTATAAGTTTGAGGATAGGAATCTTAAGGTACATTGGGAAAATAAGATCCAACCCATAAACAAGTTGGTATGGCGAGGTTCCTAACACATTCTTAATCCTAGTTCTATAAGTCCATAATGCATATTTGAGTTGGGCATGCCAATATTTTAGGTTTTGATCAAGAAGACATCTAATAATAGTAATCAAATTTTTTTTGGTGGATTCAACTACCCCATTACCCTTTAGATAATAATTAGATGCAAATTTAAGAAATACATGATTCTTGAAAGCCTATTTTATAAGCGAAGCTAAAGAAAAAGAGGATCCATTATCACATACCAGGAAGAAGGGCATTCAAAACCTTGTAATGATGAATTCTTATAGAAACTTGGTGATGAATTATGTGGTACAATTATTACAAGATTGTGCTTCCATTATCATGTACAATAATCAATAGCTATCAAAATATATATGTCCTATTGATGATGGAGGATTAATCATACCAATAAAATATAGGCTCCATTGGGAAAAAGGACGTACCTCATAAACTAATTGAAGGAGTATCATGGGATGCTTCTCTTGAGTAGCACTAGTTTGGAAAATATGACATAACCTAATATGTTCATTTTTATCCTTAAAAAAAGTGGGCCACTAGTATCTAGATCTTAGAATTTGATGGGTAGTTGCTTCAACGAAGTCATGGCCTATACCATACTTATCATGAAAACCAACTAGGACTTTATTAGCTTCATATCTATTCAAAAACCTTAGGTATAGGACCTCATAGTTGCATTTGTAAATATGTTCACCCTTCAACATGTAGGAGCTTATTTTTATTTTTAATGCTCTTCTCAGGGAGATATTCACGCTAGTGGGGAAGTATGTAAAGTAGTAAACCACATCTTGATACCAAACAACTATGATTACTCCTTCATTCATGTAAATTTGACATACAAGGCCTTAATCTGCTTTGATAATGATCTTGGTCAACCATTGTCCTCACACTAACTTCATTGGTTGTATTTCTATGTCAAACTCTTGGATGATCAACATCTATTTACCTCTTCTTTCACCCAACTCATTCTGCATCAACAATGACTTTACAGCTGGGTCTGGGACTATGGCTATCACTTTAATCCTCAAGATATAATGCCCAATTTTTTTGACTGCTTTCACCAAGGAAAACTATTTCTTATCCAAACTTAGATACCTTATCTCAACACTCTTTAGAGGGAAACTCATAAAGACAATGTGCCTTTCTATTTCACCATCCCCCTTTTGGGTGAGTATCCTAGTGCAAGTGTGTTAAGATGTAAAGGAATGCACCTTAAAAGGTGAAGTATAATTTGGAATAGCTAACACTGAAGTGCTAGAAATAGCAGTCTTGATTTCTTCAAAAGATTTATTAATTGGAGACATCCATTCAATCTTCACATATTTTTTCAATATTTCATTAATTAGGTGTATGATCTCTGCAAATCTACTGATGGATTTCCTAACAAAATTAATCTTACCAAAGAAAGACTTTAGTTCCTTCTTGTTGTTTGGAGGTGCCAACTACAAGATTGCTTTGACTCTATTTAGATCTATGGCTATCCCAGTTTTTGAAATTATGTGACCTAAAAACTTTCCCTTGGTGACCTCGATTATGCATTTTTTGGGATTGAGAGATATGTCAAACCCTCTACACCACTTCATCACCTTGCATAAATCACCATGATCTACATGGTTCTTAGAGAACATAATTAATTCATCCATGTAAATGATGATATACTTTCCTACCAATCCCTTGAAAGCCATATCCATTATTTTTTTGAATGTAGCATTAGCATTAATCAACCCAAACGACATGTGTTGATAAGAAAATGTTCCCCATTTTGTGATAAATGTCATCTTTAGTGTATCTTCTTCCTAGACCATAACTTGATTATATCATAGGTATCCATCCAGGTAAGACATCATCTGTAAGATAGTCACCACTTTTAGAACCTCTTTCAATGATGAGAGAGGATAGTTATATTTTTGAGATGCTCTATTAAGGTTCCCAAAGTCAACACAAAGCCTAATATCATCATTCTTTTTCCTCACTAGAACTAGGTTAGCCACCCAGGTAGAGTGCCTTATTGGAAAGATAATTTTAGCATCCAATAAATTTTAAACTTATTTTTGAATTAAGGACTCTATTAAGGTGTTGATAGGCCTTTTTATTTGATGAAATGATTTGGAATTAGGATTCAGTGGAATATTATGCATGATCACTGAGGTATCATAAGTCTTCAACTCTTCATAGATCCATGAAATAATATCTTGGTATTCCTTGAGAAGTTGTACAATTTTTTGTTTCTCTTCAATTGTACCCACTTTTCCAATAAGGACATCCCATCGATATTCTTTGGTGCTAAGATTATGGGTTTCATTCTCATCCCCACTTGGGGAAGGCGTTGCCTTCCTTTTGAGCGAGGCTTCATCCATCACAAAAATTCTTTCCAATGCCACCATGGCTTTAGTGATGGCATTATTTTTTAAGTTTGAGATACTTTGATCACCCACTTCTTCAAAATTAAACTATTCCTTATCTATAATCTTCTTTTTGAAGACATCGCTACCCATGATGAACTCCAGAATATGTTCATCATCCTAGAATACTTGGAAATTAGTAATGTTATCTAGTATAATAGGTGCAAAAACTAATTCATCTAAGAAATTCTTCAATCTCAAATTCTCCATAGGATGTAATGAAATTTTTGATACTGTGAGAGCCTCTACCACATTATTCCTCCATCATGGGATCAACTTGATGTCAAAAGCTTCAAAGAATTTGTTAAGGTCCCATACTCTATTGTGATATGCACATAACCTGTTTTCATTACAAGAGTATTTACTATGGATTTTCCTAATCATGAGTTGGGAATCTCCTTTTACAATCAATGCTTCATATTTGATGATATTATTAGTACATAAGAACTACAATCTATATGCCACATAGAAAGATTTCCCTCTTGGATTAATCAACTTGATTTTGGCTTCCACTCCTTGCTTGCACTTAGGACCATAAAAATGTAACTTCTAGATTTGATGTTCTTTCAAAGGCTTGGGCTATGGGTTCTCCTTGAGTTTTCCTTTAGGCACTACCAATTTTGAGGTAGGCTTGAATGAATCATCATGGGGTACTTCATTTTCTAGTGGGGTTATCTCAGATTTCTCTCCTGCATATGGAGTCATTTTAGATTTAGTCCTTTTGATATATTCATGTTTCAAAGAAAATAAATCTTCTCATGCTTTTCCAAACTCATCATCTCTATGAGATAGTGGTGTCTTATAGATGGGAAAACACCCACCATCAGATGTAATCTCATTTTTAGCACTTGATTCCTGGCTCATATCTTCCAAACCTAAACTCTCTCTAGGTCTCTCTTGAGATATTTGGATCAACACCCTTGTGAGAGAATCTTGATAATATGGGCATGTGAACTCAGAATTATTTTAGTGGTGGAGGTGACAATACCTAGGTAATAGTAGAATATTGGATCAACATCTTTTTGTAAATGTTTCATATTTTTAGACATTTTTTGGGGAAAACTCTTGAAAAATTCTTTGTTAACATTGAATTTATGTAATCCTCCCACTAAACTTCCATAAACACTTTCCTTCTCTTGGAAGTGAAAACAAAGTTTTGGTTTAATTTATATGCTTGTAGATCAGACCAAGTGAAGAGAACTTCATTTTGAGCATTGTAATCCATTATCATCTTCTTCATCTTAGGTTTATAATCAATTTTAGTCTAGTTTTTCAAACCTCTCCAAGGTAGCCATACCTATATGAATTTTATTGATATCCATCCTCATAAAAATTTAGTTCATTCCTTTCTTATCAACATGCTATATATCTTATCTATGTATACCACATGGATGTCAATGTACTATTAGATTCTTGGGTCATCCACCAACTATATGTGGAAATTCTTGAGGATGCCAACTAACTTCACCTCGGTCTTATCAAATTGTACAATGGCCCCATTGGTAGGTTGGGGTGCCATCTAACTATTCTTACATATTGAGTATGGCATGAAATTACAAGAAACCCTTGAATCTATCAAGCAATTGTGTAAGTTCTTACCAAATATTTGGAGGGTTATAAAAAATGGGGGTACCTCTATCTTATCTTTAAACACAGTTGGTAATGCCTCAATTTTATTTTAAATTTGATGTAGGAGTGTGAGATATATTGGTGGGAGTATTCTATTTCGAGTGATCAAGGGACCTTAACAATGCTTCCCTCTGAGAGGGGAAATTATTTATCATGTTATACATGAATACATTCTCCCTTGTCTTCCTTAATTCCTCTACCATACTATAATTATTTGAGATTACGATGAAACTTCTAGTTATCAAAGGAGTGTTCATCAAAGATGATATAGTAGCACCTAGCCCTTTAGGCGGTGTCAAATTGTTGATTGCTTAAGGGATAGGTAGAGTTGGAGCTACATCCCAAGAGGGATTCCATCTATAATAATTTCTCTCCTACTCCTTAGATTGTAATTACTGTGATTGCTATTCTAAAAAATGTGCACTTTAGAATATTTAGGCTCATTTTATCTTTGGAAGGGAAACACAAACTCATCTTCTTGGGGAATATTTCCTACATACTTTTTTGCCTCTAATATCATAAGTATCAAGCATCATAACATTGAATTATGTAGGTTCACTTTAAAGAGTATAAGGAGAGTCAAATTCACATTAGCATATTTGTATACATTTATGAAGGGACACTATTATTATTGGGATAGGTATTCCATGGAGGGTTTGGTCTTTTCTGCCCAAATCCTTTTGTTGAAGAACTATTATTGTAGGTATTATAATCTATAATTTTGATTTGAATTCTGTAAGTAAGAGTGTAAGGCAATGATAGGATGTGAATATGTGTTTTGAGATACATGGGGTTTAATTTCAACCTAGTGAGTTCACTATTCATCTCTGAAATAGTTTTATTCATAGCCTCAAGTTCAAATACAATGTTATTTCCAAGCTCACTAGGGGGTAATATTCATTGTTTAAGGAATGTTGTTTTTATGGACCTCATGTTGTGGATATGTTATTTTTAGAAGTTGTGTAGTCGTAAGAGTAACAAGGATTAGATTCAATAATGGTGTATGATTTTCCAAATCATGATTCATTACTGGAATTGTATTCATCAAAGTTGGGTTCCCAAATGAGGGTAGGGTCCTAAAATTACCCCCAACTTGAGGATCCATCTGCTGTATACAAATAATTTCTTAATTAGACACATTTTCCAATGTGTCAATGTTTTGAGGTATGACACTTTTGAGGAAAATTGTAGTCAATGGGTCCAAGGCTCTAAGGTACACTTGAATTTCCACATCAACAAGCATAAGGTAAGGAGCCTATATATTTTGGTGACAATAATGGAAATGATGGTTAAACATAACTACTAGTTCATTGGGATCCTTCCTACATGATACAAACTAGTGATATAAGCTTGTAGGATCCACATAAACTTTGACTTGGTTCAAAAACTTGATTTCAAATTCTAGCCATGTGGCAATGGATCCCAAAGGTAGGTTTAGATACAAGTTGTAAGAAAATTCCCCAAGTGTATAAGGGAATAGGAAACAAACTACGTCTTGGTGAGCAATATCCTTTTGGTTACAAATTTCTTTAAATGCATGAATATGCTCCACCAATGTCCTAGAATCACTATATATGAATTTAGGACTGAATTTATCAAGACCTTTGGGAAAGTCATGTAGAGGTTGTGCCATATTCAAAGGTAAATTTTGAGCATTAGCAAAAATGTCATTTGAATAGGCATAGGTATATTATAATTTGTAGGTAAAACAACAACATCTGGGGTAAAAAAATTACAATTATTGAGCTTGTGGTACTTGAGTCTTGGCTTGGAGATCAAGGGTATTTGCCTTAGATTTTACCTTGTCTTTTTAGGTTTTACAATGAAGGGAAAGTTCTAGGAACTCACATTTGTCAGGAGATAATCTAAGGATTCTTTCATACTTCTTAGGTGAGAAATAAATAGTATTTTTGAACCTTTTTGCTTTTGGACCTCCTTATAGCACCAATTCTGTTGACCTTTGTGTTAGCACGATACAAAAATAGGAATAAGAAATCAAATCCCTCTCTTGAAAGAATGATAAAAATTGCTCCCAAGGTTCTTAGTAATCAGGTCTCAATCGCACTGGGGGTCAATGAAGATATATGTGAATAACAAAAGGAGGTCTTTGCTAGTTCATTGAGAAAGAACTAAAAAATTTGAAGTCACTTTTTTGGGGATTTTTTGAATATATGAAATTGAAGAATGGATGAAAGGGAAAATCTAACAATTTGATTTTTATGCTAACAACTATTCTAAATATTAGATTATAAGAAATTGCAAAAGATTGAAGGATAACTAGAGATTTAAGAAAATTTCTATAATTTAATTACTAAGGACATCAACCATGAGAAATCATAACTTTCACAAGATATAATAAAATTGATCCTCAAAACTTGAAATAGCATGAATTTGGATCCCACAATTCCTACTACTCAAATGCAATTATCTACATAAATTAAAAAAATAATTTTCAAGATTCATCAAAATTACACAACCATATCATTCATGCTCACACGTGAGAAAAATCCATATTATAGCATGAAAGAGTTTATATTAGCTTCATCAAATCACCACCACCAGTGAATAAATCACAGCTAACATCGATTAACCGAAGATAAATAAATCTCACAATAGAACATACATTGGCTCTTGAATTCAGAAATTAATCACAAATTCAAAAAATTAGCAGAAGTATCACACCAATATTGCAACACAAAATGTATATCTCTTTTATTTCAAAAGAAATTAACCCTTGTTACATCCTAAAATTGAGTTTATATAGATTTTACAACTTCAAAATTGCCAAACCCATAGCTAGGATCTCTGGGCATTATTTCTGGGCGTAACAAAATTAAAAATAAATTTTAACTATATAAAACTACTTCTAGTCTATTCTATTATATGCTAATTTTGATTTTTCATGTTTACAACTCAAAAAAGGAACCATTTTGAGCCAAAAATGTGCCCTAAAATTCTTGGCGAACTCCAGTTCAATTACAACAAAGAGTTGGCTACCTAGATCTATTTTTTTTTCAAAATGCATGGGTGAAATCGCAAGAAAAATTCCCCTCTTCATTAGATCAACCATGAAAACAATTGGAGACACCAAAAATGGCCTCGGAATGAAGATTCAAACTCTAAAAATTTTCCCCTTTGAACAAAACCATGACTGCAAACAAATAATGAATTTTAATGAATGAAAGAATTTGAAATGGATTATTGAGGTTTGGAAATCAAATCTGGAAAGGCTTCCTCAAAATTTCTAACTATAGTATTTAATTTTGCAAATGGTGGGAGCTTCATGTACTCCAACTTAGATTATTGATTCTTTGTGAAGACTCAGAGTTATTTCCATGCTTGTTGGAACTCTTGCATTTAATTTTTAATCTCCATTAATTCTAGTTTTGTACCTTGCATCCAATCCACATCTCCCTTAGTATTAATGCTAGCCAACATTCCCTTGAATTGACGCACCACATTATTTATGCTATATATCTTTTCTCTGTCTTCATCTTGGTATAAATGACAAGCTAAAGACTTGATGAATTCTTTGAATTGTTGTACTAATGGAATGCCAACATCATTTCTTTTCTCAGCATGGTCTTTCCTCTTATTAAAATCATTAACACCCAATTTTATTGCACTTATCTAGGTGTCAATTTTATCAACTTCACCTTGCTGAAAAATGGCCTTCTCCACTAATTTATTCACACCAACCTTCCTCATTATTCTCAGAGTTGATAAAAATTCATCCCACATGGTGGCCTTTCCTTCTATGTTGTTACCTATATTATTAGAAACCATGTAGCCCAAGGTGGTCATCTCCTTAACCATTGTTTAGAAGTGTGCAAAAAAATGTCTAATGACACCCTTGTCCAATTCCTCTACTTGTTGCTTCCATTCTTCATAGGCTTTGAGAAATAGATTTTCCTTTGAAGGGGCTACCCTTGCCTCTAATGCTACTCATATTGGTTCTTCTCAAGTAGCTAGGTCAATAGGACCCACTAGTTGTGATATGTAATCCTTCAAAATCTTATTTTGGGTAGCCAAGTCCCTTATTTATGTGTCATCCTAGTACATATGCTTGAAAATAGACATGACTCCTAATGTAACTAGAGCCTTTCTTCCTTTATGGGTGGGGACCCTAATATCTACTTCCTCATTAGGAAATCATTAGGAGTGACATCTTCCAAGGATTTATCTAGAGGGGGTACAACAAATTGTGCTTTCCAATGCCAACTTTTATTTTTTGTGACATATGATATCCTTTGGGCCTTCTTTGTGCTCGACTCCCTGTGTGGAACACCATGCCAATATTGGAAAATTCCTAAGCTTCCACCTCTTTGTAATTTTTTTTCCTTGGCTATATAGCCTTAGCTAGCTAAGTGGGTTTGGTATTGGTATAGAGGGGCTAATAAGTTTCTAGATGCAAAAGATACACTCTCTATTTATAATCTCTCTACTTTTTTCCCTATTGGTTGTTTTTGTGAAGGGGAGGTTGGTACATGTTCTAAGGAAGGAGAAGAATTATGTTCCTCAACTTGATATTCCATGGCTTGTTGTTCTACTTGTTTTGAATCTTTTTTAGTGGGATTTTTAGTAGGTGGCTCCTCATTAGTCTCTTCCTCCTACCCTTCATCCTCACTAGAGCTCAACTCTTGTTGTATCTCTTCTCCTTCATTCACTTTCTCCCTCTCATCTCTAGAATGTTCTATCGTTATCTCTAGAGGGACTTCTTTTTATACAAAAATATCCTCATGTTTAGCCTCATCCCCTCCAAGGTCTTTGACCATCCCCAACAAAGATATATTTGTTTCTTTATGGCCTAGTTACGATTATTGCAAAGATTCCTTTTATCTAGGGATGTTCTCAAAGTATGAAATGTCAAACTCATCCAATCCAAAAGTATCTTCAACCTATATTCCCTTCTTATCTATTGAATCAAATTCTAGATTGAATATTTCTAGAGTGGCTTGGATTGTATCTATTTTTTGGGGGCTCAGAAAGGTCTTTAGAAGAAGGCTCCTCTAGGTTAAGTCTTTAATAAATGACTATTTTAGACCATATTCTCTTTATCAGCTATGGTCCAACATCCTCTTGAAGCTCCTCATCTTATTCTAATTCTTCCATGATCGTGGTCATGGTGGAAGGCTTATTCTTTAGCCTCTTGTATACTTTATGTGAAGGATCAGGAGGAGGTTGTACATGAGGCTTGTTTACTCTAATTGTAAAAGGCTTGACCTTTTTCCTTAAACAAGAGGGAACATATGTACTTTGATTGGTAGAAATTAAGGTAGAAACACTTGGAGCTTCCACTAAAGGGTCATGTGCAACAATAAGTTGTGTAGATGGTGATGGAGAAATGAGTGGTGTGGCAACAACAACAGATGCCTCTAATTTCTTTTTATCTCTGGCCTTATATTTCTCTAATACCTAAGGGGATATTTCTTGGCCACTTCCCTTGCATGGATTGTGCCCTCGTGAGGAAAGGGAGTAGAGGGGATCCTCTTGAAAATGGGTATATGGACTCTCTTCCCCTTTTTGGTATTAAATTTGAGTGGCATGTCCACCTTAGCTTTCATTGAGACTGGCTCTAACTTGAGGGGCTCCTGTTGCCAATATTTTGTACACTATGCCTCATGCCTAGCCCTATGTTCAATGTCATATAACTCATCATACCCAATATCTACATTCAAAATGGTCCTATCAAAAATTATTTCTATTTTATATAAAGACAAAAAAATGTTCTTTGAATACTAACTCCCTATTCCTATATAATATATACAAACCTAGGGAATCCCAAGCCAAGTCCACGTTCATCTAGAAATAATCTCTAATCTAGACCTCATAATCATCTATGTAGTTGGCCCAATGAGATTCTATGTGGGGCTTGTTCTTAAAATGAGCTCCCATTACCCAACTAAATATTCCAATGGGGTTAAATTTACCTTGAACAATGGACAAGGTACCTAGTGGGAACTCATCCCACTCTAGGAAAATTGAATTAGCCACCTTCATGTCCTGGGTTGAATGTGTGCCTATGCCAATTAAGAACTAAAAACATGACTTGTTCTTATTCACAATCAACTTGTGATCATTTGATATTTTTTTACATAGTTCCATAAACACCAATCAATCATAGGGACACCTTGCTAATTTATTTAGTTGCAATGTGCAACTAGCCACCTTGATATATGTAAAAGTATGAAATTGAATCAATTAGCTTCCTACTTTCTTGACTTGGGATGCAACCTCAACAAACATGCTTTTGGAAAAATCATGCTCAACAAAATGGATGATTACAAAGATAAAGGCATTATCAATTATGCGATACTTAGGGATATTTTCATTGAGTTTATCCTTCCTTGCAAGCTAAGGGAAAACTTTATATATGTATTCCTTTATATATTAAGGAGACCCCTTCATCATTTAACCTAGGTAAGAGGGTTGAGAAAACATAAAGTACACCACATAGGAGGTCATATAATACTTAGGGTCTATCCTAGCCCTCTACAATTGTTGGTCTAGAGTGTCATTGATTATTTGGCCCCAGTCAATCCTATCTTTCCTCTTCTTGATGGTGTAAATATACAAGACCATCTAGGTATCAAGTTGCATTTCCTAGGTAAGACCAAAATATACTCAACAATGTCACACAATTCTTCATATCTTCCATAAGGTAATCTTGGTGATGATTGAGCTTGTCAATATTAGCATCCTTGAGTGGTCTCTCCAGATAGTTTTTGCTTATTTCTTGTTTGATGTCCGGTTCATATCAATACCAACTTTTAGCCCTCTGTATAGAAATGTTAGTATATTCATCAATTGGAGGAATGCAAAAGACCTCCTCAATGACATCTAGCCTATAGTCCAACACTAATTCTCCTTGTTTATTCAACACTCTTCTCTCCTTTGGTTTGTAGTAATCCATAATTGTCATTATAAGATCTACAGATTGAATGGAAATAAGAAACCCTACTGCATGTACCAATTTGAAAATCACCATTGAAGATGCATCTAGGGTCCTTTGGTTCATGTTACCTATCTTTCTCATAAACTCATTAAAGTCCATGTACTTGATGTATGTGTCCATAATCTCACTATGTAGATTCCCCAATTTGGAGGGATTGTTTAAGCCCACAAACTTAAACTTCATTAGTTTTATTGAAGGTATTCCTTGTGATTCTACACTTGAAACAAAACACTTGCCAACATTTTTATTGGAAAAAAATCTAGCTAAGATATGAAAGGAAAATCAACATCTAACTAAAGAAATGAAAAACTAGACTAAAACTAAGAGCAATAGAAGAACTAAGGAAAACTATGAAAACCTAAATAAACCAAAAAGAAACAAGCTAGAGCTGAAGGAAAACCCCATTATTAAATCTACCTTTCTTCCTCTTGGGTATCCTAGGTTTGGGGGTATGAAGACCCTCGACACCGGAGATCCCTTCACCTTTAATCAACAATGATGCCTCAAATACCCAAGGTCGAGGTTTTAGGGATGCACGATCCCCAATAGCCCTTTTAGGGATCAAAAGTTATGACAACCCTAGCACCCTGACGATGGTGCATGTGTCAATATATAATGACTTGTATGCATTGATCATCGGGGTTTCTAGGTTCATGATCCCTAATTGATTTCAAGCATGAGGGATCATGTGATTCTTAACCCTGTGAAAGGTTTGAAATAATTAAGGTTTCATATTATGTGTCGACCTCCATCAACACTACTAGGACATAAACAAAGCAAAGGTTTCTTCAGTCAAATGGCCCAAAACCACCCAAACAAAAAAACTAAAAATCAACGAAATAGAAATAAAAAGGACAAAACTAAACAAATACAACCAAGAAACTAATGGGAGAAAATATATAGAGAAAACCTAAACAAAACAAGTGCCACATAGTGGCTAGTACTTGCCTTTTAATTAAGTAATAAGTGTAATTATAATGTGAAATATATAATTAGAATTTTAATAAATTTATTATATTTTATAAAGTACAATTCTATTTAACATTAAATTAGTATATATTATGATCATTATTTTTAATTAAAAAAATGGTACTTAACATATATTCAAAATATTTTAATACAAATGTTATATCTCACATAGTTAAAAAATTTAATATTTTAATTTGTACTATTAATTTTATAATAATTTTTTAAATCAATTTTTAGAGATAAAACTATGATAATAAAATTAAATATTAATTTAATATATTTTAATTTAAATAATAATCAATATATATTATAATATCATAAGTTTTTATTTAAATTGTAATATTTTGTAAAAATAAATAGTATAAACTAAAATAAATTTATTAAATATAAATTTTTAATTTAAATTTATTGATAAATAATCAATATGAAATAAAAAGATCATAAGAACCTAACAAAATAATTTTAAAAAAATAAAATGTTTTTACCATATTTTACTACTACTTCACACAATATTAGCGGAGACAATTTATTTTCTGAGAAATTCGTGTAATAAGACTCAAACTAAATGAACAATCATTTGTTCAAGAAATAATTTTAAAAATTTATAAAGTTAAAAATATTGCATTTGTACTATGAAAAAAATAAAATTTATAATAGAATATAAAATATGTTAAAATGTTATTGGTTCATACAATTAGTTTTAATCACTCGTTAAACTTAACAATCCATAAAATGATGCAATAGTACTTGCTTAGCCTACCAACAAATACTAATAAGGGCAAAATTGACCCAAGAAGGAGAGACGACCAAGAAATTGATAGATGAAGACTATAATGAAGGAGACTAAAAACTCATAGATATAGTGCACACAAGAACCCTCCAGATCACTCAAAGAAGCTTGAGAATACAAAATAATTGGTCATTTAACAAATGCCAAGCGAATGAATGCGGGGACTGCAAGTTATTTATAATTGCTTTTAGGTTCATGTCACCCTTGGACCTTGATCGGGGATCAAGGTATTGGGGTATCAGAGTGTTGGGGTAGTGTGTACACCCAAACATCCCTAACATACCAAAACACCAATCTCCAATTAGAGATCAAGGTGCTTCAATCCTTTCAGGGATCAGGGCAGCGAGGGTTTGGGGGTATGTCTATGAACTTCAACCCTTGAATGCTCGAAAGGAACCCCAACTTCAACTTGAACTAGAACCAAAAAGAGAGGAGAGAGAGAGAGAGAGAGAGAGAGAGAGAGAGAGAGAGAGAGAGAAGAAAAGACAAAAACAAAATCCCTTACTCACCTTAGTCATCAAACCTATCGAGAGATTAAAACCCATGGTCTAACCCATTTAATGAAATTGATTGACGAGGACTTTGAAAAAGGAAAACAAAGGCAAGAAAAAAAGGGGGTTCCCCATTAGGCCACAAGACTTGACTGGGGCACGAGTTGTGGAGGCACAACAATCATCCTTCCTGATTTGGAAATCAAGTTGTTTTATTCAATTAAACATGATTCTATATGAAGAGGAATTTATGCAATAGATTCTACAGATCTAATAATTAAAATCAAGCATCATCACATATTTATTAATATTTTTCATCATGGAAGATTCATAGGATGTTGGAAGATAATAGGGAATTATCGACCAATAATTGGATAGTAACTTCTCTTAAGGAATTTTATGTCATTTGTGTGTCCATTAAAAAGCTTAAGATTTGATTTTTATTATACCTTATGTGATTCTTGCGTTCTAAATTCATCACCATTGTTCATCTATGGTTTACTCTAACACACTTGAGTAGGACTCTTATTTATGTCTTGTTCTTTATCTTGTCACAATCTTACACACACTTAAGATTTAGAGCACACACATTTGTTTTCAGACTTGTAATTGACTATTTATGGAGGTTGAGATCACAAAAGTGGGGATTTGATTAAGGAAAGCCCCTATATAGCCCAAGACCCATTTTCATCTCTCTTGTTTAGGTTCAAATATATGTGACTAATAAAATTTGTAGATCTCAGAGGTTTCATGGTCAAGACACAAAATATTTCTAAAGATTACAACACTTGAATAATAACTGTTAGCACAACCATCCTAGAGACTAGGGTGCCTAGTGCCATAGTCTAGTTGATTTTTCCTGGAAGTTGCTAGAGAAAGATTGTAAAAGCCCCTAATACAAAATATGATTTTAGTGTTCAATTTAGACTCTACTGGGACTAAGGCTTCTATTGACGATTTCCATTCAATCATAGATCAACTTTTTGTCATAGTTGCACCTCAGTATCTTATTTTTGAGATCTAGGTTTATTAGTAGATTTAAAAAATTAGCTTGTTTACTTAGTTTATTTGTATGCTTTTATATATATGCTTTAGGACCTAGCTAATTTTTATTAGAAAAATTAAAAAAATATTCTATGACAAGGGAATATAACCCTTAAGGAGAAAGAGGCAGTTTCTTGACTCTCTCCAAGTGAGAGTAAGCTAGACACACCTTACCATTTTTGTGGTTTGTAATCTAATGTTTAGTGAATGAGATATTTCTTCTAGTTTAGACTATCCTCCCCTTTCCAACCAAAAAAACTTCTCCTTGTCTATTTGGTTCTTCCTTTATGCTACTCTATTGTACTAAGGAGTTATAGATATTGAATATTGTCTCTAGCTTCCATGCATTGTATATTATTATTCTATTTTTTCAAAGGATAATTATCATTCTTTTCGTGATCTTAAACATTTGATTGTTCTACTGGTTTCATTCTCAACTAATTCTTTAAAGGCTTTAAATTTTTCAAAAGCATTTGATTTCTCCTTAATAAAACCATCACAAGACATTCTAGAATAATCATTTGTAAGCATGATAAAGTATCTGTCACCTTGTAGGAATTTTACTCTTACCAGTCTAACCAAATCAGTATGAATCAAGTCTAGTGGTTTTATAGTAGAATATTCCTTGGTGGAAAATTTAGTTGTTGTTTGTTTTCCTTCATGGAAAGGCTTGCAATCAATGGATGGAGGTTTCTTGATTTTAGGAATATCTCTCATTTTCCCTTTAGAACTAATTCTCACAAGATATCAAAATTTATGTTTCCCATTATTTTATTCTAGATCCATCTTTCTTCCTTTTATATGACAAAATATTTTGTCCATTAACCTTACTTAGATGATATACGTCACCTACGTGTCACTTATTCAACAATTTTTTTCTTGAGTCCTCTTATTTTCAGATAGGTTAAATGAATTATTCCACAAAGACACTTTATTCATTATCTTCATATCTTTATTTAGTGTTATTAGTAGGAGTTTCCATAGTAATGCATGGAGCCTTTTCACTTGTATTTTTTATAGTTCTATGATCTACTTCATCATATGATTTACCATCTTCATTCATAAAGAAGATATTTTTATTTTTATTGAACTTCTTTCTTGTATTGAAATACTTATTTCCATTTTGCTAATTGTTAATGTTTGAATCTTTGTGGGGGCATTTATGTTAGAATAAGTGAGAGGGGGGGGAATTAGTTATCCACTATCCTAATCACAAAATGTATATCCAAAAACAATTTCCTAAAACTTTTGCAGCTCGGTAAACTAAAATAGTATTCTGTCTATGCTTTTACCGATTACCAATTAATAACATATAGTTCTTACTGATCAAATCCAATATGAAACATGTAAAGTATGACAACAAAAAATCATCATAATCAACACATAACACAAGAGATTTAACGTGGAAACCATGTGAAGGGAAAAACCACCTCGGACCAACAACCCAAAAATTGTTCACTCTTCTGAAGTGAGGTCGGTGAAGACCCAACTTTGTTAAAGGTTACAAACACACTGTGAGGTGTGACCTTGTTAGAAGATTTTAAACCAACCATTATCATCCAACCAGCATTCACAATGGGTTTGACAAGATAACAAATGTACACTCTATGAATGACATTACAAGACTTTCTAGTCCACTATGTTAAGAGATTTATCTATTTACAATGGTTAAAATGTAATAGCAGTTGATCAGATTACAACACAACTTCAATTGTAGATTATCAAATCTATGTTAAGCTCATTCAAATCCTTTGATCAAAATATCAATTCTATTTCAATCAATATTCAGTAACTTACTGTTGCTTGGTAATAGCTTTATGATGCTCGGTAATCTCTGCAGTTCAGTTCTCCTTAACCAGTCTAATTAGGCATGCATGAAGCTTGTTCACGCAATATATCTGTAGTCTAAATCCTAGTCTCTTAAATAGACGAGTAAACTATTTTAATTCCATCCATAAGATTTTGCCGCTTAATCTCCTTTGTTGATTTTGTCACTTAAACCTTCCTCGGCTGATGTGTCAGTAACACATTTTGTTTCAATCCCTTAGATCTTCTTTGAATTATGTTAGCCGTCGATGTTTATAAGAAACATTATCTTCATCTCTGATTTTGAGGTACTTTACAACTCATCAACTTCCATCGGCTAAACTAGTCATTTAGTTCTTTTCTTCTACTCGGTTAACAAAGAAATGTGTCGGTGAGCACAAGCTCGGTTTATACTGTGCTTGGTATACACTAAACTGTGTTGGTGTATATTGAAATGGTTCTTTAACCGACAACACTGCTTTGTGCATTTTTCTCTTATCCTTCATCATAGATGAATGCAACATAATCAAGTCAATAACATAAGGTCATAGACTCATCCATAAGTTACCCAATGTGTTCCTTATCCTTATTTGTCATATCCATCTTCCTCATGTAGATATATCTGTTCTTCATCTCTTTTCTTCTTCTTTCTATAGATGTTTGGGTATAGTAACTTACAAGATAAGTATTGTCAAAACTAGTTGACATCAATTACAACATATTACCGATTTAATCATCTTACATATCTAATCAACAACTCAGTGATCTTAAATCACAGATCTTCAAGTTATACAATGTATTCAAATCAGTTGTAGTTCATCAATCTCTCCCTTTGGCATTGATGGCAATACAAGAAATATGAAATATGCCATACACATACCAAACATGTATTCTACAACTCTATCAACAAATGCTA
Source organism: Chamaecyparis obtusa (assembly GCA_027943335.1). NCBI lineage: Eukaryota > Viridiplantae > Streptophyta > Pinopsida > Cupressales > Cupressaceae > Chamaecyparis > Chamaecyparis obtusa. The sequence continues at coordinate 389,387 of BSBK01008540.1, forward strand.
TAATGGTACAAGCTCTCCCTAGGTTAATATGTTTAATCACTACGTTACAAAAAAGCATTTGCAAGTGCAGACTGACTTCTGCAGATATGATCTTTTTAGCTCGCAGGTTTCTTCTCTTCTTAGTAACTGATCTTCAATACTCTCCCTTTTCTGTATCTCTCTCCCTTTGTCTTTGGCTCCATACTCTTCATATTGATCTCTCTCCCTTTAACAACAATGCCAAAGAGCAATACAAACATACAACTCTGTAGTAGCCATGTAACTCTCTGTTGTTCAGTGCATTCTTTGTATCTCGGTATACTGTTATGAAAATCTATTCTAGTACTTTAACCTTTCACAACTTTAGACAGAAATCCAAAGTGTGAACTCTGCTAAATCAACATGTATGATCTTCTGATAAGATTAGGCTACTGCAACCTCCAGATCACCTTAGTGACCGGTAGACCTTATGGACCCCAAGTCTAGTCCTCAAGTATTCATATGTATCCTTCGGTAGAGGCTTTGTAAATATGTCAGCAAGTTGTTCTTTTGATGTAACAAATTCTAGCTTTACTTGCTTCTCCTGTACTTGTTCCCTTAAGTAGTGATACTTAATAGATATATGCTTTGTTTTAGAGCGCATCACCAGATTCTTTGAAATATTAATAGCACTAGTGTTATCACAATATATAATCACTGAATTAGTGATTACCTCATTCATTCCTTCTAACACTTGTTTGATATATGCAATATTTGAATAGTTAGTAGCAACAACAACATACTCTGCTTTAGTTGTAGACTGAGAAATGCAAGCCTGTTTCTTACTTGTCCATGTAACAAGTATTTCACCAAAGAAGAATGCTCCTCCGGTGGTACTCTTTCTATCATCCACATTTCCATCCCAATCAGCATCGGTGTATACCTTCATTTCAAACTTGCCTTTCTTAGGATACCATAGTCCATAATCTTCAATTTTCTTTAGGTATCTTAAGATTCTCTTTGTAGCAACTAAGTTTGACTCTCTAGGGTTTGTAGAAAATCTAACAACTATTCCAACAACATGTGCTATATCAGGTCTATTGTGAACTACATACATTAACTTACCTATCATGGATCGGTACAGTGTCTGATTTACCTCAGTACTTCCATCTTCTTTAGTTAGTTTACATCCAGTAGCCATCGGTGTTCCCACAGGTTTAGCATCTTCCATGCCAAATGTCTTTATTACTTCCTTTTTATATTTAGATTGTGGTGTCCTTGGTATAGAGACCTATCTTTTAATACCATGCTCATTACAAAATTTAGTAAATTCATCAGAAATAAATTCACCACCTCAGTCATATCTTAAGCATTTCAATTCTTTACCAATCTCTTTCTCAACTTTTTCTTTATACCACTTGAACATCTTAAATGCCTCTGATTTTTCCTTCAAGAACATGACTATCATTAATCTAGTATAATCATCAATAAAAAGAATAAAATATCTGTCTCCATAGTAACTTTGAGTTCTCATAGGACCACATAGGTCGGTATGCACCAACTCAAGTAATTTTTTTGTTAAATAATATTTGCTTTTGAAACTAGATTTTGTCATTTTAACTTTATGACATTCATGACACATAACATGATCAGGCTTAGATAAGTTAGACAGACCTCTAAACTTTTTCTTTTTACTGATCTTAATCATGTTATCAAAATTCACATGACATAACCTCTTATGCCACAACCATGCATCTTCATCTTTCATCATTAAACACAAAGGCTGATCATTATCAAGATAAAACAAATTACCTCTCGATTGTGTTCCAGTTTCAATAAGTCTTCCTCTGTCATCAAATTTCTTCACTTTCTTGCTCTCAAAAGCAACTCGGTGGCTTGAATTGTTTAGCTGTGCCACACTTAGCAAATTATAGTTTAGACCTTTTACCCAATAAGAATTGTCACATCTAGTTTTATCATTTATCATCAGGGATCCTTTTCCTCTAACCATACAAGGTGCATCATTACCCATTCTAATAGATCCTCCATTGTGTTCTTCAAGATGACCTTCTCTTCATCGCCAATCATGTGATGTGTACAACCACTATCTATGATCCATGTATCATTTTTATTAACCTTAGAGATAAGTGCTATCTCTACATACCTTTCATCATCCTCTGAGTCATCCTTCATTGCAACAAATACTACCTCCACATCTTCATCAGTGTTGGTATCGGTGACATCTTCTTCTGCAAGGTAGCACACCTTCTTGCCTTTATCATTATTGTCTCGGTTGTCTCTGTTATAGTGTCAATAACTTCTGTTGCCTCTTCTCCCATAGCTTCCTTCACTAGATCGGTCTATGTTTCTGTCATCATCTTTCCTGTGTGGACATCTAGCAGCAATATGACCAACCTCTTTACAGTTAAAGCATGCTAAAGGTAATTTACCTCTATACCTTCCTTTACCTTTAGGTAACCTTTTGGCCATAAGAGCTACAAGTTCATCAAGCTCATCATTGTAATACCCCAAAAATGGGCTATAGGTTCATTAACCTCTTAAATCGACAAATTGATCGAAATTGACACAAAACTCCTAACCTAAGGCACATCTTCACATCAAAATCCTAATTGATTTTATCTTAATTTTGCATCAGGGAATATTTCCTAAATATTCCTAATTTATCTAATTATCTTTAATTAAATATTATTTGGCGATAAATGTTATTATTTATCCTAAAGTTGATTAATTGAATATGATGAATAATTAATTAATTAATTTAATTCTACCACTTAATTATTTAATTAAATTTAATTCTATTTATTCCTAATTATATTATTTAATTTTGAAAATAAATCAAATCTCCTACGAATAATTGATTAAATATTTATTTAATTGATTAAATCCAAGTTATCAATATTTAATAATATAGTTTTGAATAAAAGTTTGATTAAAATAATTGATTAACCCACAAATCAGTTATTTTTAAATTTAAAATCAGTTAAGTTGAAGATAAATCACTTTATTTATTCGATTAATTCATGATTATTTGTGCACATTTAAAGAGCAGTTAAACTTTAAATCAGAAAATCAATTTAAGTTGTTATCTTTTCAAAACTCAACATCTATTTTGAGATCAAAGTTGATCTAAACTTCTGATTTGAGTTAAAAAATTGTTATTGCATGATTTTATGAGTTATCTATTTCTAATTTCTTGTTAACTCAAAAATCAACTTGAGTTCATCAAGAGTGATTTATGACTTTTTCCATGCACCCTCAAGCCCTAGATTTCTATAAAATCAAGGCTCAGCTCTTTACAAATAATCCACAAAATTTGCATACTTACTCTGGTGAATTGACATCAGAGGAATCATCAAGCTTCTTGCAAATCAACGTTTTGTGAGATCAATCTTGTTTTCAATTCATTCTAGTTTCATATTTCATATCATTGTTAGCTTAATTTGCATATCATTTCAATCCATTTAAATTAATTTATTATTAGTTTTTCTCATCTTATTGCATCAAAAATTAAAAAAATAGATTAATTTGCATTCATATTTTATTACTTTCATCATTTAAATCCTTCGTTTAGGTGTTGCATTGTCACTGATCTCGGTCTAATATGAGAATACCATACTCGCACCTACTAGAAGGCAGTAAATCGTCTGGTTAGCTATATTGTTCTTATTTGCATATTTTGATTTTTGCTAACCTCTAATGTTTTACTGAAGTATTATGTCTACAACTAGGTACAAAATTCACACACACATTTCTGGCACCCACCGTGGGGCAACCCACCTTTACATGCTGGTTTTGATTTTTTTTTTGGAGCTAAAACCCTAAAGTTTCAAAGATTTAATTTTATCTCCCAAACAACTTGGAGTTTTGGTCTAAAATTTTGTTTGCAAGTTGGAGACATATTAGGGAAGCTTTAATAAAAAATTTAGAATTTTTTGAAATGTTTTGAATTTTTAATAATTTTTTCTTGATTTTCTAAAAAAAATTAATTTCTAATGCAAATCAGCATATTTTTCCAAAAAATTTACATTTTCAGAAAGCTCTTTAATTCTATAGGGGGTCCATTCTTTGTGTTTTAAATTTGGATGTAATATAATAGCTCAAATAGTCAATTTACAAAAATTGGTCTATTTTGGTAAAATGGGTCTCTAGGGCACAAATGAAGAGATTTTTCTAAAATTTTTACATTTTTGGAAAGCTCTCTATTTTTTAGTAGGGGTCTCTATTTTTTATTTCTATTTTTGTGGCTGAAATCATATCAAAAAAATCAGATCTTGTTGACTAGGTCAAATGCAACAAAAAATAAAATTTTGTGATGGGTATGCACTTATTTTTCACATGGTTCAATGAATGATACGAGTTGTCATTTGGATTAGTTGCTGGTTATTATTGCTCCTAATAATTGATTTTCAGATCTAACCCTAGGGTTTTCATAAGTTGAATATACATTGCATATCTTGTTTGCTTATTTTCTTGTCGGAGAGTTTGTGGCTTGCTTGGGCGGGATTGCTTAACAAAGCTAAAATCAGATAAAATCTACTAAGCACATTGCGAGGGAATTTAGGTATTCTACTACATCTGAAAACATTTCAATTTGGACATAAAATGAATATCTCACATGTCTAGCTTGAATGCCTTTCCTGCTTTCATAAATCAGACTTCAATTTTTGGGCTATAAAATGAACATAGATTTGCTTTTTGCATATCAGTTACACATAGTAAATAGGCCCTATGAACACTATTTGTGGATGATCTTGAGAGATTGAGCTTCTTTCACTTTTTTAATCATGTGAAGCTCCTCTTGACGAAGGATCCCCTTGTAGGTAGGGAAGGTACTGAGAAAGTCTCACGTTCTACTAGATTCGTGTGTCTTCAACTTTTGATTGATACATTCTCTCTCTGGAGAGGCTGATAGATCATAAGCAGTTGATGTCATAGATCTTTGTGAGATAATCTTGGTCTTAGTGTGTCAGATTAATCTGTCTACTTTGTCTTGGTGAAGTGAAGAGGTTAGGGGATTATGCTCTACTTCCTTTTTGGATAGTACCAAAAACTTAGATCCTTGAATTTGATCTAGTCCCCTTGTGGTATCTTTTATGAGTCTCCTTTAGAGAGGGTTAACCGTAGTGGACATTCCCTTAATTGGGTCAACCACGTGGACAAAACCTCAAGCGGTAATAGCCATTTTTGTCATGGTAGCAACAGCCGCTATATAAATGTCCTTATGGAGGAAATATTCATAGGTGTGGTCTCTTGTTGGGCTATCAGATCTCCCTAGCATCTCTTGATTGATTAATTTCTCAGACTGTGTCAAAACCCTAGTGCACCTGGATTAGAGTTTACCCTCTTGAGATCACAAAAGTTGCAGAGTCAGACCATTACTACAAACCTTAGTGAGGCCAAATTTTTTCATTTTCTAGGAATATGTGCATTATTGAAAAACTTTTTGGAACATACACTAGTAGTATTTCTAGGGATTAGCACAATAAGTCACTATTGCTTGTTCATGTGCAAGGTTGCTTTTTCCCTTGTTCATTGTTTTCAGATGATTGCTTGCTTCCCTTGGTTGCTGTTTTGCATGCTTGATATCTCCTTGGTTACTTGAAACGAACTGTTACACAAATCTTCAAACTTTGCATAACAAATTGATACTGAAAAAATGAAAATTTGCAAATCTGAAGCAAAAATCCTTTCTGGTGTGAAAAGTCATCCTAAAATTTCAAAACTCGTATCAAAGCCAAAGTCAAAGTTGTCAGAGATTGGTCACATTTGTCAGAAATCCAATTTTTACAGCCTATTCCCCAAATTCTATCAAAATAGAAAATTGATTCTTATCATTTCTAGTCATCCTTGGTCTGTCTGGGTCAAATCTCAGGTGCTATGACATGTTGCTCAACATCCAAATGAACTTAAATGGTATCAAGTTGCACAAAATGACTCTTGGTCTTCTTTCTTCCACATTTCCCATGTCTTCCTAGTCTCCCATTTCCATCCTTTCTCCTATTTCTTCACGCTTCTTCCTCTTCCTCCTAAAAATCTTCACGTCTTCTTGATTCTTTTCCTCTTATTATCTAGTCTTCTTTCTTCTATTCATCTCTTCTGTCACTTCTATGCTTGATTCCTCCTCTTCCAGAACTATAAATTTCAGCTATCTTGTTATGGAACCTCTCTTGAAAATGGATGATCTCAAACTCATTGTTCAATTCGAAGAGTATTATTCCAAAAAGCCCATGAGTGATACATTTATGATGAAACTAGTAAAGGAAAAATTGATTGAATCAGATGCCTTTGTTGGGATCATATGTATGGTCATGTAACGACCTTCTTCTTCCAAACGTCTTTTAGCTTCTAAGTCTTTTCATCATTCCTCATCATCCACATCTTCTTCCTCTGCTAGGTCTTCACCTTCCTCTTCTCCATGATCTCATTCCTCTTCTAATTCTCCCAAGACTCTTACTTCTCTTTTCAAGACATACCATGTTGAGCAACTTGATAACCCTTATGATACCTCTTCCATGGAGAGTGACACACCCATCTTTGAAGACTATGATGACTATGATGACGGACAATATAATGATACCTATGACACCTCTATTCCTAAGAGTCCTCCTCGTTGCATGCTCGTGCTTACTAGAAATGGGACATCACATTGGAAAGATCATGATGGTGATCCATATGATTCTGATTTTGAAAGAGACTTTGATGATTTCTGTGCACAATACCTAGATGATCCATCTATTTCACTTGAGGAAGAGAAATCTTACCGTGCTAATTATAAATGTACATACTACAAGGATATCTCCTCTAAGAACTCTCATGCTGAAAATAAAGATTACACTCTCAAAAAAGATCATGTTAATGCTGAACCTTTGTCTTGTGATGGTTCCCTTCCATCCCCTACTTCCTCCAATACCCATACATTTCCTAAAGCTTCCAAGCCTATCAAATCTTTCACAAGTCCTTCATCCACCAAAGGTCCTAATACTTTTCATGTGGTTTCCTATAGTTATCCTCAAGGGCTACCTATTAAAGAAATTCAAGCTAATCTTCACTTGGCTGCAAATACTTTCAATAATGCTAAACCTAAAGAGCCTAAGCCTTTATGTGCTATAATTCCTACTTCAGCTAGTCCTCCACCATTTCTTCCAAAGTCTTCCATACAATGCCAACTGGCTTCCTTGTCCTTAGAAGTGGCTCCATGTCAAGAGGACTCTAAAAATGATAAAGAAAAGAACATAAAGAAAGATCAAGATCAAGAACCCTCCATGTCATCCAATCTTTTTCATGATGTCTCTTATCCATTCCATGGTTCTTTTGATCTTGCACGCCCTTTCTCATTCATTCCACCTTGTCTTACGTCTTCTCCTAAGCAAGATCAAGTTACTACTTACACCGTTGAGCTTATTGACAATCAAAATAACCTTACCCCACTTCTAATTTCCAAAGATGATACTCCCATTAAGGTTGGTAAAAATGGTGTTGTTACTTCCAATGTTAAGCCTATTGAAAATCAAGAGAAAAATTATGTGCTTATGCTATCCAAAGATCCTTGTCAAGATCAAAGTCTTCCATCTTCTTATTCTACCACTCCATGTTCATTTCCACTTTCTACTCTTCCTAATTCTTTGAAAGCTTTGAACAATCCTATCAAAGAAGGTGCTTATATTCAAGATGTCCACGATTCTATTGAAAATCCTAATGCTCACTCTAAAGATTCTAATGTCCTTGGTTGTCATATAAATGTTGATGAACTTGTTGATTATCCTTTTGCATCTTCCACTTCCATCCTTGGACCTCTTCCACCACTACTAAGGGCTTCATGTCTGCCTTCCATCTTGGGTCCTTATGTCCCTTCACTTTCCCCTCCCAACTCTCCTAATTCACCATCCATCTTGGGTCCTTACATCCCTCTATCTCCCATCTTTCCTCAAGATCAACATAGATGCATACCCTTGAATCCTTTTCATCCACCCACCCATTTAAACTAGTCATATCCTCCTTCTTCTTCCACAAGTCCCAAGTTCTTTGGAAGTAACTTGAATGTTCAATACAAGAAAAAGAAGCAATACAAGAATCTATCAAAAAGAGAAGATCACCATGTCTCCTCTAATCGACATGGAGGCATAAAGTCAAAAGAGATATCTAAGAAAAAAACTACAAGACAAGTATGGGTTCCACAATCCATCATTAAAAATATTCTCTCTAGATCATCAAAAAGAAATAAAAAGCCTACGACTATATGGATTCCAAAATCTCTCTTGAAAAAGTTTGATATTGAGCAATAAGTGAAGTTGACATTCAAGCTTCCAAAGGCTTCCACTCCATCTTCTTCCAAAAATATTCTTCCATTCCATGTGCCTAAACCACAACCTTTGCTATCTATTCACCATATTCCTTCACGTATTCCTTCATTCACATTTCCTCCATCCTCTCGGCACCCTTCAAGGTGTGTGTTGATGTTGATCTTGCCTTCCTTTCCATCTACCCTTTCACAATCCTTCCATTCATTATCCTTCTACCTTCTATCTTTTTTCCTCATTTGCCTATTCCTCCTATCTTCCAACCTCACTTGTTTTACATAAAATCTTATCCTCCATTTTTCTCTTCCATCTCCCTTTCCCTATTAGCATCTTTGAGCATATCATTTTGAATCCTTGGCATATCATGGTTCATCCTCTCAAGGAGTATTATCTAAAGAGTTTGCCTTCTTCCAAAAAATTTTTTTTAAAAAAAATTTAAAAATGTGCCTTGGTGGAAACTTGGAAACAGGCGCCTTGGTAGCAAAAGTAAAGAGAAATAAATTCATCCTATGGTGAAAACCACTCCCTTGTGGCACCTTGGATAAGTACCATGATGAAAACCTGGCAATCAGGCATCATGCATAGTTCTTCTACATATTTCATCCATTCTATCTTCTCTCTTTGATCTTGACAATGTTGACCTATACACAAACATTTGGCTATCTTGTGAGCTATTTTATGATGATCTTGCTTTCATTTCTTTCATGTTTAGCCTTCATGTCTATCTTCCTCCATTCATTTTCACCTATCGCTATCCTTTTCCCCTTTGGTCTTGATCTAAAAAGAAGAAGAAAAGAGAAAGAGTAAAACACGGTGCTATGAAGCCTCTTGACATGTCTACTCCTTTGGACTGCATCCTTTCCTGCTCTTGCATTATGATTTTGTGACTTATCCTATGCTGGCCTTTCATTGCTTGTCCAAATGCACTTTACATGACATTTTTTTTCCTAGCTTGGGTATTCTTGAGGAGTTTGCCCTTGAGGATTTCTTCCTTCATTCTCCTTCATTCTCTTGTCTTCCATCTCTTCCACTAGCTTGCCAATCCCTCTTGTTCTACACCTTACTAGACATTGGGACTGCACAATATGATCTTTCTTGGGAGTTTGCAATGGAAAAAGAAGCTATCAAGTTTGCTAAGAACTGTCAAAAGTGCCAAGTGCATGGCAACTTAATTCATGCTCCAGGGAGAGATCTAATTCCCTTCACTACACAATGGCCTTTTCATCAATGGGCCTTTGATCTTATAGGAGTTATACATCCTCATTCTTCTAATGGACATACCCATATAATCATAGCTACAGATTATTTTACAAAAGGGGTAGAAGCAGTCCCTTTGACACAAGCAACTGGTAAGCAAATATCTATGTTCATCTTGAACTATATCATATGGTGGTATGGTATTCCACATTCTATAGTCACAGATAATGGTGGGAAATTTAAGAAAATAGACTTGGATGATCTATGTGCCAAATTTAAGATTACACAAAATTGGTCATCTATCTACTATCCTCAAGGGAATGGACAAGCCGAGGCTTCTAATAAGAATCTATTGAAAATCTTACACCATACAGTTAATAAAATAGGAAGAGACTGGCATCTCATGATCAATCCAGCTCTTGGGGCCTATAGAACAAGTATCAGAATGCCTATTGGGGCTACACCTTTCACATTAGTTTATGGGTCTGAAGCGGTACTACCTATTGAGGTCAAAATCCCATCACTAAGAATCATAATGCATGGTCTAGTAATTGATGATGACTATAGAGTATCTAGGTTGCAAGAACTTGAACTACTAGATGAGCGCAGACAAGAAGTGTATGATCATCTTAGAGTATATCAGAAGAGAATGTCTAGAGGCTACAACAAGAAAGTCAGACACAAAGAATTTCAGGTTGGTGATCTAGTCTTGAGAGAAAATCCTAAAAATCAATCACATAGAGAATGCAAGGGGAAGTTTGAACCCAACTGGCTGGGTCCCTTTGTTATCACTGCTACTTTTGGCTTTGGAGCCTATCAAATCTCAATGACTGAAGGAGAACAACTCTGATAACCAATCAACGTTCTCCATTTGAAGAAATTCTATGCCTAAGGCATTCATTCTATGGTAAAATGTCCTAAAAAAAAATCTTAAAAATTGGAAAAAGTCCTAAAAAAATGAACATCTTGGTGAAAAACCTAGCAATAGGCACCTTGATGATTCACAAAAAAATAAAAAAATATCAAAAGTACAAAAAAATTGAAAAAATGAAAAGTACAAAAAAATGAGAAAAATAAAAAGTGCCTTGGTGAAAACCTGGAAACAGGCATCTTGGTAGCAAAAATAGAATCTCTACCAAGATGGTGAAAACTCAGTAAACAGGTGCCACTTGTTCAAAACGCTCCATCTATCAGTGCAATCTTGGTCTTTCCCAGCTTTCAGTCTTGCTTTAGTTTGTACATATCTCCCAGTTTGCTTACGCATTCCTATTTTCAATAAGTCAGTCTGTACACCAATCAACTAAAGCGTCTGTATCCTATCAATGTTCAAACTTGGGGGCAATCAAAGTCATATCCTATGGCCTCCAATGTATCTTAGACGTATCATATCCAATCAGAGTCCTTTGAAGCTTCATCTGAGTCAGTCAGTCTATCTCATCTCCAGAAAGGATTTTGCATCTACAACAACACAATCAAACATCAAACACAAACTGCAAACAATCTATGCTTTCTACATGCTTTTATCTCCTTCTATGCTTACTGATTCACATTGAGATTTTTGCATATTTTGTTCCCACGAGCTCTTCGATGATGTCCTTTATAGGATTTAGAGAGTGATGACTGGGGGCATAATCTTTTCTTTGTTTTCTTCTTGTATGTGAAAATCTAACAACTTTAGAAATTTTGGATTGAAATAGTGTCCGACTGTAAGAGCCTCTATCTCGAATTAGATGGCCATGCATACCTCAGCCATTGATACCCAGAAAATTCAAGGAAGTTTGATCTAACTATTCTCTTTTTTGAGTGAGTTCTTTCTCCTATTGTGAAATGTGATCTTACCTAAGGATGTGAATGATAAAGGGTCACTACGGGTAATTCACATTGGATTTAGAATGATCTCTTGACTGTTTGATGTGTTTATATGCAAGGCGTATTCTGGTCATCACGACATCTATGTTTTGATTTTTATACAAATTGCTATATCAAAATGGACATGATATTCAGGTCATCCTGGTGTTTGTGCCTTGGTGCTTATATCTAATCTGACATTCCAAAAATAAAATCAATATTCATATGTCCATGGTTGCCTAACTAGTGGGTGTTGTATTGATTCCTGTGCATACAAATCGATATTCATATGTCTTTGGTTTGATAACTAGTGGGCATTGTATTGATTTATCCAGTTACCCAAAAATTCAATGATGAGAATGACTGACACATGATCAGTGACTAGGTCCTAGGTCTTAGGTTTGCATTTCATTTTGCATATCTCTTTGCATTCTACATGTTTGCATGGTCTCACAGATTGCTTGAACACTTAAATGATTCTTCAAAACCAAAAATGCTAAAAACATATCATAAGAGTTGAATCTCACATGAAGGTTCCTCCAACGAAACAACAAGTAGAATATTTTTTCGGGATCAAAATCAAAATCTGAGATCGTTTATATTATTCACTACTTGCATAATCAACCTTCAATCATCAAAGAAATCCATAATTCAACTTAACTGATTATCTTACATCAAACTATCAAAATTTCAACTTGGTTCACCATGGTCAACTCATGGTCAAACCTAGTCAAACTTGGTCTCCAGGACCTCTAAATGATGCAAAACACATTCTTGAACGTGTATAACCACTTCTCAAATCAATTAACATGCTTCTAAACTATAAACGCTAACTTTTCTTGTCAGATTTAAAATTTCATCCCAAAGGGGGCATGGTATTGCACATCATTCAAAGTCTGTAACTCTAAATCTATAATCAAATCTTTCCTCAGTAATCAAGACAACCACGTCTAGTTATTGATTCATCAAAATTCCTTGTTGCTTGGGGAAAATCTTTCATCTCTTGGGGCATATCAGATTCATATACTATTTTAAATCTATCTTGTAAACTGTATTAGCTTTTCGTAACCAACAGTTCATTAGCGTCATTTCCTTGTTTCTTTGTAACTGATGGGTTCAGGATGTGATACCAATATGATTCATACAAGGACATTGAGGTCTGGAATCGGTCACTCACTTCTTCGCAATCATAAGGTTCAGAATCAAGCATTTTGGCACTTTTTCGTAATCACTGGTTCATTGTTGATATAGCTAGCATCATCTCGATTCTTGGTCATTCTGGGCCTGGGTTGATATCTTTCAATCTTTAATCTTTCAAATCAGTTTCATACGTACATCAAACACATACTATTCTTTGAACCACTATGCTTTGCACAGTGATTCAAAGAGGGGCAAAATGTAATACCCCAAAAATGGGCTATAGGTTCATTAACCTCTTAAATCGACAAATCGATCGAAATCGACACAAAAGTCCTAACCTAAGGCACATCTTCACATTGAAATCCTAATTGATTTTATCTTAATTCTGCATTAGGGAATATTTCCTAAATATTTCTAATTTATCTAATTATCTTTAATTAAATATTATTTGGCAATAAATGTTATTATTTATCCTAAAGTTGATTAATTGAATATGATGAATATTTAATTAATTAATTTAATTCTGCCACTTTGTTTAATTAGATTTAATTCTATTTATTCCTAATTATATTATTTAATTTTGACAATAAATCAAATCTCCTACGAATAATTGATTAAATATTTATTTAATTGATTAAATCCAAGTTGTCAATATTTAATAATATAGTTTTGAATAAAAGTTTGATTAAAATAATTGATTAACCCACAAATCAGTTATTTTTAAATTTAAAATTAGTTAAGTTGAAGATAAATCACTTTATTTATTGAATTAATTCATGATTATTTGTGCACATTCAAAGAGCAGTTAAACTTTAAATCAGAAAATCAATTCAAGTTGTTATCTTTTCGAAACTCAACATCTATTTTGAGTTCAAAGCTGATCTAAATTTCTGATTTGAGTTAAAAAGTTGTTATTGCATGATTTTGCATGATTTTATGAGTTATCTATTTCTAATTTCTTGTTAACTCAAAAATCAACCTAAGTTCATCAAGAGTGATTTATGACTTTTTCCATGCACCCTCAAGCCCTAGATTTCTATAAAATCAAGGCTCAACTCTTTACAAATCATCCACAAAATTTGCATACTCACTCTGGTGAATTGACATCAGAGGAATCATCAAGCTTCTTGTGAATCAACGTTTTGTGAGATCAATCTTGTTTTCAATTCATTCTAGTTTCATATTTCATATCATTGTTAGCTTAATTTGCATATCATTTCAATCCATTTAGATTAATTTATTATTAGTTTTTCTTATCTTATTGCATCAAAAATAAAAAAAATAGATTAATTTGCATTCATATTTTATTGCTTTCATCATTTAAATCCTTCGTTTAGGTGTTGCATTGTCACTGATCTCAGTCTAATATGAGAATACCATACTCACACCTACTAGAAGGTAGTAAATCGCCTGGTTAGCTATATTGTTCTTATTTGCATATTTTGATTTTTGCTAACCTCTAATGTTTTACTGAAGTGTTGTGTCTACAACTAGGTACAAAATTAACACACACAATCATCACTATTGCTATCACTATCATCATTCTTATTTCTGCTACTAGACTTACCAATCTTCAGAGAAGACATAAAAGCAGATTTAACATATGGTACAACACTATTATCAAATTTATTCAGTTCAAAAGTTGTAAGATTGCCAATCAGATTATCAAGAGTAAGGTTGTTACCAGATGCAGACCTAGTTTCATGAATTGCAAATATTCTGATTGCATAAATTGACAATAAGGTTATGAGAACTTTACTTACCACTGTCTCTTTGTCAATAACACCATTAGACGCTCTAATAGCATGTACTACCTCTTTTAGTCTATTTGTGTGCTGCACAATATTTTCTCCTTCCTTCATTTTCATATCATCGAATCTACCCCTTAAGCTTTCAGCTCTGGCTCTTTTGACATTCACATCACCACTATAAACTTGAGCAAGTTTATCCCACATATCTTTAGTAGTAGTGCAATTTTTAATATCTTCAAATTTGGCATCGGTACAGGCAGTAGCAATCTCCATCATAGTAACATTATGTTCATGCCTGTCTCTTAGTTGATCAAGGGTCAAGGGACTAGTGGGTGGTGCAATGTAGCCATTCTCCATTAGTGTAAGGGAAAAATTCCCAATTTCAGATACATGCAGCTTCATTCAGCTTTGCCATACTGTGAAGTTATCTTTATTTAGCTTTGGCACTTCCCTCTTATACATTTTGAGATCTTTGTGCTGAAGTCCCTAAAAATCTATTCCAAGCAACCAACGCTCTAATACCAATTGTTAGAATAACTGAGGGGGGGGGAGGAATTGGTTATCCACTATCCCAATCACAAATTGTATATCCAAAAATAATTTCCTAAAACTTCTGCAGCTCGGTAAACTAAAATAGTATTCTATCTGTGCTTTTACCAATTACCATTTAGTAACATATAGTTCTTACCAATCAAATCCAATATGCAACATGTAAAGTATGACAACAAACAATCATCACAATCAACACATAACACAAGATATTTAACGTGGAAACCCTGTGAAGGGAAAAACCACTTGGGACCGGCAACCCAAAAATTGTTCACTCTTCTGAAGTGAGGTTAGTGAAGACCCAACCCTGTTAAAGGTTACAAACACACTGTGAGGTGTGACCTTGTTAGAGGATTTTAGACCAACCGTTATAGTCCAACCAGCATTCACAATGGGGTTGATAGGATAAAAAATGTACACTCTATGAATGACATTACAAGACTTTCTAGTCCACTCTGTTAAGAGATTTATCTATTTACAATAGTTAAAATGTAACAGCAGCTGATCTGATTACAACACAACTTCAATTGCAGATTATCAGATCTATGTTAAGCTCATTCAAATCCTCTGATCAATATATCAATTTTGTTTCAATCAATATTCAATAACTTACTGTTGGTCGGTAATAACTTTCTGACACTCAATAATCTCTACAATTCGGTTCTCCTTAAACAGTCTGATCAGGCAAGCATGAAACTTGTTCACGTGATATCTCTGCAGTCTCCTTCTTCCAGCATGATTTCATCATGAAATCCTAGTCTCTTAAATAGATGAGTAAACCATTTTGATTCCATCCATAAGATTTTGCCGCTTAATCTCCTTTGTTGATTTTTCCACTTAAACCTTCCTCGGTTGATGTGTCCGTAACGTTTTGTTTCAATCCCTTAGATCTTCTTCGAATTATGTTAGCTGTCGATCTTTATAACAAACATTATCTTCATCTTTGCTTTCGAGGTACTTTACAACTCAACAACTTCCATCGCCTAAACTAGTCATTTAGTTCTTTTCTTCTGCTTGGTTAACAAAGAAATGTGTCGGTGAACACAAGATCGGTTTATACTATGCTCGGTATACACTACACTATGTCGGTGTATACTGAAATGGTTCTTTAACTGACAACACTGCTTTGTGCATTTTTCTCTTATCCTTCATCATAGATGAATGCAACATAATCAAGTCAATAACATAAGGTCATAGACTCATCCATAAGTTACCCAATGTGTTCCTTATCCTTATCTATCATATCCATCTTCCTCATGTAGATATATCTGTTCTTCATCTCTTTTCTTCTTCTTTCTACAAATGTTTGGGTATAGTAACTTACAAGATAAGTATTGTCAAAACTAGTTGACATCAATAACAACATATTACTGATTTAATCATCTTACATATCTAATCAGCAACTCAGTGATCTTAAATCACAGATCTTCAAGTTATACAATGTATTCAAATTAATTGTAGTTCATCAATTTAGCCATAAAATGCCCAGGTTTTATCCATAATGAAAACATTTCAAAGTTAATTTCCATTTGTACTTACTAGAACCCTTTTGTAACCTCATGACAAAGTAGTCTTCTTTTTTATTATATTCATCACTAGAATTAGGAAATTTACCTCTCCTCAATGCTTTGAATGTGTCCTTTTTCATCATGGTTCAATCAACCTTGAATCTAATTTTGAATGCAATAAGTGATCCAAGTAGTTCATCTAAAGTCAAAATTTTCAAGTCCTTTTCTTCTTCAATTACAACTATGTTAGGAACAAATCTTGGTGGAAGAGATCCTAGAATCTTCTTGACAATCACCATGTCCTTTAGTTGTTTTCAAAGTCCTCTAATTGATCAAACTATCTTATATACAAGGGATCATTTTTTTGTAATTCTGTCATCCTTAGCCCTTCAAGTCTATCCCTAGAAGTTTGCATCTTTGATTCCTTTACTTTATCATCTCCTTCATAGATAACTCTCAACTTCTACTACATTTATTTTGTATTTTTTCAATGCATGACTTTTACACACTGTATATTGATTCATCCACATATGATTGCATTCCTTACTTTAGAATTATTTTAAAAATATTCCTTATTGGCTTGATCTCTAGAAGGAGTTTTTGAGATTTCATATCCATCAATAAGAGTTTTTATAACTTCAAATCCCATCACCATAAAATATGATTCCATTCTTCCACTCCAGAACCCATAGTTAAATCCATCAACAAGTGGAACTTTAATGCAACTCTTATTTGTGAATATAAGAAACACACAATAAATAACCATTCATAGATACACAAGAACACCATATTTAAATGGAAACTCAAGATGTAAAAAAAGTGAGAATCAACCTCATAATAATGAATAACTTACATAAGTAGGCGACACCTTACTAGAGACACCACTCTCATATTGTACATATGAGCACCAACACACAAATTGCACTAACATATTTTTCCTAGTGACTAGGCAACAACATAGTAACAAGGACTCCAAACTTAATAGTAAGCATTAATGATGGAACTTCTGATTCTTTGATTGAATCAATATCTGAGTGCTAATCCCTCAAATGATCTTCTATTTCAAGTGCATCTACCACACTTTTCTTTATCTTCCATAAGCTTGTATCCTCAAAAGTACATAGCACATCAACTCTTCAACATGAAAACACACTAAGAGAGGGTTATATAGACCTCTATAAATAAATTACTAGTTACAATTACAAAGCCATAAACAAAGATTACTACATCAACAAGTTAGTACTCAACATGAGCCCTAAAATAAACATGTAATGACCCAGGTCCAATAGTATCCCTATTTGATTCCAATAGTCATCTTGACACAATATCTAGAAGAGATGAATACGTTACAACATATGTTTAAGTTGGTTAAGTGAAATATGTCTTGGCCTAGAAGTTTCTCACATAATTCCACACATGGTACCAAGGCACATTGTTCCTATAAGAGATCAATGTGATCCCAAGGAACATTATCCCTTCACTTCTAGTAATAACAAGATAATAACACTTGCCTCATCAAACTTGAGTTCGCACTATTGATTGCACAGACTTTCATCAAATTTAATAGTGTATCACCTCACCCTTCTTTCAAAAATACTAAATATAATGAAGCTTGTGTAGGATATTCAACACTCAAGCAACAAGACATCAACCCTGAATATTAAGTACTATAGAGCAAGAAAGGTTTTCTAGAGAAAGCTCACTATCTAAGTAATACAACCACCCTTCTAGAGTAAGCTTTCAAAATTCTCCCAACACCATCAAAGATCTTGCAATCATATCAATCAATGGGATTGCAACTCAAAATGACATATAACATTATCTTTCTAAGACATTGTTATATTATCATAGGTTCAGGATGTTCACATTACCATCAATGTAATCACATCCAACACACCTTTACATCAATGACAATATTTGTGTTCAATAATCTCCTTATAATTTCTTTATTGTATAATGATTGTATGAATATTCTATATAATTATATAATTATATAATCTCTCTCTCTCTCTCTCTCTCTCTCTCTCTCTCTCTCACTCACACACACACACACACACACACACACACACACACACACATTTCAACTTATTAAAATAATCATATGTTACATACTTTTAATTTATCATTATGCAATATTGAATGAATAGGCTATATGATTAAAATAATTTAATTACTCTTTTACACTTATGAAGAAAATATAGTTGTACGACGCTTTTGTTATATATTTCGATACATACTAAGGTATTAAACTAGAAGGAAATTTCATAATACATGTTTATAACTATCACTTTTTTTGAGAAACATAGGTCTAAAAATGTATTTATGTAGTATATTTTGATTTAAACACATTTGAAACATACACATAGGATTAAATGACTGTGATTAACCTAATAACAAATCTAAGAAAAAAAAGTTTTAACTATAATAGTTATGAAAATTATGTCAAAAATGCATATTCATTCAATTTTTTTTATTTCATTTATTATGCATTTCTTCTCGAGATGATAATAAAAAATAACTTTAGAAATTACCATATTACTCCATATAATGCAACCACTAATATGATTTGACATCATCTACTAATTCAAACACACTAATTCCACTTAATTCACATATTTGTGCAATGATGACAAAGTGCAACAGTTTAATCAAAAGAAATATGTTTATATATGAATCCTAAATAGAATTCTTTCTTCATTTACATAAAATTAAATTAAATAGAGAAATAAATTCAAGCTAATATCTTATTGATTCATCCCATTTCTATTTAAATAAAATTACTTTAGAAATTGTAATAGATATAATGTTAAGATCTCACATATACACTTATTACAATATAACAAAACTCTATATCACAATTGCATATTTATCACAAAATATATAATCAAGATTTATTCAGCACTAATATCTATCAACACTATATTTTATACAATGCTTAAAATAAAAACAAATTGAAAATAAACTTTAATAAACCAACCCTAACACCCAATAAATCAGGTCATTATTTTATTCCACAAAATAATTATAGAGGTTTGACAATTAGACATGAAATTCCAAGGAGATGAGTGAGACGGGTGATACATGCACTGAATGGATTCAATTTTGTATCTCCATCCAAACCTATTTTTTTTTCTCTTTTTCCACTTTAAAAATTAGACATGAGACTTACCATAAAAAGCAGGTCGTATATATTGGTGTAATGACAAGAACCACACAAATTGTCGATAATAATGAATGATGTAACGACATAATTAAATATTTAAAGTAAGTAATGTTTTGCTTTGGGATGCAAAATATTGATTGTTTGTCGTTAGTGTTTCGGAAGCCTCTAAAACGAATAAAATTTTACTTTGGTTTTGAATTTCATAATATAATTTTTTTCCTTCTTTTGAAAATATATAAATATATCAAAAATATATCTTATTCAGTTGTTTGGCTAATAAAAGATTGTTTCTATATATATTTTAGATTGTTCACTATGAATCTCTTAGACATATGTCACATTTACACTTCTTAGCCTCTGAATTTTTAGTAGTCTTGAGACATCAAAATTGAGTTATATGTGTAACTAACATGACTAATAAGATTTTTTTGGGGAATGAGATTTTACCTAGTGTCTATTATTTCACTGAAGATTGGAGCCATTTGCTCACCTAGCCATGGGGTAGCTATTTCTAGCTTTAGCTTTTGCTTACTGTTGTTAAGACTTTTAGTAGTTTACCATTATATGGTGATAAGATTTATAGTAGTTTATAGTTTTACTCTGTTATTGTGTTTTGACGCTAATAGGTTGTTGTTGATGTTGGGTTTATGCTATAGTTGAATTACTTTCATACTATTTATTTTAAAGGGACAACACCCTTTTTTTGCTTCTATTAATATAAAAAATATGTTTAAATATTGAATAATCATTTATTAATTTATAAAATAAATGTATAACTTAGAAAATATAATTTAGAAACAAATGATCTATATTTATATAGAAATGAATCTAAAGGAGAAAATAATTTTTTTCTAATTGATAATATCCTAATACATTATTTCTTATGACCATGATTAAATGGTCTAATTGATGCTATAATTAAAAAAAATGCTTTTTCTTTTTGGAGATGGCATCAAAATTGACTAAATAAAAGTTGAATATGTTACAAGTGTGATTGTCGCTGCATCAAAAGATCAACCTATCAATGCTCGATGCGACCACTAGACTTATAGAATCCATACGAGGTAGTTAGGCCATGTCACAAACTAGAGCGCAACACTACACAAGGAGACCAAGGGTGCACACCTTGCAACAATTCCCCCAGTGAAAGCATTGGGTTTGAGGGTAAAAGTACAAAGCTGTATCGCACTAGAGGACATTTTTACAGGTTCTGGTCAGAATGGGTCCGATTGGACATACATGGTGCATATGAGGCGCCATGTGGTGTCGATGTGGCAAGGGTGTTTCGGTCGAAACGGTTTCAGTCGGAATGGTTCCGGCCAGAACCCTTCCATGAAAAACTATATAAACCCGAAAAATGGGTTTGGTGGCTCATTCAAAGGACACTGTTTGGTCTAAGGGGGGTTCCGTCAGACCTAGTTTGGCCGAACTAGGTCCGGCCGAACCCCCCTAAGTGGCATCCCATGTGGCAACCAAATAAGCAAAAAAAGGTGAGTCACAAAAGTTCTCACTTATGGACATCAATTCTCTATCAAAATTTACCTTTCTCTAAAATCTAAAAATACTCTTTTGTAGAGCTCGGAGTCAAGATTATGGTCATGTAATTTTTATTATGTTTTGATTTCATATAATATATTATAAGTTGAAAATACTTCAAGTAGGTAATTTAACATTTAAGAACACGCTCGTTCGAAAAAATATTAAAAATAACATAACATGTCAAAAAAATTTAAAACTTATATTTAACACTAGAGGAGAGAGTCCTCTTCAAGAATATATAATTTTTCTTTTTTAAAGGTGTAGATTTGATAGGGAAAATTTGACGCAAATAAAAAATTGTTTATTTTGGGTAACACCGACTTTGGATAGTTATAACAGACAAAATATATACCGAAATCAAATCTTTCTTTTTTTATACACTAGCTATACATGTCATCTAAAACATATTATGGAATCAGAGGAAAAAAATATTATTTGCATATAGTTTGTTAACGCAAACTTGACCCTAAATTTTTAGCATATTTCAACAATAAAAAAATGGACTTTAAAAAGTAAAAAACTATGTCAATTTTCATTCAATTTTTTAAAAAAAAATTATAAGCATAAACTTCATCAAATTTTACACATTTCATTCGTTTACATCATCTTCAAATTCTAAACACAAATGCCACTTTTATGTCGTTAAAGTTGAAACATTTGCATGTTGTCATCCTTTTCCTTTATATAAGTGTGACACAAGTTTGTACTTTTACCCTTGAACCTGTGACCAAGCTCTGATATCACTTGTTACAAGTGTGATTGTCATTGCACCAAAAGATCGACCTATTAATGCCCAATACAACCACAAGGCTTATAGAATCCATAGGAGGCGGTTAAGTCATGTCACAAACCAAAGCGTTGCTCTGCACAAGGAGACCAAGGGTGTACACCTTGCAAAAAAAATGAAACTATTGCTATTTTTTTAAAAACAAATTACATTATTGCCAAATTTAAAGTTTAATAGAATAAATTTATAGATTATGTGACCTACAAATATATTTAGAAATGTATGCGAATAAAAATACCTTTTGATTTTGTATAAATTTTGTTTCAAAGACAGTCTTCTATTTTTCAAAAATTTTATCTTAACAATTTGATTATAGCATTTAAGCATATAGATTATTAACTATTCTTCAAACATGTTACACTAATACTAACTAACCACTTCGCAACCCTTATTTAAATTAGAATGCTATGACATTAATGCTTCAAAAAATATTACAAACACTATTAAATTATAATAATTGCTCTAATTAAACCTACTTGAGAGTGGCCTTAAACTTTCCAAAGGTAACTTTACTATATTGCATCCTCATTGCATAATCCAAAATCAAAACACTCTAAATTAATCTCCGAACATAAAAATATAAGATTATGTTTGAAGTTGCATGTATAAAGATAGGAAAATAGATAATCTTGTAGTGCATGGTTAAAATTCCTTATTATTATTTTTAATTTCTCTCTAAACTCAAGAAAAGGAACATTAAGAGGTCCTAACATAACCTTAGACCACTTGCAACACTTAAGGACATATATATATATATATATATATATATATATATATATATATATATCTATATATATATATATATATATCATAATTATATTAAATGTATTATTCTTTCATAATTGTATATTGTTCAAATCTTATTGATTCCTCTTTATTGATTTTAACATTGGATAAATATGTATACATAGTCATACCAAAATCTATAAAGTGTTAATAGACTACAATTGTTTAATGGAGCATTTGAGGAGTAGATGGTTTTCAAATTTTGGAGATGCGAAGGAGGATTAGGATGAGGATGATGCTCTAGGTGGATTTGATAGAGTTTAGGGGTGTTTATATGGATTTGAGCATCTTCCTATAGGTGTGGCATTTGGGATGTTGTTTTTAGGCCCCTTTGTTGCACTTTTTTTGGATCCTGGCCCCACTTGTTTGTCCTCGGTTCCTACAGGTTTATATGGTCTTTTGATGAGGTAGTTTTGGTTGTTGCATCTGCTTTGGCATTGGTGTCTAAGTTCTTTGGTGAGAGCCTTTATTTGTGGGTGCCTAACTTTCTAGGGACTATGGTTGGGTCTACCATTTGGTAGTTTTTGAAAGGCTTATGCACTTATCTCATTGGCTTTAAGGTACAATTCTAGGGTGTTGATGAATCTATCTTCTCTAATAACTAATCTTCTAGGGAGTTTCCTATATTCATTATGATTGTTTCTAGATGGGTTTCTCTAGTTGGCTTCCCTCTAGCTAAAAGAAGAGTTGTTTCTCATGTTTGTAGAGGAATCTCTATGGTACGGTCTGTTTGGACATGTTTTGGTATTCTCTCCCCTTATTTTCTTTTTTTGTAAGCAGTAACTACTGTTAGTCTTGGTGGATGCTCTCCATCTATTTGTTGGAGTTTCATCATTTTTGACAACTTAGAGGTTATGTATGCTTGGGTTGTGGAGGCCCCTTGGCTAGTTTTGTGTTTTTTTTGTCCCATTTTGAGTGGTTTTGGCATACTATGGAAGATGACACTTTTAGCCCTTTTATTATGGGCTATTTGGTTAGTGAAGTTTGGATGGTGGTTTGGTTGCCCTGCTTTATGTCAAGCTTCATATTTTTCTAAATCTTTAGCCATGTGAGCCCCATGGATTTTCCTAATGATGGGGATGTGGAAATAGATAAAGTGATTATGGGTATTCAGAGTATGATGGATGCCCCATATGTGATCCCTTGTGTTATGGAGGTTTTGTGGAAGCTGATAGATAGGGTCATACTCCCATTTTCTAATGATGATATTTTGGGATCGTTTACTCCTCTCATTGGTTTTAGATGATGTACTTTTTGGTGATGAAATATATGGCTTGTCATTTTCTATTTGATAGTGTATGTAATGAAAACATTATTCTAACTAGGAATGCAATTGTGAACTAAGAAGTTCAACTAATAAACCCAAAACAACATATTAAGATTAGACAAAAGAGAACTAAAATACCAAAATAGCCAAATAAATTACAAACCTATTAAACCAAACAATTCTCCTTGATGTGTATATTTTGTCCAATATTGGGTATGTGTGCTCAAAGATTGTTTTCTCAAGCTTCAATGGATGTAGAATTTTTTTGGCATTATAAGGCTACATATGTTGATTTTGGCTCTCAAAATGACATTATAAATTTTCTTGAAATAGTGGATGATTTGTGAAGGGAAGAGGGCTCAATTTATAGGCTAAGAGAGGGTCAAATATAGGGATAGGATCAAAATTTCAAGAGTGGCTAGGATGCATTTGAGCGTGAGCACATGGATTGTGCTTCTTCCAACTCATAGCCTTGTGACAAGTGTCACAAGGAGAGAGCTTGAGAGGACATTAGGGTTTGGGGAGACATACCATAAAGGAACGTATTGTCTCAAATCCCAAAGGTCAAGCCTTGAGGAATGTGACCATTTTAGGAAGTGAGAATGGGGGACAAAGCTATAAGAATGTGGTTGAGGGTGTAAGATAATTTAAGGTTGACAAGTGGAGAGGGAGTTGGGATTGGGGTTGAAAAGACATGGGGTTGACTTTGGTATGGCTTAGGAATTCTTAATCTTCAAGATTAAGGTTGTGCAAATGTTTAGTGGATAATTACGCTAGGATTATGAGGCAAGTGAGAGAATTAGGAGGATGTGATGGGAGGAGAGAGATTGAGTGGAGGGTTAAGTTAGCTAATCAAAGGTAATTAGCCAACTAAGTGAGGTTAGTATGTGTGAATGGGTTGGATTGAGTTATAGCCAAGGGTTAGTTGGTTAGAGGATGGTTAGGTTAGGGTTAAAGTTAGGAGCCATGTGCTCAAATATATTAAATAGGGTTTATTTAATCAAAAGAAGAATGAAGGGATAACATTAATTAATTAAATCAAGTAATAGTATTTGTCTTAATTGATAGAAGAAAGGGGATGTAATTAATTAAATGACTATAAGTTTCCATTAGATAATTAATTAGACTATAGTTAATTAATTAAATTAATTAACTAGTGGGATGACATAAATAATTAAATATAAAATATTTAACCAATAATACCCTAGGAGAGAACTAAATTTGATTATAATAATGTAATCATATTTAGGTGTCTACATCTTGCCCCTCTTTGAAATAGTGTTAAAATAATGCTATTTCAAAGATGTTTAAAATTTTGACGACACGAATAATAAAAGGCAATAAGGTTGTCCCAGACTATGGGAAAGGACGTTGGTTAGACCAGTGATGCCCCCTTGAGAAGGTGGCTAGGAAAGAAAAAAAGGGGTTCAGGTGACATCTCAAAAATAAATTTTCCTCGAAGGATAGAAGAAAGGGGAAGGGAAACATGCCTAAATTATGTCATCAAAATGCAAAAATAAAGGTCCCTAGGAGAAATGGGGTGAGAGAAGGTGACCCAGGGGTGGAGGCGTTGAAAGAGGTTCCATAGAAGGGTCCCTTATAAGGGAAGGAGGGTCAAAAGTGAGCTCTTTTGTACACATAGCTTTTGGAAAATGAAGCCTTGAGTTGCTTTTGAGTGTGTTCAGATCATTTGGAGAGATGGCACAACTGAAGCACTAGATGGACACAGTGAAGAGCGTAGGGCATCGTTGGATGGAGGACCGACATGTAGGATCCTAAAACTAGCCTTGTCATTTGATATTTTTACATTTATTACTCATTTTAGGATTATATTTCATGTTCCCATAGAGATCAAGAACAACGAGAATGAGCTCACATCCCATTGGTCGAGGGGGTTAAGAGTAGGGTTTGGGATTAGAGATGCATTTTTTGTGGGATCATGAAGGGGGAGAAAGGCTTATGAATTTGTCATGGGAATGCATTCCCAACCTGATTTGTTTACCGGAATGCATTCTCTCATGGGATGGGAAGGATGGTTGGCAGGAATGTAGTCCCGCCGAACAAGGGAGGGGTAGTTTAGGATTGTCGCGAGAATGACTTCCCATGTGGCATGAAGGAATGTGTTGTATGATTACATCTCTACAGTGCAGGACCACATGAACTAGGGGCTTTTTTGAGATTACAAGAAGGAATGTATGGATTGTGGGAACTGGAAAAAAGGCTTAGAGGAAAGGGACGAGGGTTAATGGGTTAGGAAGAAAAGGGGTTTGGGGATAGAATATCGTAAAAAGATCTGACATGGACTACATTTTTATTTTTGTAGTGGTTGGTGGATAGGTTGATGTGGCGAGAGAGACATGTAGCCATTCTGAGGGTAGTGGATCATTTCATACCTATTGACTGTGTACGAATAGATGCGATTGAGTTGGGGTACCTTGCAAGGATACCTCATCAGATAACATATATGGTGATGGTGATAGTCTTATGTGAGAGATGAAAATTGAAGATAGCTACCTTTCACCTGCCCACTAGGTGTTAACTTGTGGTGACTGATAAGGAAAGTACTATCCAAGAAGTGGCAAAAATATTGTATAATATGGCTTAGGGTTAGGGATTTCATTATGTATGATTTTAGTACTTGTGGTAGAATTGAGCTGTAAGGGATTACATATTGTAATCAGGTTGTAATCACTGGATAATAATAATATTGGACTCACTGTTGGTGGACGTAGCCCAAGGATTCGGTGAACCACGTTAAATATTTGTGTATTGTGTTCTCTTTTGTGTGGTTTATTATTTTTCCTGATATTGGTTATATTTGCATGTAATTTCTATTTCTGCCTTGTTAATCCTAACAAGTGGTATCAGAGTGAGGTTAATTCATTCATTCTTTCATCTATTCTCTGAAGCAGGTCTCATGAGTCAGTGGGAGAGTCTCTCGATTAAGTGGGAGAAATGGCAGACGAGGGTAGGCTGAAGGTTGATAAGTTTAATGGGAAGAACTTCCAGTTATGGAAGATGCAAATGGAGGACTATCTCTATCAGAAGGATCTATGGTGGCCATTAGAGGGAATAGCCAAGAAAGAGGCAACAATGTCTCAGAATGATTGGGATATTTTGGATAGGAAGGCACTGGGGAGTATTCATCTATGCCTGGCACAATTAGTGGCATTCAATATTACTAGAGCAATGAAAGCTAAAGATCTGATGGATACCCTAGTGAAGTTGTATGAAAAGCCTTCAACTTCAAACAAGGTATTTCTTATTAAGCGTTTATTTAATATGAAAATGGTAGAAGGTGGATTAGTTGCTGATCATTTGAATGAGTTTAATACAGTTACAAGTCAGTTAGCCTTAGTTAAAATTACTTTTGATGAAGAGGTTAGGGATCTCTTGATTTTGTGCTCTTTGCCAAAAAGTTGGAATGACTTGGTAATGGTTGTTAGTAATTCTATTTCTGGTTCTAATACCCTAAAGTTTGATGATGTTATTGGTGTTATATTGAGTGAGGAAATTCATAGGAAAAGCTCAGGGGAATCTACATTGGGTAGTATATTAAACGTAGAAAGCAGAGGCAGAACAAGAGATAGAGGAAACAACTTTGGAAATCATGGAAAATCACAAGGGAAGTCAAAGGGAAAGAGGTCTCAGTCAAGAGGACCTAGCGACTGTTGGTACTGTGGAAAACCAGGACATAAGAAGAAAGATTGTTGGTCTCAGAAGAAAGATCAAGGAGACAAACATGATGGAAACAAGGAGGCAAATGTGGTAAGTAACAAATCCGAAGAGGATGCTTTGCTCTTGTCTTTAGAAAATGTTGATGATTCATGGGTGTTAGATTCAGGGGCTTCATTTCATGCTACACCCCATAGAGGTTATTTTGTTGATTATGTCCAAGGGGATTTTGGGCTAGTTTATTTGGGAGATACTGAACCCTATCAAATTGTTGGAAAAGGGAAAATCAAGATTAAGTTTCACAATGGGAATCATTGGCTACTACAAGAGGTAAGACATGTTCCAAGGCCGAGTAGAAATTTAATTTTCGCAGGGCAACTCACTGATGAGGGTTGCACAGTTACTTTTAATGATAAAAATTGGAAGGTTTCAAAAGGTTCCTTAGTAGTAGCAAAAGGTGTGAAAGTAGGCACCTTATATCTTTGTACAGGTCATACTATTCCCTCTACTTTAATTGTTTAAGAGAAAAATGAATGTTCAGGAACAGTTGCTGCAGTTGAGCAGGTATAACAAGAGACAGTTGCTGGAGATTCTGAAACAGCGCCGTGGCACAATAGACTTGGGCACATGAGTGAAAAAGGTATGAAATTACATCATTCAAAGAAAGCTCTACTAGGTCTGAAATGTGTTAATATGGATTTTTATAAAAGTTGTGTATGGAAAGCAAAAGAGAATCAGTTTTGTAAAGAGTGGGAAGGAAAAGAAAGATGAAAAATTAGAGCTTGTGCATACAGATGTATGGGGTCCAGCCCAGGTATCTTCTCTTGGTGGCTCTTAGTATTATGTTACATTCATTGATGATGCAACTAGGAAAGTATGGATATATTTCATTAGACAAAAATCTGATGTATTTCAAACTTTTAAGAAATGGAAATGCTTGGTTGAGAATGAGGCAGGTAAAAGGTTAAAATGTCTCAGATCTGATAATGGTGGTGAGTATTGTAGCACATAATTTGAATATTATTGTTCCTCTAATGGTATTCGTAGGCAAAAAAATGTACCAAGGACTCCACAAGAAAATGGAGTGGCTGAACGCATGAACAGGATAATAATAGAGCGTGCAAGGAGTATGAGGTTGCATGCTAGGCTACCCAAAAACATGTGGGTAGAGGTTGTGAACACTGCTGTTTATTTAATCAATAGAGGCACCTCTACTCTTTTGGACTATGGTATTCCAGAGGAAGCATGGAGTGGTAAGAAGGTGAGTTATTCTTTCCTCAAAACCTTTGGTTGTGAAGCTTTTGCACATATAGATTCTGAAAATAGAACCAAGTTGGAAGCTAAGTCAAAGAAATGTGTATTTGTTGGATATGGCATTGATGAATTTGGTTATAGGCTTTGGGATTTTGAAAATCATAAATTGTAAGAAGTAGGGATGTCATATTCAATGAGAAAGTATTGTACAAAGATCTGTTGCAGCAGCATGAGAAGAAGGAAAATGACTATGTAGTACTAGATGATACTCCAAAAGATGATGTTCCAATAGTTTCTTATGCTCTGCAACAACAACAACAACAAAAAATGCCACACACCCCAATGAATGTTAGATGGTCAACAAGGCTAAGTAGACCTCCAAAGAGATTCTCTCCCTCTTTGTCTTCTATTTTATTAACAGATGCTGGTGAACCTGAATGTTATAATGAAGCTGTGTAGGTGGATACAAAGCTTCAGTGAGAGCCTGCAATGATAGATGAAATGGACTCTTTGCTGCAAAATCAAACATGGGATTTATGTAAGTTACCTACAGGTAAAAGGGCTTTACAGAATAAATGGGTTTACAGGATAAAAGAAGAGGATGGAGGTAAGAAAAGATTTAAAGCTAGGTTAGTTGTAAAAGGATTTGCATAGAAAAAGGGTATTGATTTTGATGAGATATTTTCTCCAGTTGTTAAAATGACTTCTATCCGTACTATTTTAAGTATTGTGGCTACTAAAGATTTGCATTTAGAGCAGCTTGATGTTAAAATAGATTTTCTTCATGGTGATTTGGATGAAGAAATATATATGGTCTAGCCACAAGGATTTGACGTCAAGGGTAAGGAGAATTTGGTGTGTAGATTGCAAAAAAGTTTATATGGCTTGAAGCAAGCACCTCGGCAATGGTATATTAAATTTGACACTTTTATGAATAAGCATAGATACAGTCAGTGTCATTCTGACCATTGTGTTTATTTTAAGAAGTTAGATGATGACAACTACATTATTTTATGTTTATATGTTGATGATATGCTTGTAGCTGGGTCTAACATGGATCACATTAAGGGGTTAAAACAATAGTTAGCACATTCATTTGCTATAAAGGATATGGGGGTAGCAAAACAAATCCTTGGTATGAAAATTTGTAGAGATCGAAAAAATACGAAGTTGTCTCTATCTCAGGCTGATTATATTGCGAAGGTCTTGTAATGTTTCTCTATGGAGAATGCCAAAGCTATCAGCACACCTTTGCTTGGTCATTTGAAATTGACTAAGGAGATGTGTCGTAAGACATCAGAAGAAGAGGCTAAAATGTCCAAGGTACCTTATGCTTCAGTTTTAGGGAGCTTAATGTATGCTATGGTATGTACTAGGCAAGACATTGCACACGCAGTGGGAGTCATTAGCCGATATATGAGTAACCCTGGTATTGAGCATTGGAATGTAGTCAAATGGATTCTCAGATATTTGAGAGGTACATCCAGTAAGTGTTTACACTTTGGGGGTTCTACTACTATTATACAAGGCTATGTTGACTCAGATTTGGCAGGAGATATAGATAGCAGGCGGAGTACTATAGGTTATGTATTTACTATTGGTGGGACAACAATGAGTTGGATTTCTTGACTACAAAAGGTGGTTGCTTTATCCACTACAGAGATAGAGTATGTTGCTACTACAGAGGCAGCCAAGGAGATGATATGGCTTCAATTATTCATGGAAGAATTGGGACATCCATAGACGGATAATTTTTTGCATACAGATAGCCAAAGTGCCATTCATCTTGCGAAGAATTCTGCTTTGCACTCAAAGACAAAACACATACAGTTGCAGTACCATTTCATTCGGTCAGTTTTGGATGATGGGAAGTTAAAGATAGAAAAGATTCATACAAATGATAATCCAACAGATATGTTTACAAAGGTAGTAACAAGGGAGAATTTGAACTCATGTTTAGCTTCAATTGGTCTTCTAGATTGAATAGAATAAAGGAACAACTGAGTCCATGGTGGTTTGATCCAGTGGGAGCCTCATATGGTAGCGGTATTGCTACAGGATCGGTCTCCAAGTGGGAGGTTTTTTAGTGTGGATATTGATCAATCACCAAGTGGGAGATTGTTAGCTTGTGGTGACTGATCAGGAAAGTACTATCCAGGAAAGTGGAAAAAATATTGTATAATATGGCTTAGGGTTAGGGATTTCATTATGTATGATTTTAGTACTTGTGGCAGAATTGAGATGTAAGGGATTACAGATTGTAATCGAGTTGTAATCATTGGATAATAATAATATTAGACTCGTTGTTGGTGGATGTAGCCCAGGGATTGGGTGAACCATATTAAATCTTTGTGTATTGTGTTCTCTTCTATGTGGTTTATTGTTTTTCCTGATATTGGTTATATTTGCATGTAATTGTTATTTCTGCCTTGTTAATTCTAACACTAGGGAGATGATGGCCACTGTTGAGGATGTATACCAAATCTTTAATATTCCTATTAGCAGTACAAAGGTGGTGGTAGGGGATGCGACATGGGATGAGGCGACACGAGATTTATTCAGTTAGGAATGGAGGGTAGTGTTGAGACATGGGAATTTGACCGTAGATAATTATCTGGATTAGGCACTAGTGGCCTAGCGGATTTACTTTTATGTCTGGATTAATAGGGGTACATTTCCCCAGACACGGGGGTATTGGAGTTACACTGAGATTAATATCGATGATTGTACAAATCATAGATGCAGGACAATTGGTGACCTAGGGGATATTAATGGTGGCGGATTTGTACCAAGATTTACATTAGATTACTTACCATGGTGGGGAGGGAGAGGGTCAGATTATTGGTTTTTTGACCTTGCTATAATTGTGGGGTTAGGATCATATTATGATGCTATGGCTGATGGGGAGGAGGGATAGACAAGTTGAGGAGAGGATCATATACATCTGGATAGAGCCATTGACTTATCATCACAATGATGTTGATTTTTGGAAGGAGACACTAAATAGAGTGAGGGATGACATTACTTGAGGCCATACATGACAATAGGGCCATGGGCTGAGGATCAGAGGGAGTTTACTTATGCTATCACACCCATATACATATTTAGACATTGAGATTATGTCATTGAGAAGTACATGGACAATCAAGAGGTGATTCAATTTGGGTTTACACATGGGTTACTCGACCCTACACATTGGTATCAGCGGGTTTCCCAAGAGAGGATGTTGGAGTTTGGGTCTCCATCAAATAGGGATGGATTGATAGCGACTTAGAGGATGATGTAGCTTGTACATTGGGATTGGCATGAGGGTTCAACATATGCAGGGGTGATGAAAGAGTATAGAGCATGGTTTTGGGAACCTTGGGTGGTGGGAAGATCAGGTATGCCATATCATTCAGAGAGACAAAGGATTTTTGTTGCTACAAGGGTTAGGGGAGGGAGATAGAGAGGATATAGATGGAGAGCTATTGAGGTAGTGCAACAAGTTAAGGCAACAACAAGGGAAGTGGCAGGAGGTAGAGCACCATTGAGGTAGAGAGTAGTTATTAGAGGACCAGGGGGGGAGGAGATGAGGTGGGGGGCAGAGGAGACAAAGATGAAGGAGATGAGGTGGGAGGAGGAGATGCCATGGAGGTGGATGTAGGGGGAGGATATGGTGGAGGAGAGACCATACAGGGTTTGGGGGCACTGCCCTCAAACACATAGGACTCATAGGCACCGCCATAACTATTCTTAGGGAGCAAAGGGGGATCCTCATCATCTCGTGGAGATGATTAGAGTAGTTGAGTTCTTTACAGGCAGTGTATGCAGCTACCAGCCAAATTTTGAGAGACACCCAACAAGAGAGAGATGGGGCCCAGGCAGAGTGGGACAAGATACAAACTAAGGTACATGATTTGATTTCTCAAGTGGCCAAGCTGATAGGGTAGGGGGTGAGGTGAGGGGAGAGAGGGATAGCCTCTAGGGATAGGTGGCTTAGTTGATGGCCAATAGTTTTGAGATCATTGAGGAGAGAGACATGTACATGTGTGAATAGATAAGAGTGGGATATACTGCAAAGGGAGAGGGATGGGTTGCTACTGGAGATTGGGTCACTGAGGGAAGAGGTAGTAGATGGGGACAGGGAGGGAGGTGCAAATACTGCAATAATTTTGAGACTCAGTGTCAAGTTAGTGGAGGCTAGAGAGAAGGTGGGTTAGTATAGGGCTATGTATCACACACTCATGCCATGGGATAGGAGGGATTCTTATAGGTTAGTGGGGGATCACTAATGATAGGTGCATGGCCAAGAAGACAGACAAGGGGACTAGACATGGGGGTGGTTCTTCTCACAACACCTAGGGAAAAACACATAGCCACTAGTCAAGGCACAATCATAGTCATAGATAGTCATTTGGGGGTTTCAGTATATATGCAGGAGGCTGAGGGTTTAGATACAAGTGCCTTAGGGGGAGACAAGAGACATGGATTGTGAGGCTAGTTATAGGGCATACAATACAAGGTACATGTACAGGGGTTTATATCACCATAGAGAGGCCACATGCATGGATTATAAGGATTCAGATGTCATCAAGTTCCCTTGTCTAGGATCCATCACAGGTTGCACTGCTTCAGGACCCCACATAGGACCCATAGAGCCAGCCCCCCACAGGAGAGCCACATGAGCAGTGATATATTCCATTTTTTATGTGACATTATTCTTTTTAGGGCACATGACCCATGATGTACCTTATGTATCAAATATATTTATTATTTAATGGATATTAGACATTGGATCATATTTTTATTCTTTCATGGACATTCTTTTGGAGAGATATTATTTTTTGGGATAATATATATATGACCCCTAATATAGACAACTTCATTATATCCCAAGGGAGGTATATCCCTCAAATTTTTTATTTTGAAAGAAATCAATCACACTTGGAGGCCCATTTCTAGTGCCACAACTTCTCTCCTTTGTTTATTGGACTTCCTTCCTTTGGTCTTCTTTCCACTCCCTAGAAGGTTGAAGGCAACTTTATTTGTGTAGCCAACATCAACATTTCTTAGTTCCCCTTGTTCCATTTCATCTTTTGATTCCCTGTCCTTATCCGATTCCAAATTTGTGCCAATGACCAGCTCATCCTCCTTGAAGATCCCTAATTCTCTTATTATCGAAGAAATTCTAGACACCAGATGTATTGTTAATTGAGTGCTTTGGGCCTTATGATCTATAATTATGGATTCATTATCCACATTATCCTAGCTTGAACAATTTTCTTTCTCCTCCAACACTTTCCCTTGCGAGTCCTTAGGGATCCATAATTCTAAGTTTTTCTAGGGCAACCAACACTCCTTTGTTGAGTGGTTCCTTTTCCTGCAGTGGAGACAGTAAAATTTCTCCTCTTCAACCTCAATTGGATGAATCTAATTCGATCCCCTAACTTTTAGTGATATTTTCTTAGGAATTTTTGTTACAATAACAATCTTCAACCTCGTGTAATGAAATAAATCGCTATTGGCAATATCCAGATCAATGTATACCAAAGTTCCCAACGATCTGTCATTTTTTTTCTAGTGCCTCTTCTATCCAATATTCTATAAGATTATTTAACCTAATCCATAATGGTTTCTCTATAAGACCCTGGTTCATTCTTCCTCTGTAGTGAAAAATATCCACAAAAAACCTTCTGAGAATGAATTTGATTAGCAATCGTGTCTTCCTGGCATCCTCATCCCATTTGGTAATCTTTGTTTGCTCAGCCCTAGTTCCAACAAATCTGCAAATAAACCCTAATTTAGCCATGTACTTAATATCCTCTCCAACTTCTGCAGTAAGATCAACCTCTTGCCCCCATCTGAATATATTTCATCAAACACATACTTATTGTAGGTGGTGGCTTCCATACAATCATATGATATCCCCACAAGAGGTCATGACTGGAGAACACCCTCAACAATAGTTTAATCAAAATTTTGTTTATCCCCACCATTTTTTTCACTATTGTTGAGCATGGATCGCTCCTGACTTAGAGGCTGACATGGCATTTTCCAACCCCAAGCTCCCATAACTTTCAGCTTCAGCCTCCCCCTGTGGTCATCTTCTTCTCCGTGGTGCTCTTCAGGAGGCACAACATTATCTTGTGTAGTCCTTATATGCCTTTCGCATTCACCCTTTGCTTTCACTCTGCATTTGCGCTCTTGGTTTCACACAACTCCATTTTTTTAAATAAATTAACATCACCCTTGTTTTGTTTCTTATTAATCAAAAAAATATTTTAAATAAGTTTATTAAATTATTCTATTTATCTTTTTCTTTTTTTTTCATATAACAAAATTATATGTATTTTTTTATTCTTATAAAATTTATTAAATATTTAAAATTTTAATTATTTTATTACGAAAAAAAAACTCTACAAGTGACAACCCCTACGGCCCTACAAGGAGGTCTTCCCCTGATAGTGGGAGTCCATCCTCCCTCTCTCCTTTGAAAAATGCATTTACTATGTTTTATTTCTAATTTATTAGTTTGATGGGTGCCTTAAACTGGGTTTTACTTCCTCTCTGGATGACGGTAGTATTCCTAACAACGCATAGGCTAGGGTTAGGTCATTTAAACAAGCACTTGCAGAGGATCCCACCATTCTAGAAGGTGATCCATTCACTTTGTATAATGGAGATGCATCCTCAATCTCACCAACAACCCATAATGAAGGTAAGGTCCTCCCCACCCACATCATTGTTAAGCCTAATTTCCAAATGTCCTTAGCAATTGATGCAAACAAGTTGAGGCTTAGGAATTTAGTGGTTATTATTACTACTCAAGACATCACAAAGCTTCCATCTCACAATTTCCTAAATGATTGGTTGCATAAAATATGGGGTGTTAAATTTGGGTTTTAGTTTTCTTATTTTTGAATGATTCAAAAAGGGATTTTTTGGTTTTTTTCCTCAAACCGTGATAGCCAAAAGGAAGTTATAAACAAACAATTATAGAGGATTGGTAACTATTATTTCAGAGCCATTTCATGGGCTCCCAATTCCAATCATGTGCAAATTGTAGCACCTTCATGCCATAGGTGGTTAACCATTGGAAACACCCCCCCTTTATGTGGAATTTCTTAACCCAGACACTGGAAACTATTGGCAAGGTTATTCGAATGGACAAGTCTAATACCCCACTTCTACATACAAATGCTAGGGTTTTAATGTCTTTAAATCCTAGTCTTGATTTACCTAAGGAAATCTTATTTTGATATTGAAGGACACAAGTTTTCTTGCCCCCATGTTTTTCTTTGAGGTATCAATGCATGTCTTCTTTGTAGGAGGGGGGACATTTGAGGAACAATTTCCCTCTTCTCAATATCAAGATTAAATCTTGACCTCAAACTGCTTCTAAAATCTTGCTAACCAACCAAATGCTAAATAAATTACCATGCCTCCTCCTCCACTCAGCCCTATAGCCCCTCCTATTGGCTTATTGACTGCTGAAGTCAAATATGTCAACATCCCCTCTCTTGTTAAATCTATGAATGTACTCAATGATTCTTTTAAAAAGAAACCTATTGTGCCTCCACCCATTAATAAGTACATTCCACATGATGAACTATAACTGATTTAGAACCTGATTGAAGAATCTGTGATTTAAGATCACCAAGTTGATTGATTAGATATGTAATATGATTAAATCAGTATTATGTTGTCATTGATGTCAACTAGTTTGACAACACTTATCTTGTAAGTTACTATACCGAAACATCTATAGAAAAGGAGTGAAAGAGATGAAGAACATAAATATCTACATGAGGAAGATGGATATGATAGATGAGGATAAAGAATACATTGAGTAACTTATTGATGAGTCTATGACCTTATGATATTAACTTGATTATGTTTCATTCGTCTATGATGAGGAAAAGAGCTGAAAGACACAAAGTAGTGTTGTCTGTTGATGAAGCATTTTAGTATACACGGATGGAGTGTAGTGTATACTGAGCACAGTGTAAACTGAGCTTGTGTTCACCGATGCATTTCTTTGTTAACTGAGAAGAACATAATGAATTAAATGATTAGTTTAGCCGATAAGATTGATGAGCTGGAAAGTGTATGATTTCGAGGTAACAAATAAAGTTTGTTACACAGATAGATGACTAACAAAATTCAGGAAAGCTCTAAAGGATGAGAATCAAATGTTTTATTGACACAAGTGCCGAGGTATGTTTAAGAGGCAAAATCAATGAAGATGATTAAGTGGCAAAATTTGATGGAGCAGAAGAAAATGATTTACATGTCTATATAAAAGACTGGAGATTTCATAATGAGCATGATGTCGGAAGAAAAGGAAACTGTAGAATCATCGCGTGAACAAGTTTTCATGCATTCTGATCATACTGGTTAAGGAGAACCCTATTGTAGAGCATTATCGAGTGACAAAGAGTGATTACCGACGAACAGTAAGTTGATATATTGTTGAATAAAAAATGTTACATTGATCAGAAAGATTTGTATGAGCTGAACATTAATCTATATATTTGCAATTGAAGTTGTATTAAGATGGATCACCTTCTGTTACATATTTAACCATTGTACATAGTCAAATCTCTTAACCAAGTGGACTAAGAAAGTCTTATTATGTATCATTCATAGAATGAACATTGTTATCCTGTCAACCCCAGAGTGCCTCCTGGTTGGATGATAACAGTTGGTCTTAAATCCTCTAAAAAGGTCACATCTAACAGTGTGTTTGTAACCTTTAACAGGGTTGGGTCTTCACCGAACTCACTTCAAAAGAGTGAATATTTTGGGTTTCAGGTCCCAGGTGGTTTTTCCCTTCACAAGGTTTCGATGTTAAATCTCTTGTGTTATGTGTTGATTGTGATGTTTGTTTTGATGTCATATTTACATGTTGCATATTTGATTTGATTGGTAATTGTTATATATTTTAGACTGGTAATCAGTAAATGCACAGACAGTAAAGTTATTTTAAGTTACCGAGTAGCAGAAATTGAAGTATTTGTTTTTGGATTATACATTTTGTATTGGGACAGTTATTAACTAATTCACCCCCCTCTTAGTTATTCTAATAAATGGTATCAGAGCATTGGTTGCTTTGAATAGAGTTTTAAGGACTTTAGTACAAAGATCTCAAGATGTATAAGAGGGAAGTGCCAAGACTGAACAAAGAGAACTTCACAGTATGGCAACGCTGGATGAAGTTACGCATATCTGGAATTGGGAATGCTGCACTAGAATTGATGGAGAATGGCTATATAGAACCAACACCAGGTCCCCTGACACTTGATCAACTAAAAGATAGGCATGAACACAATGTTACTATGATGGAAATTGTTGTTGCCTGTACCGATGCCGAATTTGAAGATATCAAAAGCTGCACTACTGCAAAATCCATGTGGGATAAACTTTCTCAAGTTTACAGTAGAGATGCAAATGTCAAAAGAGCTAGGGCGGAAATCTTAAGAGGCAGATTCGATGATATGAAGATGAAAGAAGGTGAGAATATTGTGCAATACAAAAATAGACTGAAAGAGGTAGTACATGCTATTAGAGCATCTGATGGAGTCATTAGTGAAGAAACAGTTGTAAGCAAAGTACTTAGAACCTTATTTCCGGTTTACACAATCAGAATATCTACTATTCATGAAACAAGGTTTGCATCTAGTAATGTATGTACACTTGACAATATGATTGGTAAAATTACAACCTTTGAATTAAATAGCTTTGATAATAGGGTTGTTCCATTTGTGGAATCCGCTTTCATGTCTTCTTTGAAGATTAGTAAGTCTAGCAGGAATAATAAAAATGGTGATAGTGACAATAATACCAATGATGATCTTGATGAACTTGAAGCTCTTATGGCCAGAAGATTACCCAAAGGTAAAGGAAGGTATAGAGGTAAGCGACCTTTGGCATGCTTTAACTGTAAAGAGGTTGTCCACATCATTGCTAGATGTCCACATAAGAAAGATGATGAAAGAACCAAATATCGATTTGAAGGAAGCTATGGGAGAAGATTCAACAGAGGCTACCGACACAATAGAGATAACTGAGACAGTAATGAAAAAGGGAAAAAGGTATGTTTCATAGCCGAAGATAATGAATCTAAATCTCATTTTGATGATGATGTAGAAGTTGTATTTATTGCTATGAAAGATGACTCGGAGGAAGAAGAAGAAAAACATGAAGAAACAACACTGATCTCTAAAGTTAACAAAAATAATACTTGGATCATAGACAATGGCTATACACATCACATGACTGGTGATGAAGAGAAATTTGATCAACTTGATGAATACAATGGAGGATCAGTTAAGATGGGTAATGACACACCCTATATGGTAAGAGGTAAAGGATCCTTGATGATAAATGATATGATAAAATGTGATAATGCTTATTGGGTAGATGGACTAAACTATAACTTGTTAAGTGTGGCACAACTGATTAATTTAGGTCACCGAGTTGCTTTTGAGAGAAAGAAAGTGAAAATCTTTGATGATGGAGGAAGACTAGTTGGAACTGGAGCACAATCAAGAGGTAATCTATTTTATCTTGATACTGATGAGTCTTCTTGCTTGATGATGAAAAATGAAGGTGCTTGGTTGTGGCATAAAATGTTATGCCATGTGAACTT
This sequence comes from Chamaecyparis obtusa, assembly GCA_027943335.1. NCBI lineage: Eukaryota > Viridiplantae > Streptophyta > Pinopsida > Cupressales > Cupressaceae > Chamaecyparis > Chamaecyparis obtusa. Next base: position 428,760 of record BSBK01008540.1, read on the forward strand.
TGATAACATGATTAAGATTAGTAAAAGGAAAAGAGTTAGAGGGCTGCCTAACTTGTCAAAGCCGGATCATGTTATGTGTCATGAATGTCAGCAAGGGAAAATGACTAAATCTAGTTTCAAAAGTAAGGATTATTCAACAAAGAAGATACTTGAGTTGGTTCATACCGACCTATGTGGTCCTATGAGAACTCAAAGTTATTATGGTGATAAATACTTTATTCTTTTTGTTGATGACTATACTAGAATGATAACTGTTACGTTCTTAAAAGAAAAATCTGAAGCATTTAAGATGTTTAAGTGGTATAAAGCTAAGGTAGAAAAAGAGACTGGTAAGGAATTGAGATGCCTAAGATCTGATAGAGGAGGTGAATTTATCTTTGATGAATTTACTAATTTCTGTAATGAGCATGGTATTAAAAGATAGGTCTCTGCACCAAGGACACCTCAACAAAATGGGATTGCTGAAAGAAGGAACAGGTCAATAGTTGACTATGCTAGGACACTAATGCTGTAAAATAATGTTGCTCAGACATACTGGAGGGAAGCTATCAGTACAACTATTTATGTTTTGAACCGAGTTCAACTAAAGAAGGACACCAACAAGACACCCTATGAGTTGTGGTTTGGACACAAATCTACTCTAAGTTATTTCAGAATTTTTGGAAGCAAATGTTTTATTCTGAAAGATGAGAGAAATGGTAAATTTGACTCAAAAGGTGATGAAGGGATATTTCTAGGATATTCCAATAAAAGAAAAGCATATAAGTGTCTGAATAAAACTACTAATAAAATGATTGAAAGCACTAATGTCGGAGTTGATGAGTTTGATGAAAAGAACATAGAGGAGAACACAAAGGAACTAGAAGACTATAGTAGATTCACTTACATTGAACAACCAGAGTATCTACTGAAGCCGCAGCCTATGATAACCGGTCAGCAGGAAAACAATACTGAACAACAGGAAAGAGAAATCGATGAGCAGGATGGCCCTACCGAGCAAGCAAATGAACCTGCACAGAATGAACAAGAAAGAAGAAATAGGATATTGGCAAGTTTTGTCAGAAGACATCATCCTGAAACACAAATTATTGGAGACAAACAAGCTGGCATGCAAACAAGGAGTAAAGAAAGACAAGGTACATGTCTATTTTGTGATTATGAGCCGAAAAATGTGAAAGTTGCATTAGAAAATGATGAATGGGTTAATGCAATGAAAGAGGAAATAGAACAGATAGAGAAGAATAAAACCTGGACCTTAGTACCCCGACCTAAAGATAAGAATGTTATCGGTACTAAGTGGATATTCAGGAACAAGCAGAATGAGAATGGAGAAGTAACAAGAAATAAAGCTAGATTGGTATGTAAAGGATATGCACATGAGGAAGGAATTGATTATGGTGAAACATTTGCACCTATTGCTAGATTGGAAGGAGCCAGAATGCTACTTGCATATGCTGCACACAAGAAATTCAAGGTTTATGAAATGGATGTCAAGTTAGCATTTCTAAATGGAATACTTGAAGAAGAAGTCTACATAGAACAACCTGAAGTGTTCGTTGATCCAAAAAAGAAAGATATGGTATGTAGATTACATAAAGATTTATATGGTTTGAAGCAAGCACTGAGAGCCTGGTATGAGAGGCTGCATACTTATTTGTTAAGTATAGGATTTGTAAGAACAAGTGAGAACAACAATCTGTATATGAAAGGAGATACTGATGATACAATTCTTATTGCTGAAATTTTTGTGGATGACATTATATTTGGAGGTCAAGATCAAATCTATAAAGCCATTTCTGATGAAATGAGGAATGAATTTGAAATTTCTATGTTCAGAGAGATTAAGTGCTTTCTAGGACTACAAGTGATTCAGCAGAGTGATGGGATATTCATCTCACAATCAAAATATATCAAAGAAGTATTGAAGACATTTGGCATGGAAGATGCTAAACCTGTGGGAACACCGATGGATACTGGATGTAAACTGACTAAGGAAGATGAAACTACAGAGGTAAACCAGACACTGTATCGATCAATGATTGGTAAGTTAATGTATGTAGTACACAGTAGACCAAACATAGCACATGTTGTGGGAATAGTTGCTAGATTTTTTGCTAATCCTAGAGAATCACACATGATTGCTACTAAAAGAATCTTAAGATACCTAAAGAAAATAGAAGACTATGGATTATGGTATCCTAAGGAAGGAAAGTTTGAACTCAGAGTCTATACCGACGCTGATTGGGATGAAAATGTGGATGACAGAAAAAGTACCACTGGAGGAGCATTTTTCTTTGGTGAAAGACTTGTTACATGGACAAGTAAGAATTAGGCTTGCATTTCTCAGTCTACAATCGAAGTAGAGTATGTTGTTGCTACTACAAACTATTCAAACATTGCATATATTAAGCAAGTTCTGGAAGGTATGAATGAGATAATCACTGAGCCGGTGATTATATACTATGATAACACCAGTGCAATAAACATTTCAAAGAATCCAGTGGTGCACTCTAAAACAAAGCACATATCAATTATCACTACTTGAGAGAACAAGTATAGGAGAAGCAAGTTAAGCTAGAGTTTGTTACATCAAAAGAACAACTTGTAGATATATTTACAAAGGCTCTACCAAAGGATACATTCGAGTACTTGAGGACTAGACTAGGGGTCCGTCCCCTGTCTACCGGTCACTAATGTGATCTAGATGTTGCATCAGCCTAATCTTATCAGAAGATCACACATGTTGACATAGCATAGTTCACACTTTGGATCATGTTTAAGGTTGTGAAAGGTACTGGAACAGATTGGCATATCAGTATATAGAGATATAGAGAATGCATTGGACAATAGAGAGTTACTTGGCTACCGAAGAGTTGTTTGTTTATTTGTTTCTTTGGAATTATTTTCAAAGGGAGAGATAAACAATATGAAACAATATGCACCGATGAGAACTATTTGAGGGAGAGAAAAATTGAAGAAAGGGAGAGCACTAAAGATCAATTACTGAGAACAGAAGAAGGAATCCGAGAAATGAAAAGATCATATTTGCAGAATGTCAAAGCTGCATTTTTAATGTTGTTGAGTAATGTAGTGATTAAACATATTAAGCTAGGGATAGCTTGTACATCATTTGTTCATAGAGTTGTAGAATACATGTTTGGTATGCGTATGGTATATTTCATATTTCTTGAGTTGCCATCAATGCCAAAGGGAGAGATTGATGAACTACAACTAATTTAGAACTTGATTGAAGAATCTGTGATTTAAGATCACCGAGCTGATTGATTAGATATGTAATATGATTAAATCAGTATTATGTTTTCATTGATGTCAACTAGTTTGACAACACTTATCTTGTAAGTTACTATACCGAAACATCTGTAGAAAAGGAGTGAAAGAGATGAAGAACATAAATATCTACATGAGGAAGATGGATATGACAGATGAGGATAAAAAATACATTGAGTAAATTGTTGATGAGTCTATGACCTTATGATATTGACTTGATTATGTTTCATTCATCTATGATGAGGAAAAGAGCTGAAAGACACAAAGCAGTGTTGTCGGTTGATGAAGCATTTTAGTATACACCGATGGAGTGTAGTGTATACCAAGCACAATGTAAACCAATCTTGTGTTCACCAACGCATTTCTTTGTTAACCGAGAAGAAAAAAATGAATTAAATGATTAGTTTAGCCGATAAGATTGATAAGCTAGAAAGTGTATGATTTTGAGGTAACAGATAAAGTTTGTTACACAGATCGACGACTAAAAAAATTTAGGAAAGATCTAAAGGATGAGAATCAAATGTGTTATTGACACAGTGCCGAGGTATGTTTAAGAGGCAAAATCAATGAAGATGATTAAGTGAAAAAATTTAATGGAGCAGAAGAAAATGGTTTACATGTCTATATAAGAGACTAGAGAAATCATAATGAGAATGATGCCGAAAGAAAAGGAAACTACAGAATCATTGCGTGAACAAGTTTTCATGCATTCTGATCATACCAGTTAAGGAGAACCCTATTGCAGAGCATTATCAAGTGACAGAGAGTGATTACCGACTGACAGTAAGTTGATATATTGTTGAATAAGAAATGTTACATTGATCAAAAAGATTTGTATGAGCTGAACATTGATCTGTATATTTGCAATTGAAGTTGTATTAAGACAGATCACCTACTGTTACATATTTAACCATTGTACACAGTCAAATCTCTTAACCGAGTGGACTAAGAAAGTCTTATTATGTATCATTCATAGAATGAACATTGTTATCCTGTCAACCCCAGAGTGACTGCTGTGTGTATAAATTTTGTACCTAGCTGTAGACACAACACTTCAGTAAAACATTAGAGGTTAGCTAAAATTGAAATCGTGCAATGAAATGAAAACTAAACTAACCAGGCAATTTACTGCCTTCTAATAGATGCGAGTATGTATTCTCAGATTGGACCGAGATCAGTGACCTTGATGACACCTAAACAAAGGATTTGAATGTAGAATCTAGATATGAGATGAATGTAAATTAATCTATATTTTTGGATTTTCTATGCAATAAGATGAGAAATGATATGAATCTATTCTAAATGAAAAACTGATATGCAATACAATTAATCTAACAATGATATGCTAAATATGAATGATCTCACAAAAGCTGTTGATTCACAAAGAAGCTTCAATTCTTCAGGTACCAATTCGCCAGCATAAGTTTGCAAATTATGAGATGTGATTATGAAGAGTTGAGCCTTGATTTTATAGAAATACAGGGCTTTGGGGAGGCATGGAAAAAGCCATAAATCACTCAGTTGATTTTTGAGTCAACAAGGAATTAAAGATAGTTAACTCACAATAAATCATGCAAAAACAACTTTTTGATTTAAATCAGAAGTTGAGATTAGCTTTCAACTCAAATAGAGTTGAGTTTATTTTTAAAACAACTTGAATTGATTTTCTGATTTATAGTTTAACTATTTTTTGGATGTGCGTAATTAATTATGAATTAAATAAATAAATAAAGTGATTTATCCTCAACTTAACTGATTAAAAATAAAACAATTGATTTATGGGTTAATCAATTATTCAATCAAACTTTTATTCAAAAACTATATTATTAAATATGACAATTTGCTTTAATTAATTAAATAAGAATTTAATCAATTAATGATAGGAATTTTGATTTATTGTCAAATTTAAATAATAATAATAATTAGGAATAAATATAATTAAATTCAATTAAATAATTAAGTGGCAGTATTAAATCTAATTAATTAAATATTTAGAATATTCAATTAATCAAACTTTAGGATAAATGGGATTTATCGCCAAATAATCATTAAATTAAAGATAATTAGGATAAATAAGAATAAGGAATATTTAAATAGGAATAAGGAATATTCTCCCGATGTAGAATTTAAGATAATCAATTAGGATTCGATGATGTGCCAATGTGCCTTAGGTTAGGACTTCGATGTCGACTTCGTTCGATTTGAGGATGTAGGAGGTTAATGAACCTATAGCCCATTTTTGGGGTATTACAACTGCTAGTTGGACGATAACGGTTGGTCTTAAATCCTCTAACAAGGTCACATCTAACAGTGTGTTTGTAACCTTTAACAGGGTTGGGTCTTCACTGACCTCACTTCAGAAGAGTGAATATTTTGGGTTGCCGGTCCCGGGTGGTTTTTCCCTTCACAGGGTTTCCACGTTAAATCTCTTGTGTTATGTGTTGATTGTGATGTTTGTTTTGATGTCATATTTACATGTTGCATATTTGATTTGATCAGTAACTGCTATATGTTTTAAACTGGTAATCGGTAAATGCACAGATAGTAAAAGTATTTTAAGTTATCGAGCAGCAGAAATTGAAGTATTTGTTTTTGGATTATACATTTTGTATTGGGATAGCGATTAACTGATTCACCCCCCTCTTAGTTATTCTAACAGCACCTAAATTTGGTCTCCCTTATATGAGATCTATAGATTCTGGCCTTGAACAATCAACCCCTAGTTCTAAATATAGGGCCCATAATGCACAACAAATTGCATTGGAAAGAATTTGAAGGCTCTTAGAGCCTAGAGGCAGAGGTCCTCACAATTCAAAAAATGGGTACCTCAACAAATATCCCCAAGAAGTTGGATGCTCAAGAAAGACTAATAAGCCCCCCCTGCCATTATTTCCCCCCTTGCAAATGGTATTGGGGAGCTTATGGATGGAGCCTCGAAGGCTGACCCATTGTTGGCGGGGATAGAGATAAAAAAATGTGCAATCCACTAATTTTGAATCTACTATGGAAGATAGCCTTGAATCCTTAAAATTGAATTATGAATTAGAGGACAATCAGAATAATTACTTAATGGTTTTTATTCCTTTTACCCCACCCCACACATAATGCTCTGTCAATGCTATGTGAGCCTCCCAAACTCTACCAATCGAAGAAGCAATCCTATTTAGGAAGAACTAGATAATGTGGGCTCTCTAGTGTCCCCTATCAATCAAGAGTTTGAAGAAGGTGAAATCAAGGAGTTGGCTATTGTTCCTTATGTTGTTAAACAAGAAGAACCTACAATTATTATTTTTGGGACCAATAAGAAGAGGAAAAAGTGGAAATTGAAGGATAAGAAGGGATAAATTGTTTCAAACTGCAAATCTATAGACCCTCCCCCCAATGCATATGTACAAATAACAATAAAAGAGGTAGAACTACATGATCTTCCTTGGCAAAGAGAGACTCCAAGAATCCCAAGAAGGAGCTTCCTAGTTGCTACAAGAGGTTTAGATCTCCCATGGACACCAATCCCTAAGGTTGCATATGGACTTTAAATGTGTTTCATGGAATTTCCGGGGGCTTGAGTCTCCTAACAGGAAATATATCAGAAAAAGATTTTTGTTAATGAACAGAGGAGTAGACTTTCTATTACTCCAAGAAACCAAAGCAATTGGATTCAACCTTTATATAAATATGAAATGCATCTAGAAAGATGCCCAATATTACTCTACTTGTCACCCCAAGGGGAAGGGTGGAGCTGTCGTACTTGTAAGCCCTAAATGAAAAATAATGATAACAAGATGAGGCTGCTCCCCCTATCATAGAGTGGTTTGGATTATCTACAATGTGGATGGAGAGGAGGTGGGAATCTATTCCATATATGTTGCAAATGATTATAGGGAGAGGATTGACCTATGGAACTGGATGTTTCAAATGGATGACATACCATGGATTTTTAAAGGGGATTTTAATATGGTGGAAAGAGAACATGACATATTGGGAGGATGCAAATTTGAGTGGAAAGGAAATGAAATGTTTTATTGGAATAGATTTTTGAATAAACATAGACTCTTTTATCCTTTAGTAGGAAATAAATATGATCAGAAAGGTATTTTGTACACTTGGTCTAATTTTCAAAATGGAGAAAAAAGGATAAATAATAGACTTGATAGATTCTATGTTAATAAAGATACATTTGGGTTCAAGAAAGGTAACAATTATATAGCAATCCAAGTCATACTATACACACTTTTAGATCATCATCTCATCTGTGGAACAATATATCACATTGGTAAACACTTGGGCCCTTGGAGCAGAAATGAACATTTTTCTCTTAACATTAATCTCCTTAAAGATGATGAAGTGAAATGTGCTATCAACATTATTAGACTCTTTAATAGTTATATTGTTAAACATAACAGTACTATTGAGGGTTGGAGCCAAAAGGTTGGTAGCTGGAGAACTATGTTACAAGTAGTGAGAAGGAAAAAGGCTAAAGATAGTAGGAGAGTAGAAACTTATTTACATGATAACCTCATCCTTGTAGAGGATTGTTTGCAAAGAAACCCTACATGTATTGAGTCTAAGGAGGTCTTAATCCAAGCTAAGGATTTCCTCAAGAAGTTGCAATATGTGAAGGCCCAAGAAGATAAAACTAGCGCCAAACTCAATTGGGTTAGCCATGGTGATAGGGGGTCCAAGTACTTTTTTAAAGTGTTGAAGTATAAGGAAGCCAAGTCCAGAATAGACACTATATGGGATGATAGAAGAAGGATTAAAAATTAGGAGGATATCCTCAATGCTTTTACTTCATTCTAAAAGAACCTCTTTACTTATGATGATATTGGGAATAAGATGGGGCTAGAGAGAGATCAAATTAGCTAGATCATTCCTAAGAAAATGTCCAAGGAAGAAGCTGAGGTGCTAGACATGCCTATTAGTGTTGCGAAAATTAAGAAACTCATTTAGGCCCTAAGCAATGATAAGACTCCAGGACCATATGGTCTACCAATTGAGTTCTATAAGGAGAATATTTGTTGGATTGGTGAAGAAATTCTCCAAGTCTACTCTGAAGCCATAAAAAAGGATACTTTTAGTAAGGACATAAATAGTTGGCTCATTAAATTTATCCCAAAGGAAGATGATATAACTCTAATTAAGAATTGGAGACCCATCAAACTTTTAAATGTGTCTTATATGATTATGGCTAAAATCCTTGCACTAATGATTGAGGAGACTCGTCCCCATGTGATTAACCCAACATAGATTGGATTTGTTAAAGACCGTTACATTCTTGAGAATTTGCCAACTTGTTGAGAGGCCATGGATTGGGCTAAGGAGTCCAGTCAAAAAGTTTGTATTCTGTTGCTAGACTATGAGAAAGCATAATGGAAGTTCAATTTTATGATGCTTGAGAGCTTGGGGTTCCTTAGTCTCTTTTGCAAAATGGTTCATACCCTGATGAATAAGGCTAGGGCCTAGGTGAAAGTCAATGGTACCAGATTTGAACCATTTGATCTCTCTAGATCTATAAGGAAAGGTTTCCCACATGCCCCAACATTATTTGTTATTGCTACTAATGCCTTACTCTATCTCTTGAGGGATCAAAAACTCTCTCTAAGAATTAGGGGAGTAACTCTTCCTAATGGAGAAGACCTTTCTAACATCCAATTTGTTGATGATACAACAACCATCATCCAATTAGATGAACCCAATATCTTCATTCTAATGATTAAGATGAACCTATTTTGTGAGGCATTTGGGAGAAAAGTATCTCTGCCTAAGTTATTTATGCTAGGATGGGATAAGCATCCCCAACATGGTGTCATAAATATTCATTGGCATGGGGAGGGCCTTCTTACTAGGTCAAATATCTTGGTATTCCCTTCTTTGTGGATCCTAACTTGAATGAAATGCATGAGTGGATTAAGGGGAAAATTGATTTTAAAAAATCAGCAAATGAAACTCTAATTATCTGCCTCTTGCTAGGAGATTCCAATTTTTCCAAAAAATATTGTCTTCCTATAGTATCTACTATGCCTCTACCTAGATGTTTAATCAGACATAATTTAAATATTTTTAGAAGCAAATTAGGGAATTTCTTTGGTCATATGGGAAAGGTAGTAAGTGGAAACATGTAGTGAATTGGAAGTGGTGCACAATGGGTAAGGATGTAGGGGGTTTGGGTCTCAAGGACCTAAGATTGCAAGGAATCACCTTAGCTATGAAATGAATAGCCAATGCCACCAAAGGTGAAGAGCCTTGGGAAGCACTGGTACAAAATAATATTGCAAGAGTTGTTCCTATTAAAGCATCCTCATGTAAAAACCTACATATCAGTGATATCCCATCAAGTAACTATCAATTCAAAGTGCTAGGATGTAATGTATTCAAATATATCTGGAAAGGGTGGGAGACAACCAGACATTTGGTGTCAAACAACAGGCTTATTGATGGGGATGGTTTGATTTGAGGAGAAAGATTAGTGTGGTGGAGTCTTAAACATGGAGACAAGCCTTACACACTTCCATAGGGTTTCTCTGGGTAGTCAAAGGTATTATATTTTGTAGACATTATACAAGATGGGAAGTTGCTTAGTTGGTAGGAGATATGGAAGAAATATGATATTCCCCACTCTTAGCGGAGGATTAATCCATCCTAAGGGAAGCCTGCAATATATTAAAACTTCCAAGGGGATACAAGGTTGTGAATGATAGGTTTTCCCGTTTTAAATAGCTAGATGATAACATCCTTCCTAATACCAAGGCCAAATACTACCAACTTCTCACAAATAAAAACTGTATCATTGAACACCTAAATGATTCTTGGTCCACTAATCCTAATGCCTTTAACTGGAGGGTAATAGCACAATTGAGTGTCACCTTTTACGCTAACTCAAACCACTTGACCTAGTTAGACTCGGATGAGTCTAACATGACCGAGTACACGTAGGCACCACGCAGTGCCAAATGGCATCTACGTGGCCCAGTAGACTGGGCCGAGTGGTACTCGACCAAGTAGGACTCAACCAATTCTATATGATATTTTAAATATCAAAAAACATCCCAAGCCCCTCATTTGCACATTATTTGGCTGCTCATGGGGGGCCGACCCCTAAGGGTACTCGGCCCAGTCAGACTCTGCCAAGTCTACCTAGGTGGCCAAACACAAAAAAACACAAAAAAACCAGAATTTTGCACTTCTGCTGACCCTTTCTCTAATCAAAATAGAAAATGTTAAAACACTAAAAGTACCCTTTTCTAGATCTCGGAAGTAGGATTCTGGACATATCAATTTTATATTTTTTCAACTACAAAACGTTAAACAAATTTGCTAAAAATTACATGTAGGTATATTAAACTTTGAGAAGACATTGATTCAGAAAATATAGAAAAATGATAAATCAATTCAAAAAAATTTAAAATCATATACGACACTAGACGAGAGTCATCTTCAAGAATATGTAATTTATTTGGTTTTTGGTATAGTTTTGATAGGGGAAAAGTGACAGGAGACAAAAATTGTTAATTTCAGGTAAGTTTGATTTTGAATACTTATAATGGGTAAACTATATATTGAAAACACTTCTTTCTTTTTTTCTGCACTAGATATACATGTCATCTAAAAATATTTTGAAATTGGAGGGAAAAAAAATGTTTTACTTATAATGATTTGATGGGAAGTAAACTCCCTGATTTGCAGTATTTTTCAGGATATTAAAATGTTAATATGATTTAGAACAATAGAGAGGGGGGGGGGTGAATCAGTTGTTCTCAAGTCCTGATATATAAAATAATCTGAAAAACTTATCCTTAAATCAGATCCAATAACCAAAACAAACTCGGTCATCATTGATTCAATAATAGAAACATCTAACAATGCAGTCCACTACCCAACTGCAACTTAACTTGCAAAACATAGTAATGTTCAAACCAAAACATTCACACAAGTATTAACACCAGGATTTATAGTGGAAACCCAATTTGGGAAAAACCACTTTGTAACATGCTACTATTATTTTCACTCTTCTGAAGTGAGCTCGGTAAAAAGCCAACCCTGTCAAAGGTTACAATACACACTGTTAGGTGTGACCCGGTTAAAGGATTTCAATCACCTTGTTAAAAGTGAGCCTAGTCATAGGACTTACATACACTCCATTAGAATGCAACCTTGTTCAAAGGATTTAACATATGACTGTTAGGTCAACCTTTGTTAAAAGGATTTTGACTGTTACAATGGTTAGAAAGTAGCAATAGTATTATCTAAAAAATATACAGCTCACTTTGCAAATATCAGATCCGATTTCATACATTAATGCTGGTTTACTGACTTTGAAACTTTGCCATTTCCATCTCTGATCTGCTCGAAACTTTTCTTCAAGCAATCACCACAATTCTCCTTCAGTCTTTTCTGCTTATTCAGTCAATAAAACTTTCCTCTTCCAACATTCTTTGTTCTCCATGTACATACATATCAAAATGCTCAGGTTCCCTTATATTTTCCTCAATTAGGTTAACTCATCTTTTGCCACTCAATCTCCTTCATAGATCTTAGGGTTAGGTCAGATTCATTGAATCTACCCACTTCATGTTCTTCGGCTCCTCTTCTAGAATCATCTCAAATCTCTTAAAGATTTACAATAAAACATTTTTCAGTGCATTTAATGCTTCCAAATAATCAATAAATAAAGTCAACACATTTTACATAATCCAAGAATTCAATAATGTCGGCTCCAAAATTAAATTCTCTTCAAATATAAATTTTTTGATGCTCGATCAATATTGTGATTGTCCACTCGATCTTCATGTAGAAAGCTCGATCATTACTAAAACTGTTTCCTCAGCTTACACTATCTTCCTTGGCAATTTACTGATGCTCGGTCGGCACTATAATTTTTCTCGGCATATACTAACTCAATCGACACTAACATTACTCAGCTTAAACATGATTTTTCCATTCTTTGTTCGGTTAAGCCTACCAGTTTAGTCTTCAGTCTTACTAAAATAAACAATACATTATCTCATCATTGTGCAACATAGTCAAGTACACTTTGTAGTATCAAGATAACTCAACCTTTCCTTAGGTGCTATTGTTACCAACCTTGCTGAGCCCCTTAGCAACACTCAAATAGATATAGTATTTTCCTAAGTAGCAACAGTCTTACCAGTTAAGGTTTGACATCAATGACAATACAACAATTGTTTCAATTGTAGTTTCCAACAGAAAATAGACCTAAAAAATTAAAAAAATATATTAATTTTTTCTCAAATTAATTTTTAAAAATTATAGGCATAAAATTCATCCTATTTTACACATTTCATCAGTTTACATCATCTTCAAATTCTCAACATAAATGTGACTTTTATGCCCTTGAAGTTTTTTTAGCTTTGGTGTTGTTAGCCCCTTCCTTTGTAAAAGGGTGACAACTTATTGTGCTTTTACCCTGGAACAAACCATGTTTGAATTATGGAGTGAACCTGTAGAACCCAAAAAGGCTTGCTCCATGTGGAGACTCCTCCCACATAGATTTCTTGTAGGGAAACCCTCTGGGGAACTCAATGTTTGTTCATTTTGTAGATGCTAAGAAACCATCCATTACATCGTTGTTGATTGTCTTTTTGCTAAAGAAACTTGGGGGTTGTTTGGGCTATTTCCAAATGACAACTTTAGTATCTCGAATGTCTTAAATGATAATTTCATGAGCCTTAATAAAAGCTGCAATTTCTTTTGGTCTTAATTATCTATTGAGATTCTTTGGTCCATTTGGAAACTATGTAATAATGATGTGTTTAATGGTAGAGCAAGGCACCTTATTGACAGAGACTCATTTTTCACAACATTGTTGTGTAGGTCTTAGTTATCATGAACATGGATGAGTCTAAATTCCTTGACCTTCTCCATGGAAGAGAAATAACAATGTTTAAGTGGGAAGTATCCCACGGGTACACCTAGACAAAAACCATAGCCAATAGATCACCATTTGAGGAAGCACTAAACAATTTTGTTGCAGGCTTGAATGAGTAGAGACATCATGAGAGACATGACAAGGGTGTCCCAATTGCAACAGTCCAACTTGCAGCGATGCCTCAAGTGGCCATACCACAACCCCATGCCAATAATGAAAATGAACACACATATAGAGCCTATGTACAAGAAGATAAGATTTTAAAATGGATGGTTGGTCCACTGGGTTGGACAACATGGGTCTCTAGAGATCACAATGAAATATGAGTTGTATGATCATATATTGTTTTGAAGTTACATAGAACATCATGATGTAATGTATATTTATAGGCTATAGTATGCATTGATATTGATCGTAAGTAGTAGCCTTTATGTTGTAGTAGGTTGTAGTATGATTTGATATCATAGCATGAACAAGATCTGTCATTTTGTGATGTATATTTTGATGCTTTATAATTAATAAAAAAATTACTTTATTACTATAATTTTTTTTAAAACTTATAATGCTATTTAAATTTAAATTTACAAAAATACTATTTATATTAGCTAGAATTTTGAAAACCAAAAGTGGGCACCCCAGATATAAACAAAATTGAAGTCACCCATTTTTCATGTAAATCCTAGAAACCAGGTGTACAAAAACAAACATAAAGTAAAAACTATACCCCCTCTTAACCTATTACCTATTATAGTTTGATATTTATACCACTACTACATAAAATATGAAAAATATACAAAAAGTTGATTAAGAACCAACTATGTATATCTTTATACCACTACTACATAAAATTTGAAAAATATACAAAAAATTAATTAAGAACCAACTACCTATTAACTTGAAGGCAGAGCCATCACATGATCAACTAGAGCACAACTATCTATTGGCTTTAAGGCAGAGCCATCACATGATCAACTCCAACACAACTACCTATTGACTCAACTAGAACACAACCACCTATTGGCTTTAAGGAAAAGCCATCACTTCATACCTATTGGCTTTAAGGCAAAGCCATCACTTCATATTTATATTAGCTAGTTATTTACTATTTTTAAATTTTTTCATTAAAATTAAATAATATTATAAAAATTATTTTTATAATCAATTGTACATTTTACTCTCTACTTTTTATTAAACATATTTAAATACTTAAAACTCCTTATATAAATTTCTACTTAAATTTTAATTTATATTACCTAATTATTTATGTTTTAAAATTAATAATGAATAATACATTAATTTTTACAATCAATTATACATTATACTTTCTCCTTTTTATAAAATACTTACATATTTAAAACTTTACTTATTTTATAAAATTGTACTTCATTTTTTTAAAACAAAAAAATGGCTCTGCCTTTTTCGGCACCCCGCTTCTGCACTATTGAATCCTTGGATTCTCAAATTAGCTTCTTTGTGAAAACAAAATATGCGGTTAATCATCCTCAGGCTTCTCGCGGCTCTTTCCCTAAGTCTCATCGCAACATCTTGCATCCAGAAATTAGTGTTGTTGTAGCATCCACGACCATCCAGCTCAATGAAGAATGCATTTTTCAGCACTCTCCCCCTAGACTAATGTCTAGGGCTTCACCATGGGAGGTGCCTTCCACAGAACAGGATTCTTCTTGGCTCCCGACCCACCAAAAAAATGCCAGGAGGGCAAAAAAGCATCTCTCATCTTTCACACAGAGCAACTCTCAGACCTATTTACCCTTCATTCTACCACTCAACAACAAATTTGATAGACTGGGTTCCGAGAAGGCTACAGTATACTCCCCGCCTCATAAGCGCGCATCAAAGTTGATTCTGAAAGAAAAGCCTTTCAAAAACAATGCAACATTCCACGGTAACAGACCTTATATCAGGAAGATGAACCTTAAATGGGAATAGGGCAAGCAAGACTAGTAGCCCTATTCGCCCCCACACCACAGGTTTAATGGTAAGTTCAACAAATCACACCGTAATTTTGAAATTGATGGTAAATCTGATATTTATCCATAGAATCATACAGTTGTTCATAATAGTTCTATTTATTCTCCCCCTCATAGGTGGACCAATAACATTAAGGGAAACTATTGTGAAGTAGAAGATAACAGGCGACAGAGTAACATTAGACCTAATCCTAAACAAATTCTACCCGCTATTGAGCCTACTAACCTAGATCTTAAAGATGGTTGCATAGGAAGAATTCAAAATTTTTGTGCAGGTTCAGGTATAATATGTAGATGGAATGGAGTCGGAGCTACAGTTTATGATATAGCAGCCTGGTTGAAATCTCAGTGGCTTAAAAAGGTAGTTGTCACAATCCTTACTAAAATTTTTATTTATTTAGACTTTAGCAATAATTCCCTTAAAAAGAAAATATTGTCAGAAGGTTGCCCTAAATTTAGACATATATCATTTACTATTTTTGACTGGTCTCCCCTCTTCAATCCTGAAAAACTCACGGACTTCATGGTGGACAAAGCCATCCTCCTTAAGAACCTTCCCCTGGAATGCACTTGGCAGGAAACTCTTAGGAAAATAGGCAACCAGATTGGCAAGTATATTGGAACAGTACAAAATGAGTATAATCAAGCAGAGAAAATAATTATTGTTAAAATGAATTTACATCAAAAAACTATTCCTCCTATCCGATTATGCTTTAAATCTAGCTCGGTAGTCATTAACCCAACCATAGATGAGGATTACATTGAAGAGATGGAAGATACCCCTGTTTGCCCCTTAAGCTCTATAGTTGTCCCCACTTATCGAATTAAGAACATGGGCATTAAGGTATATTTCTATGAAGATAAGGGAGGGTTTGTTATCTATAACAACATTGACAAGAACGCCGAGAGGGTCCCCTATACTCCTAAGAATAGTGATCCACTTGCTACCAGCATCATAAGGGAGAAGAAGAATTCGATCAAGAAAGTGGATCATAATCATGACAAATCTCCTACCTATGTATTAAGGGGGGATGAAACAGTTCCTAAAATAGTACAGCCAGAAGTCAATAAAACAACAGGACATTATCCAATTGTTTCTGACAAGACTCCTCATAATACAGATATTAGGCTAAATATACCTTTAGATAATGAAGTTTCCACCCCAAGATATGAGGGAAAACAAGATTTAGTTACTAATTTAAGTAAAGAGAAGCAAGAGCTCTCTTCCAATCAAAGTATATTTGCTGGAGATGAGGCCAACACAATCTTAGATGATGAAAGGAATTATGATATTGAGGATGAAGAAAAGAAATGTGAGAGAGAGGTTAACGCAATTGTGGAATTCTTAGGAGAAGAGGTTACTGATGAACTAATGGATAGATTTATTGATGAAATCTGCAATAGGGAGGAACTTATTCTACAAAGGAATCTTCTAATTAAAATTATAAAGGAAGGTAAGGCATCAAGGAGTGATGAAATTGTTAATAATTTGAGGAGTGAAAATGAGAACCTCCTCCTCACAATTCCAATTGAAGTTAAATCTATTAACAAGACATTAGGACTTACTCAAGGTTCAAACCTAGAAGAATATGGCAAAAATCTTCTGGACCATGAAGATTCATTTATGATTCCTTTTAAGGATGCTAAGGGTAATGCACAAAATGGTATACATGAGGAGGGAAACCTAATTAAAAAACATATATAGGATGATGAAGACATCAGAAAATGCTTAGATGGGATAACTAATGTTGACAGACAGCTAGGAATTGCAACTAACATTGAAGGTCTATCATCTCCAATCACCCTAAAGATCAAGAAGAAAAGAGGTAGGAAATCAACTAATGAATTAAGAGCTAAAGATGGACAAGCTGAGAATCAGTTGAATTTATTCGATATTCTGAATGTAGGGAAGGGGAAGATCCTTCCCCAAGGGCAATGAGAGTAACAACTTGGAATGTTAGGGGCCTTAATGCCCCTAACAAGCAAACATTAATTAAAAGATATCTAAATATATTTGAATCCAAAATAATATTACTTCAGGAAACTAAATTAAACCAGGAGGAAAGTTTGAAATTTAGTTGTAAATCAGGTATTTGGAAGTTAGAGATAGTCTTCTCGGAAGGAGCCTTTGGTGGGCTAGTAGCTATATGGGACCCTAGGAAAGTAATGATAGAGGGAGTTTTAAAATATAATAACTGGTTAATACTAACAATCATCAGTTTAAAAACCAAGTTAAAATTCAAGCTTATTAATGTATATGGACCTATCCCAAATTCGGAAAAGAGAAAATTATGGCAAGACTTACATAATCAACTAGCCAACAACCTCGATGATATACATATAATTGGAGGGGATTTCAATGCAATCATAGACATTAAAGAAAAATCTGGGGGTTTGCAATTTGTTTCACAATCACAAAAAGACTTTAGTCTTTGGGTCAGTGATAATAACTTGACAGACATCACCACTAATAATGGGGTGTTTACATGGAACAATCGTAGATCTGGTTTTAGTCATATTGTTGAAAGGCTGGATAGATTCTTTATTAGCGGAGATTTGGGGAATTTTAATTACAATACATATGCGGAAGTGCTTACTAAATCAGGGTCAGATCACTTCCCAGTTAGATTAACTATTAAAGAGAATTTCAAACCGCCTAGAAATCCATTTAAATTAGAATTCATGTGGTTTCAGGATGAGGAATTCATGCAACTTTTGGAAAAATGGTGGAAACAGATTAAGATCTCTGGTTCTAGGATGTACTGCCTAGTAGCCAAACTTAAAATTATTAAACATAAGATCTTGGAATGGAACAAAGAAAAATTTAATAATATCTTTGAACAAAAAATGAAAATAGAATCAGATCTGAATGACTTAAATGAAACTGTCATAAAGTAATGAATGGATGAATCGTCATATATAAAGGAAAAAGAACTTAAGGCTAAACATGCAGAGATCCTAACTAAGGAAGAGATCTTTTGGAAATAATAATCCAGAGAAACATGGCTTAAAGAAGGTGATAACAATACCAAATTCTTCCACAACAGTACTAACAATAGAAGAAATATTAATAGAATTACAAAATTCAAAGACTCAAATGATAATGTCATTGAAGATCCAAGACATATAGCAGATCATCTTGTTCATTACTACCAAACGCTTCTTAATAATCATGATTTCTCTGATTTAGAGGCCCAAAAGAAATTATTAACGTCAATCCCCAAATTAATCTTTGAAGCAGATAATAAATGGATCAACAACAAAATATCATTAGAAGAGGTCAAAACAGCTCTATTTCAGCTCCACCCTGAGAAAGCACCCGGTCCTGATGGCTTTCAAGCTGGTTTCTTCCAAAAATGCTGGCATTTTCTCGGTGAGGATATCTGGAAAACGGTAGAAGCTACCAGAAACTCAGGCACACTGCTAACTGAAATTAATAATACCTTCTTTTCCCTCATTCCAAAGAAACATGATAGCCTAGAACCAAGGGATTTTCGCCCAATCTCACTATGTAACTCAATTTATAAAATCCTCTCTATATGCTTAGCAAACAGGCTCAAAACCTTCCTTCCATCAATTATCTTTGAAGAACAGACAAGGTTTGTCCCCAATCGCTCAATTCTGGATGGAATTATAATAGCCCAAGAAATAGTGCATACAACTCGGTACAATAATGAATCCTGTATGCTCATTAAAATAGATATCCAAAAGGCATATGATAAGGTAGATTGGAGATTCCTATGTAAATGTCTAGAGGCATTCAGGTTCTCTAAACAATGGATAAATTTAATTTATAACTATATCTCTTCTTCCAAGATTTCACTCTTAATTAATGGTTCCCCTGAAGGCTTCTTTGAAATCTCTCGAGGTATCAGACAAGGTGATGCACTTTCACCCTTCTTATATGTGATCATGGTAGAAGCTTTGGGAAGATCCATTACTAAGGCTCATTTGGAAGGTAAAATTATTGGAGTTAAAGTAACTAACAACGTTTCCAATATAACCCATCAGTAGTTTGTAGATGATACAATACTACCAGGGGCATGCGATATAAAAGAAGCAAAGGCTTTTAAATCAGCTTTGAATGTTTATATGAAGGTTTCAAGTCAAAGTGTCAACCCTAATAAATAAATAAAAAAATTTGTTAACACCCCCCCATCTAAGGAGAGACAGATTTGTAACATTTTAGGATACAAGATTGGTAAGTTTCCTTGCAAATATTTAGGAATCCCCCTAGACAAAGGGGTTCGTAGCTCAAAGCTATGGGATACAGTAGTATCTAAAGTTCAAAACAAAAAAGGTAGTTGGAAAGGAAAATGGCTCACTAAAGCTAGCCAAGCAATGATGATTAAATTTGTTCTATCTGCTATTCCCACTTATCAAATGTCTCTTCTCCCACTTCCTAGTAACATCAAAGCCAATATAGATAAATTACTTAGAGATTTCTATTGGCAAGGTACATTGAAAGATAAGAAAACAACTCTTATTAAGTGGGACAATCTCTGCAAACCAATTTCACAAGGAGGGCTAGGCATTAAGAACCTTAAATGGCAAAATACAGCCTTAGGAGCCAAACTAGTTTGGAATATTTATAAGAACCATAGTAGCAAATGGGCGACTATCCTTCTAAATAAATATGTCCCCAATGTGGAACCCATTAATGTTTTTAGAGCCCATTCACACACTAAAGGCTCTCGTATTTGGAATTTTATTAAAGATTCCAGAGGAGTTATAAACAACCTACTCACATGGGATGTTGGAGTAGGTAACAAGGCCTTGTTCTGGGAAGATTCTTGGGGAGGTTATCCCCCATTAAAAAATGAAGGATTCTCACAGGAGTATATGGATAACTGCAAAACATGTATTGATAACTATTTTAAAGATTACATTTCCCCGGGTGAGGATCCCATATGGAAGAATATAGAGATTAACCTTGGAAATCCAAATGAAAATGTCAAACTAAGGGATATTCTTAGCATAAGAAATATTTCGTTCAAAAATAGAGAGGATCAATTAATTTGGATAGGCTCAAACGATGGAAACTATAAAGTCAAAGATGGATACAAAACAATCCTGCAAGAACAGAATCTGGATTCCATAGATATACCCCTAAACCTATGCTGGAACAAAGTATGCCTTCCTAAGGCAAGAAATTTTCTGTGGGCAGCAGTGCAAAAGAAGATTCTAACAGCAGATAGAATTAAGAAGTTAGGTTATGAAGGCCCATCTAGATGTCCTTTATGCGAATGTCAAGAGGAAGATACTAACCACTTATTACTAAACTGTGAATTTTCCCAAGAATGTTGGAACTGGTTAAGCAAGTGCTTAAATTGGTACATAGCAAGGCCTAAGGATATATTGGATTTTCTCAAAGCATGGCTCTCACCAAATAAGGACATCCCGTTTAAAGATATCTGGGTTATCGCCCCATCTATAGTGTTATGGGAAATTTGGAAAGAGCGTAATAGAAGAATCTTTACAAACCAAAAACTCAAATGGAGTACAATAACTAATAAAATAGAAGCTTCAATTATTGAAGTAACTAACAACAGACTTCGGAACCAACATAGTTATGAAAACTCCTTTAAGTAATGTGATAATAATCTTAGAAGGATATGGCCAAATTTGGCTATACCCCCTTTATATGGTAGAGGAGGAAACAAAACAAAGGATGATAGAAGCACATGTAAATGGTCATCACCTAAAGAAGGGTGGTATAAACTAAACTTTGATGGTGCCTCTAGAGACAACCTAGGTATATCGGGAATAGGTGGGATTATCCACGATTGGAAAGGAGATGTGATCGCTAAATTCGCTAAATCCATTAAGCCAACAACCAATAATATGGCAGAATGTGATGCAGCCCTAGAAGGGCTTAAAATTTGTTATTAATTAGGCCTGTCAAAAATTAAAATAGAAGGAGATTCCCAAATTATAGTAAATGCTATTAAGACTAGGAAAACACCAAACTGGAAACTTAATTCGAAATTAGAAGAACTCTTAGAAATCATGGATAAAATCCCTCAAGTCGAAGTAAAACATATTTATAGAGAAGGTAACGCAGAAGCTGATCTCCTAGAAAATAGGGGAGTAGAGGGTGAAAACTTTGTAGACAAGATTTAAATAAACATAGCTTATAGGTAAGTTGTATCTCATAGACTAACCATCAGTAATCACATTCCTCATACATATTAGCATTATTTATAATAATACTGAATAGTAACCTTCTAGAATTACTCAAACTCCCGGTAGGAAGAGTTATGTACAATTAGAATTCCTAGAATCCATGTCAAAATATAGGATTACTAAAGCTAGACCTTACCTAATCTTTAGCTCGGCTGAAACATGGATACCCTCTATATTCATCAGACTCTTGATATTCGATCGGTTTTTTAGGTCTCCTAGACATTAGACTCATAGAGAGAAAATTCCTCAGACCACCACCCTAGTAATATTATTTGTCATATCCTTATAGGTGGCTAGATCATATTTATATTTATAACCTAAGTGACATTTTCAGATCTTAATATCTATCAATGCTATAGGCAGATTTGGTCTTATCATTTTCAACCAAGCACTCTTATATAGATAGATCTCCTGTTAAATACTCCCATGCTATCAATAAGAGTCTGACCTTCCCTTAACAGTTTAGATTAATCTAGTTATTAATCTCAGGCTAATTGCTATTTGATTTTCTTTTTAGTCCCGGTATAGCAGTCCTTTTCAAATTCAGTATTTTCTCCGTAGTTGCTCCCCCCTTAGTATTATCTACAGAACTCTTAAGATCCTTTTGTATTAGGAGAATTCTATAGCTTCAGCTTTAGCTTATCCTGCCTTTTTCTAGGAGATCTTTTCCATTTTCAGTTCTAGGCTGGAGATTCTTTTAGCAAACCTCTAAATCAATAAACCTTTTTGTCATTTATAGTATCAGTCAAGGCTAAGTCACATATTGGATATCTTTGGTACATAGTTTATATCCTTATATGCATAGATAGATATATTATCTCTGACAAATTTCTAACAAACATCTTAGCATTATCAATCATGTTAACCTCCAAATTTTAAGGCTCTCCCATGGAAATATTTACTAGCATCCTTATTTGTCAATAACAAATTATCCTCACATGAATAGAATTTCAGGAGAATAGTTACTAATTAATTAATACCACTTAAGGATTGAACGTCTTGGATTTACAACTACATTATGATTATATATATATCACCTAAGGACAACCGAGAAATGATAGATCATAATTATGTAGAAACAATATCCTTCACAAGAGCAAGGAGGGCAAGCATCAAATATAGTAATCATTATATCAGTATTCGTTAGTATGTCATTAAGGTTTCATTTGGTCCTCCCCCCTAATGAGAGGTTGTAGTCGATGCTAGCCTTGGTTTATATTAGAGCTTCTTATGCTCATTTGTAATTTTATTTTTTCTATCCGCCTTTTTTTCTTTCTATATAGCAGGAGCCAATGTTGAGGAACGGTTGATAATTTTATTCATTCCTCAGAAGATCTCTTGATGAGAAGTGTAGCCCTTGGCAGGTCCATCTTCTTATGGCTCCTTTTGCCTCTCCCAACAGTTGGGTTAGGATTTCCTTTAGCAATAGATGGATCTCATGCCACCCCTAGAATATTATAGAGCTTTAGAGGTTAGACTTGGCAGCGGAACTTTGAATCTCTTATCATCTCAAGAGAAACCGAATTATCTATGAATTATTCCAATAATGCTTTATACCCCCTCAACACGGAGTTTTGATATTTGAGTGATATGTTTTTATTGAAACTCCTCTTTGCAACCCTGTATCTATTCAGATAGGCACGAGTCGGGGCCACAGTATTGAGGCTAGGCTCGAAAGCAGCAATGACAAGGAGCACAAAGTAGTAGATTATACTTATCACTCCTAGCACTGATTATGAGCAAACTCTCCCACATTTATAGAGTCAGTATCTTTTAATGAATAGGATAGTAATCATTATTAGACATATGGCAAATATTTAGAGATACCTAGATAGGCTTGGCTTAAGATGTTTTAATCTCGTTTAGTTAGGTGTCTTACTAATAGTAGTCCTGACCTATGTAAATATTGGCCTTTCACTTAGGGAAATCTTGTATGTAGACCTTAACCAGTACGCTCTGCTCATTAAAGGCCAATAAGACTTACGTTTATAGTAAACCCTTAAGACTTATCTCCCTAGTATGATTCAGTTTTGTCATTATTATCTTCTGGAACTCTGTGGACTCTATCAGAAGGATTATACTATAGCTTAAAGTAATCTCCACTTGTGCAGACTAGCTTAATCTAATCATGGTAGGCTTTGCCTATGCCAAACTTATGTAGAAACCCTCTAAGCAATCGGATCTAGTCTTTTGGCATAATCTTCTTTTCCTCCTCCCAGGATGTATGAACCATGTGACATGGAGTGATTTAAAAAATGATCATGACACTTCCCTCTCTCAGAGCTTATCTCCTAATGATGGTCTTAAGGAATCATGGACCACCAAACAATCTGGCTGGCTAATTACTAAAACATCCTCGACACGATCTCATTAACCCACGCCCAGAACCTTCTTCGATGTCCTATAAGCTTTATAGGATAGCAAGAAGACTCTTTTCTAGGATAGCTACGTCCAGTGCCAGAAGATGAAAACAAAACTTATCACTTTTGCAGACAAAGTGAACAGGGCTATGGCCTTTAGAGGCCCCATTCTGCCGGAGCGATGGAATTAGATACTCAAGCCATTATCGGACTCCACCAGGAGGGCAATAACCAAAGCCATTGGAGATCATTTTTTCAATAACACTTTTACCTTCAGAACCAATGGTGAAATTATTGGCATGTTCATAGCCATATATGTTTTTGTAGGAAAGGAGAAAGACAAAATAGTACAGGTAGCCAATGAAGTTTTCAACCTAGAGTTCCTAGGTGGCTTAGAAAAAATGGTCTTTTGCGTGGACAATCAGCTTACCATCCCATATCTAGAGTTAACTATGGCCACTGAGATTGACAATTTAGAGGCAATTTCGCAAAGCCAACGGATTCCCATGCTTACATTCAAAGATGAGGATTGTTTCGATGCCCATTGGCCTGAAATGTGTAGGAATTTGGACTATCTGTATAACGAATTCCTCCAAGAAGAAAAGGATACTGCCAAGATGATTAAATATTGGAGGGAAGAGGGGTTTTACATTCGAAAGGAACTTGACAAAGTAGAGATGGAAAATCTTCACATAGTGACCCCTGTGATACAGCAATGCACCCGACATAAGAAGAAGCATGAATCAGAGGATGAATGCATCATTGTTATGGTTAAAGGAAAAACCTGCTGGAAGTGCGTGAAGGTCTACAAGGATGGTGACATATAATTAAAACAGGCCTGTAACACCTTTTTGATATATTATAGAATAGTATTCTTGAACTCAGATATACAAGTTGTTTAAGTCTAGTTTCAATAGTCATACCTTCTTGGTGATCTTATAAATTTTTCATCAGCAGTAGGGAGATGGCAGATTGCAGTAACTTACATTGTACACCAGTATATACAGTCCATATCAATAAACATACAGTGTGCATGTAAATTCCTATTAAGGACCCTATCTGATATAGATATTTTCTAATTATCTAGTGCTTCTCAACCCAAATAGTAATTTTCTTTAATGGGCAAGTATAGTAGAATCTTGTGTGTACATTCGACAGATATTTCCTCAAACAATGTTTGATTTGTTTTAGTTCCCGGTCTTTCTGATCTTTCTCTTAAGTGGCATTCGAATAGTTTTAGTTCTTAAATTTTAAAGTAATATATTGGTAAGATTCCCTTTTCGACTTCCCTTTAGTAGATTAAGTTGCATGGAAAAGAGCAACCAAACAGCCAGAGCACCCAATAGGCGGTCCCTAGAGACATCACTACTTTATCTAGCCTTGGCCTTTACCACACGACACATTATAACCCGACATTACTCTAGTAGTGTAGGTAGATGGATACCCCAATCAAGTTCAGATGCAGCAGGGGCCAATTAACATTTGAAGGAAGGCTGCTGGCAAAACATGTTAAAAGGTACTTAGAAACAAGCATGCCCTCATTATTAGAGCCACACTCATGATCTTAGGCCTAGAATTCATCCACACTGAGGATAAACAGAGAGTTCTCACTAGTATTACCTCTTTGTTTGTAGCCATTTTAGCATATTGGGGTGTCCATTACTCAGAAATTTGTAAGTTATGCAGTAAGATTTTCAAGAAAAGATTCATGGGTAATTTAGAAATAAATTTACAAAACCTTATACAGGACCCTACTCTCACAGGGATGAGGCTTTTTGTTTCAAATCCTCTCATCTAACCATTGCCCCTCATTGTCACTCAGAACATGGAGGCCTTCAATGGCAGAGAAGACATGGTAAAGAGAAACATAATCTTCCTTTTGAATTACTTACATATTCAGGATCCTGAGATAGAAGGCTGGTTTTACGAATATTGGAACCAGGATGGTGTAGGCTTCCCAGATGTTGAGTGTCTCTCGGATTTTGAGATGGGAAACCCAATCAATGTCTGGTTGGAAGAAGGCAAGGATCACCTATCTAGACAACTTGATGCGGATAGCCTTGATCACTTAGGCAGGGGATAAAGTATATTACATAGCAGTCCTTTATCGATAATCATTTAAGTTTACTTTAGTTGTTGATCCTCAGACCATTAAGGCTGTGCAGCAAATATAAAAATATGTTCTTTTGCCATCAAGAATTGGATTATGATAGCATAAGTAAATCTAACTATATCGGAATTGGTCCTTTTTAAAGTTTCGATTATAGTTTATCTTGTGCTTTTAATAACCAGTACTTTGGAGAGTTTATTTGGAATTACTAACAACATTAGTATCGGTAGTATCTTTCATTTATATGTATATGAGTTTGCTTAGTATATGATTATGCTTTTCTTATGTGGAGGATATGGCAGCTTTTAGGATCCTTCTTTTTAGATTAAAATTTATGAAATTGAAATTTGTATCATATCCCTAAGCTTCTAAACATCTCTAGATTCAGATCCTCTATCTGAGTTTTCTCCCTTGCTATATTTGGATGACTGATCTAACGTCCTATCTGATATCTTGAAATCTTAATTTACAATAGCTAAGTGATTGGTTTTCCTTCCTTTTAATTAAATAGTATATCTTAGATAGTCAAGTTCAAGTTTATAACTCAATGCATGTCAAGTTGGAAATAGAAGATTGGATATCAATATAGCATGGGCTCAGAACCCTATCTAATTAGTGTTGAAACTTAACAGTAGTGAGGCTTAGGACATGGTGATTGTTTAATCTGCTTTCATTAAGAATTATGGTCTCCATCTATCATGCTTAGTTTTCCTATACCCCTATGTTTTCGAACCAAGAAAGATTTCTGACTTCACACCCCTATCTACACTTTGATAAATTAGAACCTGGGACATTTTTAGTCTTATAAGTTAAGGCTAATAATTGGATAGCTATGAGACTACGGGATAGATTATAGTCATATCAGAAAGAGGGATTATAATCTTGTTACTATAGGATTGATTTACTAACCATATGGACTAGTTTGCTGTAGCAATTAGTGGTTTTGTATACAAGATAAATGACGTGAGGGAGAAGGCACAAAAGAACATCATGTCATCAACACATAGGGACATCAAAGCAACAAACACCAAGCGAGATCCTAGTGAAAGGAAAATCATAATTGTAAATATAGGATTGTTTTCATCAATTGATGTAAATGAGGAGATGCCCTCATATTATTGTTTGTATTATTGATACTGGACCACGGTCTCGGGCTAGACTGGAAGTTTTCTTCTCCATTCTTTCCTACTAGTGCCCGCAAAGAATGGAGAAGTGTGTACTTAAATTCATTATATTAATAAAATTCTTTAGCCTAAGCCTTTTACCGATCAAGAAAAAAAAAATTTACTTATTTTATTACTATTTAAACTATTTACATTAGCTACTTATTTATTATTTTTAAAAATTATTTTATTAAATAATAAATAATAAAATTATTATATAACAATTAATTTTTAATTATATATTTTAATTTAAAATGTTATTATTTCTCTATTTACACTTATTTGATAATTTTATTCACAAAATCCTTTTACACAATTTTAATTAAAAATTGTTTTTTTTGGGATTAATTAAAAATTGTTACATATTATCTAATAAAAAAATAGTTAATATAAATAATAATTTAATAAAGATATAAATTTAAAAAAAACACATTTTAAAATATAAAACGCTCAACTATTACACCCAACCCCTGCTGTCGCCTCAACATAATTATGGAATAACAATAATAATAGAAATAAAACTTTTTGACTTTTCCTTTCAATCCTCTCTCATTCAAGTCCTGTTTATTCAAATATGGCCAGCCGCATGAAAAAGAGATCCCAGATAAAGTAGCTAAAGCACAAAACGTGCATAAACCCTCACCATACTACAAGTCTAAATATAGTACTGCTGTTTAAATATAGATCTGTCATTTAATAAATATAGGAGTTGAGTGGAAAGAGGTATCTTGGATTTGAATCTATGAAAAGAGATTAAAATACAATTATTTTTGTTTTTTTTATTGAAGAAAGCTGTTAAATTTTTTTTTTAACATAAGATAGACACAGCAGTCTAAAAGGACAGCATGATAAATTAATAAAAAAAGAGACTACATCACACCAATAACAGTCCTACAGCACAGCAATAACGATCCTTAAGACTAAAGCACAAGTTGAAGAATTTATGACAGCAAGTGAACAGAGACAGGAATGTGAGGCTAAAATTATGTGCATGAATTCTTACGCAAATCACATAAATTAAATTTTTTTTTTAATTCTGAATATTTTGTTGAACACTTGATTTGTAACTGAATTTCAGAAATTAACAATTCCTACAATCTTTAAAAAAAACCTAATTCCTAAAATCTTTACCCAAAAATACTAATTCCTGCAATCTTAAAAAAATAATTACCTAATACATTCAAAATACTGGCATCTCTGGAGACATGAAAACCTAAAAACTTAATTCCTGTAATCTTTAAAAAAAAAATTAATTACCTAATACAGTCAAAATACTGGAGCATCTCTGGAGGCATGAAAACCTAAAAACCTAATTCCTGCAATCTTAAAATTCTTATATTTACCTAATACAGTCCAACTACTGGAGCATCTCTGCACAGATGAATACTAGTTTTCACTTTAACATTTGAAAACGTTTAATGAGATGTAGAATTCCATCAGGACCCACCCAAAAGAGATTCAACGATTCAACCTTGTCTTCAATGTTCAACGAGATGTCCAAACCCACCTACTCCAAATTCTATGGTGTTTCCTTTGAAATTATGAGTAACAGCCTTATGGCCCACTTCACTCACCCCATTATAAGTTAGCAGAGAGTTGGTGGGTTTAAAGTGCTTATCAATAATTAAGAGGGGGTGATATTTTAGTCCACTGCACTTGGGATAGAGATTTTAATCATTGAGGAGAAGACATGAAAGCTGAAAATCATCTTATTCTATTATAAAGACAAAGTGAACTCTTGTACAGCTTTACTTAGACCCGTGTCCACCTTAGCATTTGCCACTTAAGTGGTTCCTGTCGGCCATTCAGAGCTTCCTTACATTCACACCCACTGCTAGAAAAATTATCAGATGTAAATGCAGATACTTTGAATATAAGAAGCCTCGTTCTTTTAACAAGCTATCATTCTAAATCAACCTACTACTCACTATAGATACTTTATTCAATTTCCAAACTTCCCAGGTGTATGGAAGTTGCCTACAAGGCATGGAAGTTGCCTACAACTTCTAGGGAATGGCCAAGACGATAGCCAACAAGTAATTGGAATCCTATCAAGGGAAGAAGTTGTGCCGCTTAAATTTCAATTTTCACCTCCCATCTATACATTTCTTCCTTGGCTACAGGAATTTGAAATGTCAATGAACATATTGCAGCATCATATGTGAACTCTGTCTCCAATGAATCAATCCAGCACCGGTTGGGCCTCTTTGTACAATATGCCCCAAAAGTACCACACCCACGAACTTTCATTTTGACTTCAACGAAGCCATCAGAGTGTTCTTCATTTTTGTATCCTCCGTGTACAATCAGTTCATCAATTGCTCCACCAGAGTTAAACATGTTGGTAAGACCAATTGCCGCAAAAGAAATTTGGGGTGTAATGTCCTGCAAACATTAAAACCAAAATTAGCTCAAGAAGAGACTGGATTCTACCGCTGCTTACACAAATATAGCCCATAAACTAACTCAAGTACACCTTAAATATAAGTAAATCAATTTAAAAAATCAATTCAAGGACCTACCTTGATGGGAGAGACTGTATATAGCTCAAATTCAAGCACTTTCAATGTGACAGGAATAGCAGCACCCTTTGGAAGTTTAATCAATTCCCCTGCAAGAGAAAAACATTCTGTTCAAGACCTTTTTTGGAAAATTTAAATGCCATTGTGTAGAATCCCACATGCTACTGTATTAAGCATTGTGTAAAGCTCTCCAAATCAGAGATTACGCCTTAATTGCAATATGTACATATGAGAAACGTCCTCTAGGTCAAATAGGTTTCACTTCTAACGAAATTACAGCCATTATTTAACTATGAACAGTCAATAAGGAATGTATTTACATGTAGAAATAAAAGGTTTACATGCTCACTTCCTTAATGACATACCTTGCCCTATACCAACACAAATGAAAACCATATGCTTGAGATTGAGAATACAAAGTCGTCAGAAACAGAGCAAAATTGATTATTACCTGATTTGTGACTATGGAAAATGCAATCTCCACTCCAACCATCACCAGCAATTTGTGGGAGGAGGTCAACATCTATAGAACGCACGCTACCAGTTAAGGCCATGGGAGATTTATCATGAATACGATTCTTCTTCTCAATTTTGCACCACCCTGCACCTTGGCAATTGAAGATACCCACCAATCCAGTATGCTTGTTCAAATTCCATATTTTCAGCAAGCTGCATACAAAACCATCATTGCAATGTTCAATATGTCAAATCAGTAAAGATGAGACTGTATTTACAACGTTGAACCGATTTTTACAAAGGTTTGTACCTTTTCCCATCTCTAGCTGGATCCACAAAGATGCAATCACGAGTAGGCCTCCCAGGCAGTTGTGCGCGTAACACAGATCCATCCGGGAGAACAAGTTTTTTCAAGAGGTCAAAATTGTGAATGCCGGGTTTGTCACTGAAATTCCAGAAGACCGCATTAGAAATGCTACCATCAATTAGTCGAAAAAACGCAATTTTTACTTGTGGTTCAGGGGAAGGTTTGTAAAGAAATCTATTTTAATGGCAGA
This sequence comes from Chamaecyparis obtusa, assembly GCA_027943335.1. Taxonomy (NCBI): domain Eukaryota; kingdom Viridiplantae; phylum Streptophyta; class Pinopsida; order Cupressales; family Cupressaceae; genus Chamaecyparis; species Chamaecyparis obtusa. The sequence goes on from BSBK01008540.1 coordinate 459,276, forward strand.
TTAATGTCAACCTAGCAGGTAATATAAAGAAATGGGATATTCAACCTGACATAAATTCCACAGCCACCAACAGCTCGTGCAGCACCATGATATTCAGCTGACGGATGTAAGCTCTGCAACAGAGAATGAATAATCAATCATTAGCCTGATTTCGTGCACTTTTTCCCAAAAGCAATTCTCCTTAGCGCAACTAGAGTGCTAGGTCATGGAAGAAAAAGATTACGAAGCCTACTAACATGAAACATATCCCAATCGGGGAACATGAACTCCCCAAGGAACATAGTATTGTATGCAACGGATGAAATATGGATGGTATGTGATGCTGGATCCCTTGGATAAAAGTCGTCTGAAGCTCTGACAATTGCTGTTTGCTTTGCACTGCACAACAGTACAAAATTTTGAATATTTGTTATAAGAAAAAAAAAAATTCAGGCATGGCAAACTAATTGATGCTGGATCGCTTGGATAAAAGTCATCTGATCTCTCATAACTGCTCTCTGCATTGCACTGCACAACGGTACCGTTTTGAAAAATTCGTTATTAAAGAAAATCAGGTATCTACAATTTAAACGGAGAAAGATGCAAAGATAACATAGTACGAATTCACACACCTGTAAAGTCCATCAGTGTTGTGGCACATGCAAGCAATACATCCATTATCAGGGAAGTTGCGGATAATGGATGCCTCTAATGCTTGATGATATTGCTTTGTTATAGACACACGGCCTCCGTGGCCTGCGCCTAAAGTCTCAATAATGTTTTGCACATCCACTTTAACACCATCCACACCTGCTGATGCCAGGTAACTATGTAGTTCATTGTAGAAATTGAAAACCTTCTTAGGAGGAACTAGTCCTAATCCATAAACTGACAGGCTGTCCATCACAATATCTGGCTGATTGCCTATAACACCAGGCGACTGAACAGGGTAAGCAAGAGCCGTATCATAATGTTCCATTCCAGCAGCAGCAGGTTTGACTCCACCCCAGTAACCAGTAAGTGCATGCCAGACATAAACATATCTGCATGGGTCATTTCTGTGGTGAGTACCTTATACCAATCTACTTCCATATAGAAAGTTTACAATACAAATAATTCAAAAGCGTAAATGAAAGGTAAGGCATCCTCTTTTTGGGCTTGGGGGAAGGGAGAGGAGGATGTTCCACCCTAGGGCACACCATTCCTGGGCCTGCGCCTCTTGCAGAAATAGGAGCTCTACCTTAACTATATTAATCAGATATTGCACAACTTAAGGATTCAACGAAGCTTGGAAGCATAGCATTGAGAGTCTCTACAAGATTTTAGCCAAGTCTAGTCCAAAGTTTAATAAAATCTCAAAAAGTCGGAGGTTAGTCCAAGTCTCAATGCCATGCTCAGAAGTAAACCAGGCCTTTCTAATCCACCTGCGCTAAGGGTTAGTAAATAAAACTTACTTGACATTATGGTGCTCCTTTGCTTCTTCTACAACATGTTTTAGGCCAGGGGGGTCTTTCGCTATTTCACTTCCCTTACGGTGCTTTTGGAACTTGTAATTCTCTTTAATTCCAGTCAACCGGCTGGCAAACCTGACAATGAAAAAATACCCTCAGATACTTGTGTGTTGGATCCAATGGCAAATAAAACGCTTCACAGGGTGTCATCCCCTAGAATCAGATGAATATAGGACAATAATGCAATTAAAAAGTATCTGCAGATGGATGTGATAACTTACTGTGCCCCTTCCTGTACGGTAGCCTTGGAATTGTCCACTTCACTACCAATCTGTTGCCAACCATCATCAATGATCAAGAAACGTGGAGGAGTGCCCCCCTCTGAAAGGCTGCAATACGAAGAATTCGTCAAAAAGAAATCACGGACTGCAGATTCAAATAAACACATTCTATTTATTAATCAACCGCATATTCAAGCTAAATAAAGGATTTCTAATAATCTTTCCGAATCCAGGATTTATGCTTACCTTTTAAATCAAAAATACGGCAGGTTAGATGTTTACCTTTTCAAGCCTTCATCCACACCCTCTGCAGTGACATCAGTATAAAACGCATCCCATGTGCACCATCCAAACCAATTCACAAAATCAGGCAACTGTCATAAGAACAGGGCATTACACTTTGTCAGAGTACTGAAAACAAAAAAGTGTTATGCCTGAATACCCAAGGCAAGGCATATTGCAAGCAACTACTCTCCCACCATAGTGCTACAGGAAAAAATGGTAATGCCATTTATGCTAATAGCGAGTGTGTGCTGCTGATAGAGGGTGTGAATGAAGTAATTATTGTTTGTTGAACCAAAAAATGAGGACAAAACGTGCTTTACCTTTTTCTTCTCACGGTGTTGAAATGATTGCAAGTGTCTTTCCACGGCCCTGGACAAAGCAATTTAACTTCATAAGTAACGCATGGAAAAAATTAAGGCACTCAGGAGTAGAGAAATTAAGATTTCGTTCATACTTGACAGCGTCTCCAATAACTTCAAATGGATCCAATCCTGCATGCATGTACACTGCTAGCAGACCCTGGTTGGTTTGCACAGCAGAATCCCCTTCAAATTTACAGTCAAATTCATTAAAACTTTACTACAATTCAATATAGAAGAAGCCCACTCCTGTAAAACAAATACTTAGTTTATAAATCTCTTTACCATACTCTGGCTTAATTTAATCCGAATATTACTGTTCACAAACGACAAGTGAGAATGGCAGCTGGGGCTCAAAACAGTGCATAGCTGGAAAGGTAAGCGATGACAATGTCGAATATTACCTATTAAACTAGTAATTTTGACAGCCACAAACTCTAAACCAACAAAAACTTAAAAAGGTAAATAAAACCCATAAAAACATAAAGATGTGCCTATAATCCACTCTCCTGCCATTTTAAGGTCACAAAAATTTAGTGAAGTTTAAATGGACTAAACTAACTGTTGATGAACTCAACAATGGGATTCGCATTGAATATGTCAGTTCCTGCTAAGATGGAACTTGTTTAACCGATCTCATGTATGCTGTTGGACTGCAAGGTCTACTTAATGCATTTGATTGCATGGGTATGTTTCTTTTAAGACTAGTCCCCATTTGAAACTAGAAGATGATCAATCTTTAACGAACAATGTGGAATATCTGTAGCTGAGTGCTTTCTGATTAACTGAAAACGACCCACTATCAAACAATCTCACGCCTTCTAACAAGTCACTATATACGTTGATTCTCAAAGATAAAAAAGAGTTTCTAAATAGGCAGTAGTATTCTGGCTGATAAGACCACATCCGGTCTAAGATCAGTTTCACTTACCACTTTCCAGGCAGATCTCGATTTCATCTCTTTCATTGCCTTGCAGAGCAGCTCTAAATTGTCCTTCTATGAGAGGAAGGAAGACCGTGTAAATGGTCTGCTCCTCCTCGCTAAGATCACTCTGCCCACTGAGAGGAGACCCGTGCTTGCTCTCCACAAGCATGAATTGCGTTTCCAGGGGAACATCTTTTCCACATTTTCCCATCCGCTGTGTCATCCACCACAATTTGAATCGGAACAAGCACATAAATCGGAGGCCACTGCAAAGTAATTAAAAAACCCATTAAAAAGGATTTAAAATACAGACCATCTAAAAAAACCAATAAAATACTGAAAAAACAGAACAAGACCTGGTTACTTACTCGAGCTTCCCTATGGGAAAAACATGATGGCTTCTGCTCTCAGGCGCAGTGGCTCCGATGAATGCACCTTGCACCAGCCCGACTCCTGAGCCAGGTGTCAGTATTATATTATCTGGGACACCTGTCAGTATGGTGTTCCCATGCACAACCAGATTGCCATCCACAATGGAAATTTTTGGAGTGACCGTCATTTTGCTAACTTGCCTCTGACAATTTCTGTTTATCTGACTATGATATAACAATCCACCCGATCAATAAAGCCCACGCTCTGTTCAAACGCAAATAAAACCAATTGTAATCTCATATACTAAATATCCTAAAATCAAATAAAATATTTCACAAGATATCAGATATTCCGAAACCAGATGAGGCCAAAATCCTTAAAAAAGCGACAAGAAACCTCTAAATTTCATTAAACCCATACCAGAATATTTTGGTGCCTTAATGACAATAAATGTTTTATGGGTTTGAAGAAAAGCAAAATCCAAAAAAAAACTAAAAGCATTTATCGGTGTATTTTAAGAAGAGGTTTCCCACCCAACCCAACTGCAAACTGTCGTAACTGTCTCTGTTGCCAGAGCCTAGAACTGATATAACATGGAAATCTCGAAAATTCAACCAAAATTCCCCAAAATTGATTATAGCTTGCAACAGGATCAGCAAGGATTTGCTTGAACACGGCAAAGGCTGGAAGTTACAACAGGGCCTGCCTGGGGATTGCTTCATGCTTGACACAGTTAAGGCCGGGACCAAAAGCTAAGCTGTTTATGAGTGGTTTATAGTGTAACAACTCTGAAACCCATTTTCAATCTGGTTAAAAATTATATATCTTCACAATACAAATCTCTATATCTTCATAATTTTTATTAGCAAAAATAACAGGTCACACAGGGCTAAAACTCTGACCTCAGACAAAATTCAGCTAAAATAATTCCACATAAACCACGAGAAACATTCAAACAAAAAAATTGGAAACGAGTGGGCAAGCAAATCTCGTACAACCACCCTCAAATTTTACACAAGTACGAGGCATCAAATTCCAAAATACAAAGCTAAAAAATTTAGTCCTAATTTGTTTTAAAAAATAACAACCTCCACTCAATCAACTAACAGCATGACCAGCTCAATAATGACATCCCCACAGAAAACCGAAAATCCCCCAGTCAGCAAAACAAAAAAATATTTTTATAATCACTAAACATACCTGTAAGATTTCTGTAAAAAGCTTGGAAAATTCTGTGCTAAAATCTTAGTCTCCTGGCTCTCAACTTGTCCAACACTCACACCAACTCAGCCTCCAAAAATTCGGCTGAAATTAATGACACACAAGAACATTCCAGAGCACAAACTATCTAGAATTCTGAACTTCAACGGCACAGACCCCCTAAAACAAAATCTACCAACAATACATAATACTACGACACGATCACTCTTCAACACTGGAGGTTGATGAAATCTTCTGCCGAGTGATGAATGACTTAAAGCGGCAGAACCCGCCTTTTATACTGTCTCGCGCTAAAAACCCCTCCATCTCGCGCCATCCAACGGCCCTCATTTTTCTCCGGGAACCTCGTCGTCGGCGCCGGCCGTCCGATCGATCCCGACAAACGGAGTCAGACACATCCACACAGTAGACCCACGTGGCAGTAAGTTCGTAGCCTGCCACGTCAGTCAGCATAGACGGCGCCGTGCGCCGTTTGCAAGCAGAGCTGCTGGATTGGATATTCCGTTGACGGAATCTTGCTGAAATATTCTTTGTTTGCAACAAATTGGGGTTATGTTTACGTGGAGAAAACAGTAAGTGAGCTGGCATGCCAGCTGTGATCTTCAGTCCTTGTCACGACAAATGCTTGCGTGTATTGAAGGAGACTTGTAGTGTTTTACACATCGGTTAATACAAGTCTGCGAACACGAGTTTTTCCTCTAGGCCATCGTTTCCTTCTAGTATTGATACAACCGACTTGGAATTTTAGTAAGGAAAAACAAATTCTTTTGTCTTCTATTGTCCTTGGCTACCTACTCCTTGAGTATTTGGTACAAACAAGGATAATTAAACTAGCAATTGGAACTATAGGTTTAATGGGTATTGTCGATAAATTTTTTTAGTACAAAACAATTTTGTTCAATTTGCTATATTATTGTTTTAATATGAAAAATGATATATTATTTGCAATATATTAGGTGGATTGTTTGGTTAAATTAACAATAGTTTAATCGACATTGATAAATTTTGTATTACAAAACAATTTTGTTCAATTTGCCATATTGTTGTATTAATATGAAAAATGATATATTATTTGTAATATATTAGGTGGATTTTTTGGTTAAATTAACAATAGTTTAATCGACATTGATAAATTTTGTATTAGTAAAATTTTGTGTGAGTTAGTTAGTTTTTGTAATGCCTCTTTCGTTTGCTCTTTTGCATTGCTTACTTCTTGATGTGGACTTGGCATTCTGCCTACATTGAGCCCTTTTTACAATTGCACATGTAGGGTAAAGGCGCCAATAGTGGCTCGGGGTCCAATAACTGCTCACTTTTTGGTTTTTGACCCCCCAATAACTATTCACTTAAATAATGTCACATATACCAATAGCAGATCATTTATGTACCAGTAGTTGATCATTTTTTTGCCTTTTTTAGCCTTTTTGGTTCATGATTGGCCCATTTGTGCACCACTATTGGAGATTTGTGAACCACTATTGGGACATTTGTCCACCATTATTGGGACATTTATCCACAAGTACTGGTGATTTTGAGTGAACGGTTATTGGTGCAATGGGGGTCATGTATCGGTCGACAATTTGAAAAGACCACTTTTTGACCCTTCTGCACATAACGACTCTTATGACGTGCATTGTTAATACCCAGAAGCTAAAACCTTAGTTTTAAGCAGTTAAGTCACATACATATATAGCTAAACAAATTGTCACAATCTAATATAGTTTGCTACCTCAATTAAGCACGTGAAGTTAACTATAGCCACTACTAGTGCCTCTCCCCTAGATCATTTATGGTGCTTTGATCTTGTTTTGGTTGCTTCATTATTGCACTATGTGATTTTCGGTGCCTACCTTATGCTTTGTTGATATATCTTGTGATCGTTTTGGACTTGTGATGTGTTGGCTTGCTTTATTACAGTCTAGTTTATGTTCTTGTATTGGGATTCATCCTTTATTTTAGTGCCTAGCTAAGAGAACCCTGTGGTCCTACTATGATTATGACTATGAGTTGGTTGTGGTGTGATATTCTACCTATTTTGAATTGTAATTGTACCATTGGAAAATGCATTGGGATATAATATTTTTGTGATTTGAAATATCAATGTTAGTATGGAAATGTAAATTAAACTTGATTAATTATTAAATGAAATGAAGTTATACCCGATTAATTATTAAATCAAGTGAAGTGAAGTTTTATGATATTAAATGCTAACCAATGTAGCTAGATATATATGTTAGATTCACTAGATTATTAGGATTGTGATGAAAATATGATGTTGATCTTATTGTTGCAATGAAACAATATTGATGTCATTATTTGATGTAGTTAATTAGGTGAAATTACTATTGCGCTTTAATTGATGATTAGATGTGAAAGAATGATTCCATATCATTCAAAGATATAAGAATAATAAATTTCCCTTCCAATATTTCTAGTTAATTCAACTATTTATCTATATGCATGAGTAGGTACACTTGACATGTGAGTGTTTTAGTGACTTTAGGTACACAACATCAACTTTACCTAGCTTCACAGGTTTGAGCATGCTCATATCCCTGACAATGGTTATAGGAGATAGCACAATGACCATTTATTTTACCCAGCCCTAGGCATCATTCCCAACTTGGATGATTTTCCCAAATTAATTATGTTCACACCTCCAATTACTATTTTGGAAGCATCTAGTTACTCCAATGCATATTTATGAAAGACCCAAAATGATTGTTTGTGCATAGTTAGTCATTTGTGAAATGACATCATTTAAATGCATATATTAATGAAATTGCAATATAGCTTAAGCAATTTAATATCAAAATGTGAAATATGCCTTATATGTATTGAAAATAATGGGAATTGCATGGTTTAAGCATTGGGGGTCTTTTGGAAGATTATTTTATTATTGGGTTTTAAGTTGATTTTATTATTCTTTTATTTGTCTCTCAAAGGTGAGTTTTAATTTTTAATTGGGGTTCATTATTTCAACACTTAATCTATTTTTCTCTCTTGGCTCTTAACAAAACCCTACATGTAAAATTTGGAATGGATATTTCGAGAGATTTCTTGAATGGATTTTTGTTGGCATCAGCTTGAAAGGTTAGTGTCAGTGAATGCTTGGGGTTGCTCAAAGAATTTGGCTTTATTTTGTATCTATGGCTTTCATTTTAAAGTTGAAGTTTCTTTGGGTTTTGAGCTAGGACTCTCAATTTCTCTATTTCTTTTCAATCTAGTTGATTCTATTATGTTGCAAATGATTTGTTTGATGATTTCAAACACCTTTCCATTTAAAAGTTATTCCAGTTTAAAGGAATTATATGAGTTGCATGTTTTAGATTTTGAAATGTGGCTTCCTATAGGTATATGCTACCTAAATTTTTTTGGATGGTTGAAATGGTAATTTTATTGCATTTTTGTAATGTTGTGTTGTAGGGGTCTAATGGGTTTTCCCAAATTTTTGGGTTATCAAGTTTGAATATTTGAGCTTTTGGAGGTCCACCAATGGTGGATGGCCTCCATGACTAGTTTTTTATCCAACTTGGAATTTTATGAAAAGTGCATTTTGATGTTTTTAAAATGATATTATTGTGTAGTGTGAAAAGGGGAGCACCTAAAGATATAGTTTTCCTTGATTCACAACACACATTGGAATTCGAGACCACCTCAAGACAAATTAGATCAGCACCACCAAGTAAGTGGGATGCTAATGCAAGATTTTCACTTTCAAGTATTTTATTCTTGCGTTGCTTAGAATCAAGAAGGGGATAGATAATTCTATTATGCAAATAACTAATTAAGACAAGAAATGATCTAATTGGTTTTAAAAGAAGATGCGAAAAGTGATTAGGATATATTTGAGTGCATCTGAAATCAAAACATGGGAAATGAAGACCAAATCCAAATTTTTGACAATTGGAGTCACAAAAATACCTGTAATTGATAATTTGAGATCCCAAGCCTGGTACTTGTTTGCCCTTTCAATTACACGGGTTTTCATAGAGAATAGAATGGTTAAGGCATTTTATTCATAGGTAAAAAATAATTGAGGCATTTTATACCTAGGGTTTTCTATCGAGACAGTTGTGCAGTGGTTGTCTCATGGATGAGATGGCATAAAACTTTTGATAACTAATTTTGGGATTTGTTGTACATGCAAGTATGAGAATTTTATGTTTGGGTGGCTATATAGGAGATTTCCTTGGTCAACCCCCCATTTTGGTGACTCCCACCTCCATGGATAGTTAGTCTAACAAAGATAAAAGTGTGTAGTGCTCTTGAATCTAGAGTGTGCCTAAATTGCTATGAGCTAAAATGCATAAATGCAATGTAAATATCTACCCTAGTGTGATAGATTAAACCCTATATGAAAATGCAATTAATGTATGATTAAAAGCATGTAACGAATATAGATCTGGAGCACAAGTATGTAGATATGAAGATAATAAGAAACCATATCCAATCCAAAGAGGAAGAGTACAAGCCAATTATCAATTGGTGATTAGCTAGTCATCATCATAATCCTTTTGTAGCTCCATCTCGATGTTGAAAATGTTTTTAATACTTGAATTCTTGATAGAAGATTGATGTAGCCTTGATTCACAAGTCCTCACTTCATGGGATGTCTTCAAATTGGGGCCCCAACCTTGTAATTTCTTTCATCATGCCAAAATGAAGTGTAAATCTTTTTTATACAAAATTAGGAGATAGAATTGAGAGAGAAGACTATAAATCCTAATCCTCTGCTAAATCACGAAGACGAGGACCCAATTTAAATTTGAGCTCAAAACTTAGGGAACAAAATGGCTAGGGTGTTCTATTCCCAGGAACATAACACCTTAACCAATATGTTCCACCCATTTTAGGCTCAAATCGAGACCATGGGTCCTAGGAAATCAGGGGATGTGGGATTAGAACCGACATCTATTTTTGAGGTTGATACAAAACACCAAAGCCACAAATGGTAACATAGGGCCTAAGATGAAATGAATTATTGGATTGGAGGAGAAATGGAGGAGCACACTTAGAAATAAGGGCTTACATTGATTTTAGACAAGATTGAGTTGATAGAGGACCCATATTTAAATTTAGATGTTTGTTAATGTATGTGACTGAATGTGACCTCTAAATCAGGCACAACACAACATGGTCATTATTCACTTGATAGAATTTGGGAGAGAGTATGAAGAACTCAATCCAAATTCCATGGTGAGGCGACCTGTTGCCTCCTATGTGAATGGGGTGTTTGAATACTCTCAGAACGAGAGCCAACAGCCGGGAGACCAATTCAACAATGGAGGATTTGAAAGCAAATATGAGCAAAATGAAACTAAGCTAAGAATGAATGCAATTAATCTAGAAAACTTTGAAAGAAATATAAAATGCAGATTTTTATTTGATTTTGAAATAAAGATGATGTTAGACTAAGAACAAGTAAGCAAATTTAGTCTAAAATGTGATGCAAAGATTATACTAATAATGAGATATTAATCTAATAAATGCAATAAAAGCTTTAAAAAACAATGAGATATAAGACTAAAAAATGCTATAGTAAGGATGCTCTCAAAAATTGCTCCTCTTGAATGAGAAAAAGAGGTTCATTAAATAGAAAAGCTCGGGAGAGGAATGAAGAGTTTCTTGATTTGAAACGGTGGACTCTTCATTCCTAATTGAGACAAAAAGACAATGAATTATTTAATTAAAAGAATGGAATTTGCCACATGTGGGGAGTGACCTTTCGAGTAATTTGAATTATTAAATTCAAATAAAGAGATGTCCATTCAATTAACTAAATATTTATTAATTCCTTTCAAGGGTATTTAGCTAAAGGGGGTGGAGTTTAATTTAATTAAAAGTACTTAGGACTTCATAATTAAATTAACTTATCATAGAGATTATTTAGCCAAATAAAGTCTAGGACTTAGGAATTATTTTAGCGTTTGATTATTGCAATTTATGGTCTTTGCAATTGACATCAAGTCAAATTAAGTCAGATATGAGAGAGAAAATTGCCTAGGGAACTAGGACTTTGGTGATGTAAAATTGAGATAATGCACCAAAATTGATGAAATTAAATAGGTGCCAATTTTGGGGTATTACATTTGCCCCTCTTTGAATTGATGTGCGAACAGCGCGTTGATTCAAAGAATAGTCTGAAGTGACAGATGAAAGCAGATCAAAGCATAAATTTTTCAAAGTCTAAGTTAGATTGCGAAGACAACGATCTTAAAAGAGAACCGGAATCGGGGTTAGATTGCCCCAATACCAATTGATGAAGATGCAGATTTAGGACTATCTCTGAATCAGGGTTAGATTGCCCCAATATGAAGCTTAGTCCTCCGAGACCCAGGTTAGATTGCCTAGATAACGGTCTAAAAGAGATTTTGAGAGTCATCTCCAGAACGAAGCTTGACTCCCAGGAATTAGGGTTAGATTGCCCCAATACCCAAAAGATTTCAAGAACCATCTCCAGAATGAAGTTTGGCCCTTGAGGATCTGAGTTAGATTGCTCAGATACCTAAAAGATAGATTTCCAGATAACAAGATGCGAGGTGTGAAGATGCCCCTAGCAATAAGGACTGATGATTCAAATCAGACTGATTCAAGAATAGATTCGACAAGATTCAAATGATGTAATCATCCTGCCCCCTCGGGAGCGAAATGGAAAGATGACATGTCAGAAGGATGATAAACAACAAGAGATTGCAGAGCAAAAGCAATTAGACTAGATTCGCGAAGCTACAGAAGTGAAACGGAGCAAAGCAGAGGTCTTGTTGACCAAGTTTTGAGCAATAGTTGACCATGGTTGACTAAATTTGACTTGAGTTGACTTTCATGAAAAGAGCAAAGATTTGAGAACATGATGCAAAGATGAGGATCTGGCAGGAAGATGACACCAGAAGGCTGACTGCACAAGCATCCGATCCAGAAGGAGTCCAATATTTAAAACGCGATTTTGAGCCACTTAGAGATGTCAGATTTTGATTTCGATCCCGAAAATGGATGCAGCCAAGATGAGACTGGGACAAAATATGAGAACCTTTGATGAGCAGATCCAGAAGAAAGCAATCAAGAGAGTGGCAAGAAAGCACTCCAAATGCAAGCCTAGAATGAAAGATGCAAGTCTAAATGCAGGCCTAGGATGAACAAATGCAATCCTCCGAACTTGGCTGTTGGACTCATCGTATTTATCATCATTGAGTTCATTTAAGCACGGGACAATCACAAGATGCCATACAATTCTCCCCAACATGAGAATATGAATATGACATAAGTCTTAAATTTGTCGGAATGAGGTGTAAGCATTAAGGCACAAGAAGCTAGAATGACCTGAACACCTATTCCTTTTAATCTAGCAAGTTAACATAAGCATTAAAGCATAAATGCTAGAATGACCTGAATGTCTCTTGCAAACAAACACACCAAGCACGCAGGAGATCTTTCTTTTGCCAAAGATTGCTCGCAGTGACCCTTACGTTCACTTAGCAGGACGAGCGTTTACAATTTCATCAGTAGCATAAAGAAGTCACTCAAAAGACAAGGAGAAGAACCAACCTCACCAAAGCATCCATATAAAAGGAGTCAAGGTACACATGGCCATCCAATACGAGATAGAGGCTCTTACAGCCGGACACCCCTCTTAAATGAATTCTTTGGATCGTTGGAACTAAACCAACAAGCAGAAAGCAAAAAAGCAAAGCAAACAAACAAGCACTCAAAGAAAACAAAGCTCAACATGCCTCAAAGGAACATACAATTAGTTTAAGTTTCAGTTCAAGTTCGTGTTCAAGCGGATTGAAGACAATTCGAAAAGATAACGTTCAAAGTCTCAATGAGATAATGACAGTAGGCAGACGTAATGAGAATCACTGGTGATTGATGTAAGGGAGAGGTCCCAAAGAAGAGAGATCGAATGAAAGCTAGGTATCCGCAGGCAGGCATAGTGGGAACCACTGGCGACCAATGCTCAAAAGAGTTTCCGAAAGTGATAGGACAATGCCCCCTAGACCAGGCAGGTGCCCCCAAGTGTGAACCAGTTCCAATCTATGAAGAGTCGAGAAAAGTCTCGAAGACACTGAAAGCAAGGCATGAGCTAGCAAACTAAAGCAGGAAACAAAGGAAGCAGGAAAGCGGGAAAACAAACTAAAGCAGGAAAGCAGGAAAACAAACTAAAGCAGGAAAGGAAGGAAACTAAAGCAGGAAACTAAGAGCCAAGCGACACTGAGATGAGATGCAGCTTCAGGAAACAAGAGGCGCCTGTTTACCAGGTTTTCACCATCTTGGCAGAGATTCTATTTTTGCTACCATGACGCCTGTTTACCAGGTTTTCATTAATGGCACATTTTTCTCTTTTTCAATTTTTTTTGTACTTTTCTCTTTTTTCTCTTTTTTTGTATTTTTTGAATATCTCATTTTTTTGTATTTTTTGATCTTTTCATTTTTTTGTATTTTTGAAATTTTCTATTTTTTTTGTATTATCAAGGCGCCTTTTTGCCAGGTTTTCACCAGGATAATAGATACATCAAAGCGCCTGTTTGCCAGGTTTTCACTAAGATGATCATTTTTCAGGACATTTTGCAATTTTTAGGATTTTTGCAATATACCATTTTTAGGATTTTTTCAGGACCAATAAGTATGTACATGAGCATACAAGCAATGTCTCAGCTGTAGAACTTCTTCAGATGAAGAGCGTTGATAGGCTCTTTGAGTTGCTCTCCTTCAGTAGAAATCTCTGAGAACACAGTATTTTGTAGTAGTAGCCAACTAAGAAGTTGCAGAATCAGAACCAGATGTTGTAGCAGTAACAGGAGATCCAACCAGTAGTGTCCAACAGTCAAGAGATCCATAGTCAAGGAAAGATCACTTAAGTGAGACTCACAAATATCCTCATGGACACACCTTAACTCTTTGTCAGATTTCCCACGCTCTAAATGCTTAGGAGGAGTACATTCTGGATTTCTCTTAATCATGTCATTAGTAATAAGGAGATACTGATATGCACTTTGGGAAAAGGCAAGATGGAGTGAAGAGGGTAAAGTATGAGAGGCAAGGGTGATGGAATGGAGGGAAGCATGAGAATTTTGGAAGCTCGAATGACAACTTTGATTTTCCTTTTTTTGGAATCCACATAGCTTTTGAACTTTTTCTTCTTTACTTTGAGGTGCTTTTGATGACAACGCCTGTAAGATGGATTTTGAGATCCATTTTTAATTTATTTTCTGGCTTTTGATTGTCTTCTTCTCTTTAAGGACCTTTGCAGTCTTTTCAACACCTCTATTGCTTTTTTCTTTCTTTGGAGTCACATGTCGATTAGATGGGACATGGTGACCTTGAGATATAAGTGGATTATTATTATTTTTGCTTTTATGTTGTACATCCAAGTTACTTCCAAAAGACTCGGGAATGGTGGATGAAAGAGGCTTATATGACTGGTTTAGGTGGAGAGGTGAAAATGGAAGTGGACGGGCCACTTTTCTAGGAGATGAAGGGGGAAGAAAAGTCGATGGGATGGGCTCAAGTGCAAATATATCAGTATCATCCTCATCATTCATGAATGCATCAGGTAGATCAAGAAAGTAATCTTCCATAGAGCGTTGTTGATTGCGAGTCATCTTAAAAGAGTCAGATAAATTTGGAGGAATATTATGTGAGCCTAACCAAGATGGTCTATTCCAAGAGTCAGGTCCCCTTTCAGGTGGTAAGAGTGCACGAATAGGAACCATTTCAATTCTAGATCTACCAAGATTCCATGAGATTGTAACAGAATGGGGTCTTACATACCCATGATTTGCTGGAGCAGTAGGAGTATAGCTTGGAGTAGATGGCCTATGATCCATAGGAATGATCTCCATAGGAGGGTGGAAAGGATCATCATCAATAGCTTGATCTGGAGGATCATAACTTTCTCCTCTTTCTAAGTTGTTAAGACTAGCATATAAGTGCATAGCATCAACTGGTATTTTTGTAGTAGCATCTGATATGGAGTCTGATTCAGCTAGAGACATAGTCAGAGGTAGACTTTCTTCATCACTATCATCTGTCAAAGGAAATGTTTCTTCAACAATAGGATCTTGTTCAGTAGTAGAAGCAGCAGAGTAATCTGGAATAGGCATACCTTGAGGCATACCCAAGAGGAGGGAAGCATCCAATAGTTTCTCCCAGTCAGTATGTGTGCCATTGGAGTTGGAAATAGTAGGAGTCTGTTCAATAGCAGAAGTGGTGGAACAATCTAGAGTAGGCATACCCAAGATAAGGGAAGCATCCAGCAGTTGCTCCCAATCAGTATGTGTATCATTGGAATCAGCAGTAGTAGGATTTTGTTCAACAGTAGAAGTGGTAGAAAAATCTAGAATAGGCATACCTTGAGGCATACCAAAGATAAGGGAAGCATCCAACAGTTCCTCCCAATCAGTATGTGTGCCATTAGAGGCAGTGACATATTCAGTAGTAGCTGTAGTAGTAGAAATCTGTTCAGTAGAGTGTATAAAATCCTCCTGATGAGGACCAAGATCATGTTCTTGAAGCACTTGAGAAGGTAGATAAGACTCTTTCTGGTAGTCTGAATCAGACTTTTGAACATTCAAAGATCTTTCATGTGTCATAGGCTGAATCTGTGTGTCTTCATTACTTGAATCCTTGCATGAGTGAAAGTTGTAGCTAGGTTGGTCAAGCTCATCGCTCTGATAGCCAATACCAAATCTATCTTCAGAGGGTTCTTCATAGGAATGTGGAGATAGAGGGAGAGTTGTCAATGACAAGACAGACTCAATCTGATATTCCCCCATGCCAATATCTTTGATCTTCAAGGTCTTTTCTATTTCTTTGAGCTTAGCATCATAGAACTCAATGGACTCTCTATTGGCAGGAACAAAGCTGTCTGTTGTTTGGGTAAGCATCTTAGCAGAGCAAGTATTTAGGCTAGCACTATTGTCAACGAGGACGTGAGGGATACTCTTGGGGCCTATCATAACTTCAGTGTGCAGGGGAGCATCATGCGGGTGGCTCAACACGTGATCATCTTCTTCAGGGAAGGATAAATAATGAGGTGAGGTCAAATGACCCACCATAGATTGAAACTGGTCGAGATTGAGATCTTTGGGGACATTTTCCTTAGTGAGGGATTTATCTATAGAGAGTTTTGGTCTAGATGTCAAAGGTTTGGGACCTTTGAGAACAATCTTTGCATGAGATCGAGGGATAAAATTCGCACAAGCTGGAGATTTTGTGTAGTTATAAGAGGGAGGTGCAGGGCCTCGCAAGACAAAGGGAGTTTTGGGTTTAGGAGTATCCTCACTCCCTGGAGCAATGATCATGTCACAGTGAGGGATCCAAGGTTTGTTTCTAGCAAATTTAGAAGGCGGTTGAGCTTCTATTGTAGCCTTCTTAGTGGCATTGACTGTTTGCATGCTAGAGCTAAGATTAAAGACAGACTTTGAGGGTTTTGGCATGTTAGAGCTGAGATTGAAAACCAACTTTGAAGGTTTTGGCATGTTAGAGTTGAGATTGAAAACCAACTTTGAAGGTTTTGGATCTCCCATCTTGTTGGTAGTATTATGAGAGATCGTGAAAGAGTTGATAGGTTCAAAAGGATCAATAGGTTTAATTTTAGAAAGTGACCTTTCAGAGTCTTGTTGGTCTTGAAATAATGGGTTATAATACTCTTGAAATAATAAGTCAGACTGTATCTGAAACAATGGATTGTAATACTCTTGGAATGACGAAGAATGTGAGGATTCCTCACGAAGTTCAGATTTTGCAACAGATTTAGGATGACCTATGTCTTGATTACAAGGTTTACTTTGATCTTGATCAGCGTTCTGAATGGGATAAGTCTTTCCACTTCGAGTCGTGACAGTCATAAATGAAGATGTAACGAGCAAAGATTCGGGATAAAGCTAGACTCTGTCTCAAAGATAACGAAAGGAGATAAATGGCTAGAACAGCCAAGATGCAAGATGAACCTGGTATGAATTGTCAAAAAGAGATGGCTAGAACAGCCGAGATAAGACAATCGCAACGCAAGGTACAAGAGCACAATGAGATAAGGTAGACTAATGAGAGACAATATGAGTCAAAGCAAAGATCGATCGATTCCTAACTCAGGACAACCAGTTTCTGACGGTGAACGACAAGAAAATAGAAAAATAGATCACAGATAGAAGGCAAATCAGATTTATGTCATTGATCAAGCACATAAGACAGCAATCAAGGAGTTCAAGCAAACAGTCTTCAAGCAATGGGCAAGGGACAAAGCAACCTTGCGCATGAACATGAATAGTGACTTAGTATTTCTACTCCCTAAGGACTCTACTTGTGTATGTTCTTGAGAATGTTTTAGCAGACACTTAAAACACAACAACATCCTAGCAAGTTGTCTACAAGGATATACATGGCTTTTCTAAAGGGAGTCCTCGATATACGCAAGGTACGTGAGGCACAAATCCGTAGATGAGAAGAATTTGAAATCACACAGCCGGGGGGAGACGGTAACCCAAATCTCCTCCTTCACTTCTCAAAGGTATAAAGTTCTTTGAGGCTTAGCCAAGAGTGAAATCTAACTCATTCCCAAGAGAGGTGTCTTTGGATTCACCTCCCGATATTTATACTCCGCCGGAACACAGGAGTTAAGGTCGTCCCTTGAGGTGATGAAATCCCCAAGCAGGCCTTCTAAAAAATGAAAAAGTAAGTAATTCACTATCAAAAGGTATTGAAAAGCACTAAAGGTGGAACACTTAACGCTTCAAGTAAATGTGAGGTGAGTCCACAAAGTGGTGCATTTAACTCCTCACACAAACTCAAAGTGAGTCCACACCCTAGAAAACAAGTGAGTTCCAAAAAGCACAAAAGGGTTGCCAAGTGGAACAATTAACGCTTCTTTCCTATAGACCCCTCCCCTTTAATGTGGCACTGGGATTGCAACCACAGGGCGGAAATGAGGGGCCGACGGATTAGCGAGTCCAATAACCCAAGATAGCAATCTAGATCAATCACAAGTAATCTAAGACTGCTAATCAATACTACTCATAAGTGCAAGAGGGTTTGAATCATGGAATATTTAACTTTCCAAGTAAACATGAAGTGAGTCCACAAAGTGGTGCATTTAACTCTTCATGTAAACAAGGAATGAATCCATGCCCTCAATTACTCAATGAGATATTTTGATATTTGAAACCAAGAATTACTTAAGGTGTAAAAGACAAGCATGCACTTAAACACAAACTTGTATGAAAGCAAATCTATGTTCATTCATTTCTTATTAAGAGCATCAATTAAAATGTGTTCTATGAAAGCATGTAAACACTCAAGCCAAACACATGAGAGATTAATTTTATGCCCAAACCAAGTGTTATAGAGATTTTAAGAACTCACCTTAGGTCCAAAGATCTGTAATCCAGCATTTAGCACACATCCAAAAGTATAGAATCAAGACAAATCAATGGCAAACCGTAAGATATGTAACATTGCTGTCTTCAAGACAGTCTTTAAAGATTGATTTATTTGACCAATAAAATCACAATATTAAAATTTCTGGAAAGAATGAAGTTTTTAGCCAACATCAAGAACTATCATTTCCCAAAATTATAAGGTCTTATGATTCCATTTAGTTCCTCAACCAATAATGTTTTTAGACTGCAATTGTTCTGTCATAAATCAGATTTAAAACAATAGGCCCTGCCTAGGGAGTCACATATCTTTCTCAAAAAGAATCAAAATGAAACCAAACTAAATTCACAATAACTATTAATGAATCTAGTTTCCAAATATGTAATCCATTTATTTTTTCCATTCATAAATCATTTTTTATGAATAAATCATTGCCTGCAACTCCAATGCAGATTGTTAAAAACCAGTTTTCACTCAAATGCCCATAACTTTCACAAATCTACATAAAAATAACTCAAACCAAAAGGAAATGAAAGATAATTTACGTATCTTTCCAATAAATATTATTAGAGATCCTGATTCTTCATAATTTGTCCGTACCAGACATTTCAATCTGACTATATTCAGAGAATCTCAAATCTACAAATACCCACTTTCACCAAAATGATCATAACTTATTCATTTCTTTATAAAAATGAACCAAACCAAAAGCATGAGAAAGAAGATTTATCATTCTATCCAGTCATTATTATATTAAAAGTTTTTCAGGCTGTAAATGGCCGTACAAGATATGAAACCAACACTAAATCTTAAAAACCAATGAAGAATGAGGCTAGAAATTGATCTTTTCTGCCCCACGGTGGGCACCAAAATGTATGTGACTGAATGTGACCTCTAAATCAGGCACAACACAACATGGTCATTATTCACTTGATAGAATTTGGGAGAGAGTATGAAGAACTCAATCCAAATTCCATGGTGAGGCGACCTGTTGCCTCCTATGTGAATGGGGTGTTTGAATACTCTCAGAACGAGAGCCAACAGCCGGGAGACCAATTCAACAATGGAGGATTTGAAAGCAAATATGAGCAAAATGAAACTAAGCTAAGAATGAATGCAATTAATCTAGAAAACTTTGAAAGAAATATAAAATGCAGATTTTTATTTGATTTTGAAATAAAGATGATGTTAGACTAAGAACAAGTAAGCAAATTTAGTCTAAAATGTGATGCAAAGATTATACTAATAATGAGATATTAATATAATAAATGCAATAAAAGCTTTAAAAAACAATGAGATATAAGACTAAAAAATGCTATAGTAAGGATGCTCTCAAAAATTGCTCCTCTTGAATGAGAAAAAGAGGTTCATTAAATAGAAAAGCTCGGGAGAGGAATGAAGAGTTTCTTGATTTGAAACGGTGGACTCTTCATTCCTAATTGAGACAAAAAGACAATGAATTATTTAATTAAAAGAATGGAATTTGCCACATGTGGGGAGTGACCTTTCGAGTAATTTGAATTATTAAATTCAAATAAAGAGATGTCCATTCAATTAACTAAATATTTATTAATTCCTTTCAAGGGTATTTAGCTAAAGGGGGTGGAGTTTAATTTAATTAAAAGTACTTAGGACTTCATAATTAAATTAACTTATCATAGAGATTATTTAGCCAAATAAAGTCTAGGACTTAGGAATTATTTTAGCGTTTGATTATTGCAATTTATGGTCTTTGCAATTGACATCAAGTCAAATTAAGTCAGATATGAGAGAGAAAATTGCCTAGGGAACTAGGACTTTGGTGATGTAAAATTGAGATAATGCACCAAAATTGATGAAATTAAATAGGTGCCAATTTTGGGGTATTACAGTTAAGTGCAATTATGAAGTCATATTATGCAAGCTATAATGAAAACACATCAAGGTAGGTGCTAAAAAATCATAAAATTGTACACCACATAGGTGCTTATAATTTACGACGGTATAATTATATGGTAAAATATTGATATTATATATAAAAATTTCATTATGGGGTTAAATTGGATCCATATTGATAAAAAGGCTTTTGCAATTAAAAGTAAATGTGGTATTGGAAGTTGCATTTGGACAATTATGCCATGAGAATGATATTGGAAACATTTACAATTGGCTAAGAATATTGTGGCCTTATGTTTGTTCTAATGCCTAATTTTATTGAATGGGACAAGCTTATGTCTAGGTACTAAACTAGGTTTAGGGAGTGCCCCCCACTCACCTTCTAAGCCCATAAGTGGCACACTTGACAATCATGTTTAGAGAGTTTTGTAATTAAGTGACAACATAATAATAATTTTGGGTAAAATACTAATAAGATAATTGTGATTCCTCAAGTGCTCCATGAGCACTATCACAAGGCTATGCATGACTTGAGAATGTATGTATGTAGATGGAGCACTAGGACTAGTTTCAAGAGACATGATTTCTCATGTAGTGTTAGGACTTGTATGATTGGTATTGTCATCCATATGGGAGAATGCTCAGTTTTGTGTGGTGCCTCCATGCGAGCACACATGATGACACTCCCTACACTTAGCATTCTAGTATCTAGTGCCTAGGAGATTATGTAGCATCCTATAGTTTTATTGTTGTTCGAGAATTTTGGTTATTGTATTGTGATTTTTTCTGTATGTCAATTTTGGTGTTGCTCTTGTTATTTCCTTCATGACTTTATTGTAGCAATTCAAGGATGTGCCATTATTTATGATGATGTTGTTTCTTGGGAATCATTCCTTCTTTTTGTTGCTCTATGATATGGTGTTGGCATCTATGTGTTACATGTATGTTATGATTCATGTTTGTGAATGCGATATTCATATTAGGTGTTTACTCCATGTTGGATTTTGTATGAACCTTATCCCCATGTGCCTTTTTGTATGACTATTTGAGTCATGTGACTGTATTCAAAAGCGTAGTGGGATGAACCTGAGAGTTCCACATGGTTGGGTGGTCTTGCAAACCATGATTGGAAATCATTGAACTTGATTCAAGATTGACCTCAAGTGGAGAGATTCATCACTTCCCTCTTCTCATGTTCTCTCTAATCTTATCATTCTTACAAGTTGTAAACTGAATGTAATATGCAATAAGCATTGTAATCCTTGATGATATGTATATTGAACCCTCCAAGTAGAGGATTATGTAAATTTAATATAATGGATTTGTATATTTAATTCTATGTGACTTAGTGGAGGATTATGCAAATGTAATATAATGGATTTATAGATATTAGTTCTACATGAATTAGATGTTAGTTCTACGTGACTTGATGAAATGTATCAAAGTTATGTATATAATAGCAGAAAATGCCAACAATAGGTTGGAGTAGTTTTGTACTTTAGAGAGCATTAACTTGTAGCATACAGTTCCCTACATTCCTCAATAGAATGGATTTTTAGAATGGAATAATAAGTCCTTGAAAGAAATAGCCAACTATATGATACATTCTAAATCTTCGGTACCACTATATTGGGTAGAAGCCACTAACTATGCATGTTATATCTAGATTTGAATCCCTCAAAAAGTTGTGAAGGGAGTTATTCCCTTTGAAGCTTGGAATTATTTAAAACCATTAGTTAAACACTTTTAAGTGTTTGGTTCTCGTGCATGGGTCCACATTATAGTATAAAAACACAACGTTGTGGATCTACAAAGAAAGCCTTGCATATTTTTTAGATACCTAGATGATTTCAAAGGCTATAATCTTATAGATCTTATCACTCAATTTTTTTTCATTGAGAGGAGTGTTCATTTTGAAGGGATTCATGCTGGCTCTTCTTCTATAACTTCCTTATATTTTATCATATTAGAGCTATTTCATCATGATGATAACTCTTTTGAGGATATTAATCCTCTTGGTTTAGATGAGAAGTTGTCTTTCTCTACTACATCTAGTGATATTGATGAAGATGATTTATATTCCTCTCATAGTCATGATTTAGAGGATGATAATTTTACTCTATATTATTTAGTCTCAAGACCTCTTTGGGCTTATCATACAGTAGAGTCAGCAGGTGATTGGTTGGTGATTTGACAAGTGTTAGAGAAATATGGTCACAATTTTAGAGAGCTCCACATCTCTTCATTAATTAAGATTTTAATCCACAATCCTTTAGACAATATTCAAGTATCCTCGAGTAGGATGAAACTATTTAAGAAGAGTTTGATTCCTTGGAAAGGAACCACACTTGGGATCTTGTCCATTTATTGGATTATTATTTTTTTTCTTCAGATGGTCTGATTGATAAACCTAATGATTTCTTGGTTTCCAACATGTTTTACTAGGTTCTTAGGATTGACTAATCTCTAACATTTGCACCAACCATGAAAATGAATTTTCTCTAACTTGTCCTTTCTATATTTGTAGGTCATGGATGGTAAGTCATCAAATAGATGTGAAGAGTGTATTTCTTCACAATGACATTCAGGAGGAAATATACACGGTTTGATCATAGTGATTCATTCAAGATCCTTCACTTGTTTGTCATCTTTAGAATTTAAGGAAGTTGAGTAGTGGAACAACTTCCTACACTAACCTTGCGTAATGGAACAACTTCCTTACACATGAACTAAAAGAAAATTGCCATTAAATTAATTTTACACCTAATCAGAAATTGATTATGTACCTTCTCTTTTAAAACATTTGGATGATAATCATATGTCAAGATTTATTGTATAAACTGTTCATATTAGACTGGTTGCCTTTAAAGAATAATAAAATCATCTTTAGATAAGTCTATTTGTCTCAAAATAATAGTCTTTTAATAATGCAATCACTGAATAAAACATTGTCCTTTTTGTTTCTCTTTTAATAAATCCAAAGTAAGCTATCACAAGCAACTGTAAACTAAATAATCTTTCTCATATCTAAACAAAATGATAGGGGTTCCTAAACAAATCCCTTAATCATAGAATAATAATAACTCAACAACACAAGGGTCATATACAAACTAGGTTTTAATAAGAGAACTTCACTTGAGAGACACAGATAACCACAAGAAAGAATTTTAACTCTACAAAAATCATGAAACCCTACATAGGGTTTACCAAACCCTTAACCAAAAACCTTACCTCTACAACTTGGATAGTAAACATAAAATATAATATTTTGTATACAAAATAAAACATTCACAAACTCATATGCTAAACCTTAACAAAAATATAAAATCTTGGGTTACCCGCAGAAAGTTAAGCCCTCGAAACTACTCTTAACAAAGATGTGTAACAGGGAAAGATTTAATAAAAAACTCTTTAGTAGACAACAACAAATTAATCAAGGCTTGACCATGATACAATATTCTTAACATATACAAATAACTTATCAAACATGGACAATAGTTTTCAAAAACTAACTATTCATTTTCAAAATAAAAAACTAACTCGTAGATTGGACAATGAAAAAATATAATAGAAGGAAGCATAGAGAGAAGACACTTGTTGAACAAAATATTGCAACCTCCTTTACAAAATCTTCTCAATCTTTCCACAATCACCAAACTACCCCCACTACAACTAACAAATGGTTCTCATGTCCCTGTTTCAACTGGATGTCACCATCAAGTAAAACTGAATTCAACTCTCTATGATGCCCTGGCTCCATGGACCATGCCCTAGCTTGGGAATGAGCTTAGGGCTTAATCAAAGAAAATAAAATGTGTTTCATATCAAATGTTACATGTTGAAAGTAAAGGCATGTTAACATGCCATTAAACTATCTTTAATGCTGACAACACAACCTTGGTACCACATTGGTACTAAGGCTTGTGACAAAATAACACATATAACATTTCTTTCACACCTAGGCAATGTCGACCAAAAGGCTTTCCATAACAAAGATAAATGAATATGGTCCCCTTTTTCAAATGCAAACACCAAGTCATACTTGGTGAATATAATGACCTTGTGTTTCATGAATTGAGATAATGAACTTATAGTAGACACAAAATGCTATGAAAATCAACTGTCAAGTTTTGAAAGTCAAATGCAATCGAAATATTTGATTATTGCCATGTATGTATGCATGTAATATGTCTTACGTATCAAATTGATCACAAATCATTGTCATGTATGTATGCATGTCATGAATTCTCAAGTGTCAAGTAAATCATTCTAAATCGAGCAATACATATGAAGCCAGTTAGTGTTTGGGCATCAAGGACAACACAAGGATAGGAACAAGAAAGGGATGAGGTCAGGATTGTGCCTCGACGAATTTGGTAGAACAAATACCCCTTAGTCCTTTTCTCTTTGCCGAAGAGTTTTAGCCTAAGGATCGTGCATGATCATGCTCCCCTATCGAAGAGCTAAAATAGTTTCGTGAATGACCTCTATAAAAATAAATAAAATTAATGTATTTCTATAATAAAAATTATAAAATGATATATATTAATAAATTAGAATACTAATGTTTCAAATATATATCATAAATTAAAATGTTATATTATATAATGTTATTTATTTGTTTATTATTTTACTTAAATTTTATCATATTATAATTAATATTAATTATTTTATTATTGTATGATTATATAATTATTCCTATTATTATGTCATTATAGTTATATTTTTTATTTAAGACAAAAGTAAATTTTATATACATATGCTTCAAAACATCATAATAGCATTATATATTTTTAAATACTTTTACAAACCTAAAAAGGACTTAAATAAAAGTGTATTTTAAAAAATCATGTTCTATAACAATTTCTAATTCTAGAAATTCAATTAAATGCTTAAAAAACAAATTCTTTATATGATTGTGAAATGCATTATTAGAATTTCGTGAACGAGAAAAAAAAGTAGGCGGCCTTGTAATTTTTTTAGTCTATAAATGTGAAAATATTCTTTTCACAAAAGAAGCAATTTGTATTTTGGTAGAGAATTGTCTCACTTTGAATTGATATGCTTAGGTAATAATTCCCTTTCCTCAACTTTTTAAAAAGAAATGAATTAAATGCCGTACACTATTAACATAAATGAATCCTCAACTTTTTAAAATGAAATGAATTAAATGTCGTACACTATTAACATAAATTAAAGATGCCCCTCTCACATCACATATGACAATATGCAATTTACATCATGTGGTTGAAGAACTATGAATTGTCTTAAGTTGCTCTTCACTTTAATGTTGATGTGCCAAAAAGATGGCAAGAGTTAAGCAGGGATTCAATTAATGGTGATCTACTTTCATAAATATCAATCTAAAAGGGAGAGAACCTCAACATTTGTTAATGACATTGTTTTGTTTTCAATTATTTCAAGTCATGTCTTGATAATTCATGTTTAGGATTCTAGAGGTATAAGGCAATGCTATTGAGGGTCTTGAGATGGTAAAATTTGAAACTTCCACATTTATGTGCATGCATATATTCATTTTATTTTTAATATCATAAAATTAATTTACAGTAAAAATATTGTAAAATGATTTTATTTTTATTTTTTTATAAGGAAAAGAGAATATCAATATGAAAAATATGACACATATTGTTGAGACCACTTTCTCGATATCATATGTCACGTAAGAAATATATAAAAGACAAAGAAGTTGGTCAACTTAGTCAAATTTTGAATCTACAAATCGATAAGCCAAAATAATTTCCATTAAATTATATGAAAAATATGCATGGTTCGACCAACTTGTCGAATAGATTAAGTGAACACACAAGTCCATCACAAGGAAGAGGTGTCGATCAAAACTATCAAACACACCTATATATCGACATGAGATATTGCATCGTAATTATTAATAGTTTTGACCAGCTTGTCAAAACAACATCTGATAAGAGGCTTCAACCAATCCATCAAAGTATATCAATAACAAGAACTTAAGAGATTTCAACCAACTTGTTGAAAGCATCAATGTATGATAAATAAGAATAGACCCAACAATAACTCAATGTATATACAATACATAGATTTGTACAGGACTCATCGACTGACTAACATAAGAGTGCAAATGCCAATACAATAGACCATTGGTCGATTACAAAGAATCATACTATTCCAAACATGAAGACCTTCCTCATAGGACCTCTAGACACCTGTTCCACACAAAACATCAGGGGCGAGAATATTTTAGGGCTGTGTTTCCACCCTACCATGAAGTAGTTATGCTTCCCCAAAATCTTTCCTGAGATGAAAGATACTTAGCACAACTTGAGGTAATCTAAACAAGAAAACTAACAAGAGTAATGAAATTCGCGCAATGGTAAATCCATAACCAATACAACAAAATCAGGATCACATAGTAAACACATGTCATAATTATGCTAATAGAAGCAACAACTTTTTCTTTCGATACCATTTCACAAAATTACATGATTCCACCTCACATATGGAAAAACATACTGGCAATAAATGATCAATAGGTCATCACAATGCATTCATACTTTTATTAATGAAGTCATGATTTATTTTCAATACATGGAATGTGCATCACAGAAGGATAAGGTTAAGGAAGGATCAAATATCCCCTTAATAAGCTCTTTAATGTCATCCCAACACAACTTAATTTCATAATACGCATGGACACTTCTCCTACTCTTAAACATGTAATTAATGAAATATTATGCATGCATAATGTATGGTTTACTCTATATACTCTCAAGGCATCAACTATAGTGATCATAGAATTGAGTTATTTTCCAAACCCCTATGTAAATCCCTTTTAGATTAAGAATAATTTATATACATTATTTCCACTAGCGTAGTCAATTTTGCACTGAATTAGACAAAAACTCTTTGAGCTATCTTGGTCTCATAGTGCATCTAGCATAAATCCTATCCTTGAATTTATAGCAATGAAGACAATAGATCAAAGACATTTCTCAAAGATAGCTAAATAGTTTATAGGTATTTGTACTGATAATCATAATTCAATTTCTATCAATCTTAAGAGATATACAAGTTGAAATCATTAGTCAAAATGTCATCACAACAAAAATGTCTAAAACATCTCATACTAAGCATCTTTTAATTACCATTTCCTTAACATTTAAGGGTACTCAAAGTGACACAAAATAAGTAGATAAAAGAAATTCTCTTTCTTAATCATGGTTGTAATTGAAATAATAAGGATTCACACAAGTCTTCACAAGGCTCGGAGTACAATGTCTAAATCTTAAACTCAGTGGAGCTTCATCTTGTTTTAAAAGAAAAAAATAAGAATTGATTACTTATGATAACCCATTTTAAAATCAATCATTGGCAAGTTCATCAAAGACAGGTCACATTATAAGAAATTCCATTGAAGCATTGTTCCTGCTAAACTGTGTTCTTTTAACATATTTGGAAGTCATCATTAACATAAATTTACCTTCATATCCCTTGAATGTTGTCCTTCTCTTGGATCAGTATTATTCAATATACTTTCAAAGACGTGGCCTTAATATTGTTCAACTAATTCATACATGGCCTAGCATCATAGATGTATCTCCAAACTTATCAAAATGGTAGAATATTGGTTGAGACAATCTTGTTCAGATTGTAGAATTTCAAGTCTATGAATAACTACAACTTCTCTCTCTGAGGTGATTGGCAATGACAGTGCAATTTTCCTTTATTAATTAATGAAATCCTTGGATTAGTGAGTCCTTTCTTTTTATCTTGACTCCAAAAAAAAACTTCCATTCATTTTTTAGTAGCAACATAGAACTTGCAATGACAGTATTTAATGGGATTCTATACAGTTGTGATGATACCAACTAGCTTCAAAGATTGCCCAAATCAATGTAAATAATAGAATATTAAATCTTGGGACTAGGTTGACTTGGTTAGCCTATTCCTTGCACTTTTTGACTATTTTGAATTGAAAACTATAGCTGAGATTCTATACTTTTCAGTTCCAGTTCCAAAACTAGCACCACCTGTTCCTACACACAAAAAAGAGAGAAATTTTTGGGTAGAGAGGGGTTTTCCTTAGTTAAACCTTGATTGAGAAATTAACCTTGAAATTTGAATGAAATAAACTTGAATTGAAAGCATGTTGGTTCAAAGCAAAGGCTAAATTTGAAAATGCAATGTTTATACCTTCACAAATGGACTTGGAGTCATAATGTCTATGAAGATGCTTGAACTGGTCTTGAATGTTGTTGTAGCATCTTAAATTCTTGAGAAGAATTAAGGATGCCTTTATCAAATGTTGAGATATGAAAATACTTCTAAAATATCCAATATTTTTATGCTTGATATCACTTTCCTTGAGAAGGAATTAATTCACATTGATATTCAAGTACTTGAAATGACCTGGTCTTCTTGCATTTAGATTGAGGTCTCTTATTCTTGGCCTTCAATAATGCTAAATAATACACAGGGGCATAGAATTGATTAGTTGTGTGTGTAAAACTTGTAACAAGGAGAAGAGTGTATGCCCCCATGTTAAAGTGATTGAAAATTCCTTAATGGAAGCAATGTCTTTAACAAAGAATACACGCATCCAAAACATGTTTCCACATTGATATGCCCCTAAGTAAGGACAAACCAAGGGAAATAAAGTAGATGACAAAAAGGAGATCACAAAGGGGTCTACTAACTTTTGGATTAGTATGATCATCAGTAACTCATGTACATATAAATAATTATTGAAAAATGAATTGACATCATCCTCCAAAGGTTGTAGAACTACGAGCACAATGGAAGAAGAGAACATAAGATACATAAACACAAAGTCTTTTGGGTCAACACTGTAGAGACCAAAAAGAATAAATAGGTTTTTTTGATTAATTGAAAAAATAGGTTTTTAAGGGAACCAAAACCCTTTACAATCACCTTACAATAGATTAAGCAATAAGTTCCCCATTAAAAAACATTGCTAGAGGACCAACAGACCTACAAGAGACCACCCAAAAAATAGTAACAACAAAACCAGACAACCAAAAAAAGACAAGAAAAGAGACACACAACAGAACATGACTAATCCAGATCTTTCAAAGTCACAGCAACTTCCTCTTCTAGGGTTCTAATTTTATGAAGAGTAGCCTTCAAGTATTGGATATCCTTTAGGATAGTAGAAACTTTCTTCTTCAGGATCACACGAGTACATTTTCCAGGTCCTTCACTTTGACTAACAACCTCCTCAATATCAGGGTCAACATTAACAATGGTCTTTTCCTAGTAAGAACCTTCCAGCCTAGAAACAAGGGCTATCATGTTATCTATTAAGGCATTCATTCCATCATGGATATGTTGGAGAATCTTCTTTAGGGTACTATCTATCTTGTCCACTTTTTTATTTAGTTCCTCCAACTTCTCTTCCAACAACTTCCTAGTCTTATTGTCAATGGAGACACAGTCCATCACCATTTTTTTCCCTCCATGGTCTACACATTTTCAGCATAGGTAAATGGAGGATTACCACTTTTATCCATTATTTGTTATAGGTTCTCAAATTTGGTAGAAAAATCCCTATACTTCAAATTAAGGCTCTTAATTTCATGGAACACCCACCTGTCCACCCTGAAAGAATAGATAGACTTTGCCTTTTCCATTTGAAGAACACCCCACATAGGCTTCCTCTTATCATCAAGGTTAGTGAGGCTTAACTGGATAGAGGGCTCCTTAGGGATGCCTTCCTTCTTCTTGGATGAAGTCTCCCCTTTGGGGCTAGTAACAACTAATTCTTGTGAACTTTATGGGGAAATAGGCATGTCATGATCCACATAACTTCCATAGTTAACAAGAATAGGGAATTTTCCTTTCTCATTCTCCTTATTCCTAGGCTTAGCTCCCTCAGAATAGGGAGTGTCCTTCACAACTTTAGTTGACAAACCCTTAGAACTCACAAAATAAGAGCCCTAGGTAGCATGTTCTTCACCAGGAGGGTTAGGGTTGTTCTTATCCATAGGGGTGGCATAGAATCCCTCCTCATTGTCATTAGTGTCCATTCCCTATTGTTCAACATATCTTTTCATAGTAAGAAACCAAACCTTCTTATTGATAGATTTAATTTTTACCCTTGTTAGGTTCAAGGGTAGCACATACATCATCATCCTCCTTAGTTTCAATGTCCTCTACCTCGTCAAACTTCTTGGTCTCCAATTTAGTCTCCACCCTAGATTATTTAGATGAAGGAAGCATTGGGGAAGCCTTCTTTGAATCCTCACCTTCAGACCCCTCAACCTTCCTTTTACCAGTTACATCATTGGCCTCAATAGTTTTCAATATATGAGTAGGGACCTTATCTCAACAATACTCATAAATGAGGAAAATCAAACCTTCATGGAGAACAAGTTTCTAGGGTTTTTCCTATTATCCATAATGTTGTGGTTACGGGAGAAAATAAGGAAATAAGGAAAGGAAAAGAGAAACTTGTGCCTAAAATGGTTCAGAAAGAAAAAATAATAGCTATGAACTCTGGTAAAATGCCCATCAACAGTAAAATACTCCATTATGGGCATGAGAACCTTACGCCAAATGGGCTTAATTTTATTAGCATCATAAAAACCACTATTTCTTTTAACCAAAATTTTCCTTTCCTTGTCCGTCTTAAGAGAGTTTTTGACTGCCCTATCAAATACTTTCCATTCCTAAAAAGAAATTCATACCTTTCAATGGAAGAACAGTGATATCCACAATGAGCTTCTCGTCAAGAGAAATTTGCTTCCCACAAAGGGTCATAGTGCCATTCTCCTAGTTATCAACAAAGGGCTTGGTAATTTTCTTATTGTGCCTATGCAACCTTTCCAAATATGGAAGAACCCCCCCTTTGCTAAGATTCTTCAAGAACTTTTCATGTTTATTCCACTCATCACAGTTCGTAGGCTCTTCCCTTTTAAGATCCCCACCAAGCTTTCTCGTAGAAGAAGGAAAATTTTGATCAAGAAAATTAATGTTCTTGCCAATGAAAAATTGAGAGAGCCAAATAGAAAAAAACACCCACAAAACATGTGGGTAATTAATCTTCTTAATTAATCTATGTCCATTTGAACAATCTCAAGAATAGTCACTGGCTTCAAAGAGGCTAGGTGTCATTTTCATCATTATTAGAAGGCATGCCAGCTTTACTAAATGTTTATCAAATCTAATGAGAGATAAGATATCTTCATTGAGGTTTATTTCCCCTCTCCAAGTAATAATTTGTTTGATTTTGACACCAAGATTAGAAAATTCCTTGGCCACCATATTAACTTCATGATAAGCATGTGTTAAGTAAAATTTATCAAAGGTTTGAACTATGGAGTTAGCTTCCTTAATAATATTGTATATGGACCACAAAGAATTGTGTTCACCCTTTAGGCATTTGATGATATTATTAGAGTCGTCCTCCAACCAAACCATTTTGCAATTTAGGTATCTAGCCAACCTTAGGGGTTGAAGTGCTCCCATAGCTTCAACAAAGTGATTAGATTGGGTTCCCAAGGAAGAGATAACAACCCCTAAACAATTTCCATACTCATCTCTAACCAATCCTTTGCATCCAGTTGGACCAGGGTTTTCTTTAGGCGACCCATTAAAGTTTATTTTAACCCATCCACTAGGATGTGAAGTCCAAACCAACCCATCTCTTTTCTTCTCTTCTATAATTTTTATCATGGGGAAATTCCAATCCTTGAATAATCCAAGCTCCTCATGTAGATTGGTGGTGGCCAGGGAATCTTTAAGGAAGGAATAATTTTTTTCCTTCAATGATCTAAAGATTTTTTCCAAGACCACAATAAGGAATGCAACCTTCTCTCTAAAAATCCTATTGTTGGATTCCTTCCATAGGTTATAGATAATATCAAGTGCAAAAAGAGACTAGAAAGTTTTGATAGCATGGTTTGAAACTAGGCATGACCATTGGAGAAAGAAGTCCCACAAAGAGCTAGGAAAGATCCATCAAAGATTCTACCTCTAAAAAACTATAGACCAAACCTCCCGAGAGAAGGAATAATGAAGGAGGAGATGGGGAGACAACTCTTCAATTTCTAGGAAAAAATTAACATCTTTTAGGGAGACAAAAAACCCCTTCTACACAAATTATCAACAACTTATTTTGTAGGAAAAACTAGTAAAAGATATATTGGAGTTGATGAGTAAACAACCCACGGCTCCCAAGAATACTTGCATACAAACACCTGTCATAGAAAGAGAGAGAAGAAACAAGAAGATATGGAGGCCTGAATGCATTTATCCATGAGAGAGGAGAAATCATTCTTGATGTGCGAAAACAAAAAGTTGCAATTCAATAATGAATAATCTATTTTGAATACAAAGGAGATCAATCCTTATAAAGGAGATCAAAACCCTAAAAGGGTAAAACCTAGGTTGCACAATAATAATTAATAAAGTAATTAATTATTATATACCTAAAGTTTAGCTTAAGTAGAAAGAGGTAATAAGTGACTTAATAATTAAATCAAACACGATTTAATTAATCAGTAAACACTTTAATACTCTAACACTCCCCCTTAAGATGAACTTTGGGAGAAGTTAAAAACTTAGAAAGAATTATTGAAAGCAAATGGGTCCCGGGAACAAAAGGCCTGATCAGGTACCCAAGTACAAAAGAGAGTCTCTATAAAGCGGAGAAAGAGAGAAAACCACATGGAAAAAACTCTACTCCAAAAAGAGACAAAGACTAGTCTGAAGGACTAAAGAAGCCTCCAAAACTAGAAATGTTCCAGAAAATGGGAACAAGGATGAACATGTAGAATGTCACTGAAGAAAGAAGCTGCAAAATTTGTCAAGAAGTAACTGATGACCTAAAGATCCTCCACTAAAATATGAATAGGTAGAGAAGACTGTAATCTACATGAGCTCCCTCAAATGACACTTTTAGGAATGGAAACACTGAGAGGGGGGGGGGGTGAATTAGTGTTCACTGTATTTTATCTTTTCACTTAATCTTTAAATTGAACTTAAATGCTTAACTACTAAAATGAACATCCACATAAACATGAAACATGAAATCAACACATAACACCAATATGGTCACGGGGAAACCCAAATAGGTAAAAACCCCAGTGGGAATTGACACCCACTAATATTCTGTACTAGTGTTTTATGATCCTTGTTAGAAGATCCTTAACCCTATTAGGAGTTTCTTTACAATGTATTAAGTATAATAGACCTTGTCAAGGGTTGGAACATGTTAGGAGTATTTTACAATAGACCCTGTTAGGGGAGTGGATGCACTATCCTAAAGCTCACTGCTCAAGTGGTGAAGGCTACAACCTTCTGATCTCAGATACACACTATATCTGTTGGATGAACTGTCACTATGACACTACTTGTCTGATCAGTTCCTTTGATGTGCCGATGCTTTGACCTCTTGCAAAGCTCTAATACATCTTATAGACTCTTCGCATATTTCTGCTCTTCTTATCACAACTCTATATCCACTTCCATCCTTATTACAATGGGCGCATCTCATATTTATATGTGCATACAAAACAAACAACTAGGTCGGCTCTTTAACTAATTACATACAACGCTTCCAATTGAATTGGCTCAAGCGTGTTTACAAAAAAACATATTTACATGTCAGAAACCTAACTATAATAGGTGCATAGCCTTTACAACATTAGAATATAACCGCAAATCAAAATGCTAGCAGTCGGCTGCTTACTATGTTCTTCTCTGGCACACACTGGTTGTGTAACTTCAATAGTCTGTAACTTTGGCATACTTGCATATCTGATCATGTGCTCATAGAATAAGCATGAATATAGTCTAACCAACTTATCTTCTAGGGCACATACCATAGCTCAGTCGTATGCACATGCGCTGATGCTCTGAGCTTAGGTACTCTGTATACTGTCTAGTCTTCAACACTTAGCCGATTTCTGATCTTCTCATCAAGTGCATTGACTCCAAACTACTATATGACTTTGTTTCCATAATGAAAACACTATACTAAGTCATATACACTAGTATAGCCAACTTGCCAACAATCTCCCCCTTTGTCATTGATGGCAACAAAGGAATATGGCCAATTTGCTAACTATTCCTTAATACAAAAAACTTTTGTCTTATATCTCCCTATACATAACTTCCTATCTTGTATCTCCTTATACATATATATAACCATATTCTATACAAATGACCTCCCCCTGCACTGACTAGGACAACATAATTTTTTTAAGAAAAATGAGAATAGAAACTTTAAAACGACCTCCCATAATTCTCTGACCTACCCTTTTTTTTACACCTTACTTGTACAAATCCTGTCACATCCAGCAACCAACTCGAAGCTAACTCATATTACCTACTATACTCCCCCTTTCACATTAATGAAAAAGGTGCTTCAAAACTGTATATACAACTACTTACTATGATGAAACATTCGGATATGCTATCTGTAGGTTTTGGATCTCCTTCTTCCAAAATGTGATCAGTGAATTTACAATCTGTAGATGGGCGCATAATGCATACTATAGCTTCTCCATCTTATCCAAATTTGTGCTAGGACCTTGATCATATGTCACCATGGTGGCGTCGATCTCCTTGATATTCTGATTAAGCATGTCTAATGAGGGTGCAAGAGCATTCCTTAACTGAGTCTGTCTAACCCTTATCTTGGACATCTCCTTTTTTGCCTTCTCAATCTTATCTATCTGTCCTTGGTAGACATTATTGCACATTTTCACATCAACTGATGGATCTTCCACTAATTTCTTTATGCTATCTATCATAACTTCAGCCTCTTGTATCTTTTTGTACAGATCACTAGTCAACTTGTCTTGGTTCATACAATCAGCAATAATCTTTCTGCCCTTTGCTGCAAACTCCTTCAAGGATGCTTGACCATCCTTTAGTGAGCTCAGGTCAAGTGCAAAGTTGCTAACCAATTCATTGAGCCTCTTTTTCAAATATTTCTCTTCTGCAACTAGGGATGCAGATTCTTCTAGGCTAGAGAAATTGCTCTTGAACTGTGAAATGACTGTACTCACATCATCAACAGAGTGTACCTTAGACACTTTCTTGTCTGTTGGTAACAATTTTTTCAAGATGTTTACTGATTCTACAAGGAGGGGATTTCTCATCACTCATTTCTCCTTGGCTTTCTCCATAGCTAAGATGCTGAACTTAATCAGGTCTTCTTCTCTCCAAGAGTCCAAACTGGTTGTGTCAGGTGTCAAACTTGACAACAATGTTGCTGAGGGAAGTGGAGTGATAGGAGTACTATCTATAACTTCCTCTTTGACTCTTATTTTTATTGGTTTATTTTCTTTTCTCTCTACTTCTTCTTTTTGTTTTTCTGCTCCTTTTTCTATTTGTTCTTCTTTCTTTTCTTATTCATTTTTTATATCCTCAATCAATACTTCTTCTCGATTGGGAGTGGAGTTACCACATAGAGTCTCAACCTCTTGAGTACTCAAAAATGCTTCTTCAAACTTGTCCAACTCAGTATCAGTGGTCATCATGGCTATCTCTACATTATCAATGATAATGGTGCTATCCTTTAGTGACTTTGTCATGGGCATAGACTTATCTGCCTATGTTTGTGTTTCAACTGTAGGCACTGAGTCCTGAGGACCTGTCACTGATGCATTAGTGGGCTTTGCCACCTTGACTTCCTTTGAGGGTACTTGAGTTGTGGGTGTAGTAGGTGGATACATGTGCCTGTTCATAAAGACCTTCTCAAAGGCTTTCTATGTTTCCTTGGCAACTAACTCAAAGTTTTTATCCATTATATTCAATGTTCTTGTCTTGGTCCTAAGGCGAGGCTTCACCAGATCTAACAATAAATTTTTCTCTTCTAGCTCGCATACTGGAAGGGTTTCATCTAAAATCTTTTCTCGTATCCTTAGATCTTCTTCAATAGCCTGTCTCTTTTGGAACTCTAAGATATTCCATACTTTATCAGGAATCATAGTCTTTAATTCTAAGAATGTCTTCTTAAACTTTAACATATATTTGACAATCATTCCATGTATATCTAATTTGTCAATCTCATTGTATTTCTCATAAAACTTTCCTACTTGATCAATTCTACCTTCATCAATAATTTTTGTGCTTAACACACTCAGACTAGGTTTGAAACTTACTTCAGGAGGTGCTTGAGTGTTCCTTCTATTTCTTGTTACTCTCGAGGATGGATGACCAGTGCTAATCTCTTTCTTCCTCTTAGGCATTGCCTTATAATTAGGAGGAGTAGTAAGGTTAATGGTTTCCTTGGGTGCAGAAGGAGTAACAATAGTTTTACCCTCTTGAACATCAGATTTTTCTATCTTCACCTTCTTCAACTTAGGATCATCTAATTTAGTCTTTGTTGTTGCTGCGCTCTCAATTTCCAAATCAATCTTTTGTTCCCTTGCTTTGTCTAGGTCTACTTGAGACACTCCATGAATTCTCAAGATCTCTGAGGTGACTTTGGCAACCTTTCTTTTAGTTGTTGTACTGTTCAAGACTGCATCAACTTCTCTTGTTTTCTCTACATAGGTTCCCCATCTTGGTTCATTAGGGTCTTTAGGGGCTGAAAGCAATACTTGTGCATATGCTTCTAGAATAGGCTCTTCCACTTCATATCCTAGTGGATGAATCCACTTTGTTCTTGGTTCAACTGCCTCCATGCATGTTGTGTCAGTCTCAACCATGAAGCAAATAGTATCCTTGTATTTCTCAACAATGTTCTCTGGTATCTTGTACCTCATTTGCATTTTAACCCTAAATGTCTTCAACTCTAGTGTCATATAGTCCTTCAAAGTGCTCTCAGTACATGCCCTGAGAGATATATGTGGCATTGTGGGAATGGATTTGTCTAGATACAAATTAGATACCTTTCCAACAATATGGAAGTACATGTATATGATCAAAGATCCAAATTTGAATATCTTGGTCTTATCATGCTTGATTGCCTTAATGTTATCAATTAATTATGCACGCAAGATCTCACATAGATTGAACTCTCTATTTTCCTTCACTAGTCTTATGGCTGCAAGAATTGTGGCTGCAGACACACTGTTTACCCTGCTGGTGTGTTGGAACCTATATCCTAGTATCATGGACATCAATTTGATGTCATCTTGCTCAATAAGCTCGATAGTCATACCGCGCCTATCACTTCTTGATTTGCAAGTCTGTTCAACAATCTTTCTCACATCTTTTCCCACTGGAAGGACGATGCTTGTCCTTGAGAGGCCTATCATCTCATGAATTAGCTCACTAGTAATGCTGAGCAACACTTCTCCTATCCAAAATAGGTCATCATGAATCTTGCTTAGTAAAATCTTAATCCATTTTGATTCATAAAACTCATATGCCGTAGCATACTCCACTATAGGGTGATTATTCCACCGCGCATACTCATCCATGAAGGTTTTGTCTGGTTTCATCATTGTTTCCATGTGCACTCTCAATCTATCCAATCCTACTGGTTCTTTCTTACAGTGAATGTATGCCCTAATGTCCTTGACATGCATAACGCCCATAGGCATGCGGGAGAATGCCCCTTCTAGGTCATCAAGTGTTGATTTAAACAGATGCCTCTTAAACACATATCTTTTCTTCTCTGCAACATTAAATACTATAGGAGTAGCCATCACTTTCTTGGATATCTCTTTCCAAATGATCTTGAAGACTTCTTGAATTGGTGCGACGAACTAGGGTTTCTGCAACTGATCAAATGCACAACAAATCACTTGATGAATCAAACTGCAATCCTTTTTAATCAACTGCTAGGGCTCTTCTACTCTCCAATTGCTCTCAATTCGAATGTAATGAGAGGTCTTCAAACTTTTATGTACTTTAAAGTAGAAAATCTGCAATTAATGCTTGCCACGTAAACTAGGCTATCACTTGAAAATTTCTATATTTCATTATACAAACAATTAGCTAGTGCAATCTTGCACATAGGTTCTACTAGTCTCCAAAATCTTAAGTCCAAAGGTGCATACTCAGAGAGTGAGTATACCAGCCGTGTAGAGGGCTAGAGCTAAATTAGCTCCCCCTATGACCCTAAGGGCCATTGATCTAGATGTAGAGGGTGCGTCCACTGTGGATGCATCCAATACATACTCATCAACCTTGTCCTTCTTTTCTTCTGACCAAATCAAGCTCGTATCCTCTGAAGCTTTCACAAAATTGGCTTCTCCTTCGGGATCCAAAATTAATTTTTTGGGCTTTCCTAACCTTGCGTCCTTGATTTGCAAAAAATTTAGATGTTTCCAACCTTG
The DNA here is from genome assembly GCA_027943335.1 of Chamaecyparis obtusa. Taxonomy (NCBI): domain Eukaryota; kingdom Viridiplantae; phylum Streptophyta; class Pinopsida; order Cupressales; family Cupressaceae; genus Chamaecyparis; species Chamaecyparis obtusa. Next base: position 497,655 of record BSBK01008540.1, read on the forward strand.
TTACAAGAGTGACAAATGACTGGAGGCCTTGTATTCCTCGGCGCATTGACATGAGTCACCATATTACATTGTCTAGCTGAGTGACCATTATAGTTACATATCCAGCATGTAACATTCTGAGAACTTATTACATTTGACTGATTCTGATTTCTTTGATTATACTGAGTCCTGTTCTTTTGACTTGTCTTGCAATTCATAGCTCTATGACCAAATTTATTGCATGAATAACAATAACCATTGAAAGGTCTTACCTCTATACAGTTCCTTTCTATGTGTGTGTGACCCCACAATAGTGGGTTACACTTTTTTAGACATGCTGATTTTTGCTGAAATAACACATTTTTAATAAAATATGATTATTTAAGCCTTGAGAGGTTCTCTTTGAAGAAATTAACTACAAATAGTTAGCTCAAACCCTCTTAGATAAAAAAAAATATTGATATAACTTCTATACTCCTCATTCATACTTGCAATGGAGTCTCCTTCACACCTATTAAAATGTTGACAAAAGATCACTTTGACTTTATCTTTTGGGAGATCAAATGAATTCATTTGACAAACCTATCTATGTAGTAAGGTACTACTAAGAAAAATCTTTCCAATAATTATAATGTTAATATATGTTAAGTTTATTATGACTTTGTATTTTTAGTTTTACTAAACATAGATATTTCACCGTATGTCTACCTCTGTGTTTGACACTTATGGAAAAATAGTAAATGAGAGAAAAAAAATTATAAAAAATATATATGCCCTATTTATTTAATTTCTCTTTCTATCAAAAAAAATGAAAATGAAATTGGACAAATACACGACATGTTATAAGCTATGTAGTCAAGGTATGTCAAAATTACGATTTAGTCAACTTTAAATGTTAATAAAATATGAAATAATCATGATAATGTCATAAAACCAATTGCATGCCCTCCATATGGATGTTAAAAAACTAATTTCAAAAGAATCACATTGATATCTATTTTAGAAAAAAAGTTATGCTCTATGAAAATAATGTAACTCTTTGAAAATGACATTTTCAGCAACATAAGAGTTTTCGTGGGAGAAAGAAAAAATCCTTCAAATCAATTTAAAAATAAAAATAAAAAATATATTTAGAATCTAGACATAAAATCCTAAAAGACTCTAATTTACTTCATCTTCTGATTTCAAATGGTTTAATGACAATATGCATCTGAATTTGAAAGTTTTTTCTCAAAATGTAGAGTTCAATGTCCGTTCAGGCAAAAAAGTGTAACCCACTATTGTGGGTTCACCCGTGTCCATGCTTGTTACATGCATAAAAAGTGTGGTCTAATGGCTTGCACTCATTGTTAGGTGGTTCAATATGATCCTTAGTCTAACTTCTAGTCTCCTTAGCATCTGAGGTGCCTTTTGGTGCTTTCATTCTTGCTCGCATGTTGTCAATCTGATTTTGTGCTTCATTGTATCCAATGCAACTAGTATCTCCTTTAGCTCTTCTTGCATACAACTGAGATTCTATCAAATTAGAACTAGAGTGTAATTTATCAATGTGATTCTTAGCATCATTCAATTCAGATTCCAAGCTTTCTTTGTTGTTCCTTAGCTCCAAGATTTCCATGTTTGCTTGCCTTAATTCTTCATTCAGTTGAAGGTTCTCTTTGATCTATTCATCATAGACTTCTTGATTGTTAGTCAGCTTATCATCAAATTTTTCAAGCTGTTCTTTCAAGGATGTATTTTCTTCATTCAGATTCTTGACCATTATCCATAGATCATTAGTAGAGCATTCTTTCAAATCCTTCCTTAGCCTTTTGATGACTAATTGAGCATCACTGAGTTTTTCCTTAAGTTCTTCAGTTTCTTTTTCAAATCTATCCAGGTCTTCAAGAGAAGCTTCAAGATGTCTTTTCAAATGTTTCATTTCTGCTTTGTTCATGATCTCCTCAAGTGGTTAAACTTCTTTGCTGAGGACCATAGCTCTAATACCAATTGTTAGGAATGGGAACACTAAGAGGGGGGGTGAATAAGTGTTCACTGTATTTTATCTTTTCACTTAATCTTTAAACTGAACTTTAATGCTTACGTACTGAAATGAACATCCACATAAACATGAAACATGAAATCAACACATACAACCAATATGGTTATGGGGAAACCCAAATAGGTAAAAACCCCGGTGGGAATTTACACCCATTAATATTTTGTACTAGTGTTTTATGATCCTTGTTAGAAGATCCTTAACCCTGTTAGGAGTTTCCTTACAATGTATTAAGTATAGTAGACCTTGTCAAGGGTCAGACCTTGTTAGGATTCTTTTACAATAGTCCCTATTAGGGGAGTGGACACACTATCCTAGAGCTCACTACTCAAGTGGTGAAGGATACAACCTTTTGATCTCAGATACACACTATATCTGCTAGATGAACTATCACTATGACACTGCTTGTTTGATCAGTTCCTTTGATGTGCTAATGTTTTGACCTCTTGCAAAGCTCTAATACATTTTATAGACTCTTCACATACTTCTACTCTTCTTATCACAACTCTATATCCACTTCCATCCTTATTACAATGGGTGCATCTCATATTTATATGCGCATACAAAACAAACAACTAGGTTGGCCCTTTAACCGATTACATACAATGCTTCCAATTAAATTGGCTCAAGCGTGTTTACAAACAAACATATTTACATATCAGAAACCTAATTACAATAGGCACATAGCCTTTACAACATTAGTATATAACCACAAATCAAAATGCTAACAGTTGGCTATTTACTCTGTTCTTCTCTAGCACACACTGGTTGTGTAACTTCAACTGTCTGTAACTTTGGCATACTTACATATTTGATCATGCGCTCATAGACTAAGCATGAATATAGTCTAACCAACTTATCTTCTAGGGTGCATACCATAACTCGATCATAGACATGTGCACTGATGCTCTGAGCTTCAGGTACTTTGTATACTGTCCAGTCTTCAATACTTAGCTGATTTCTGATCTTCTCATCAAGTGCGCTGACTCTAAACTTCTATATGACTTTGTTTCCATAATGACAACACTATACTAAGTCATATACACCAGTATAGCCAACTTTCCAATAGACACTACTCGAATGAAGAGGCAAACAAAGATAAACAATTGAAGTTGAAGATACAAAATATTATAATTTGCACGAGTGCCCTCAAATGACACTACTTGAATTAGGAGGAAAACAAAGGCAAACACCTGAACTCAAAAATATAGATGGAATAAAAAAACCAAAGTTTGAAGAGCTGATCAATCAAAGCTGGAATAGTGCATCCAAAAAAATAGGAAAGAAAAGATTGTCCATATGGTAAATGATCCATCTCACTGGAATGCATAGGTACCCAACCACTGAATCCACCTAGTACATAGAATCAAATATTGAATACATAGCTCAAACTATCAAACCAAGGAAGTAGTAGAACCAATATTAGAAATCCCCCCATAATGTTGACAAGGGAGTAATGATAGGTACATTGAAAAATTGTCCAATATGAATTGCATGATACCAGGAACATTGAAGGTATAGACATAGTACAAACACAAATAAAGATACCCGAGGCTAATGCCATTGGAGGAACACTCAGATGAAGAAATTAGATGGAAAAAAGGCAAACATCAAACCCCCCTGGCACTTTATAATGGAGTGCAAGTACATAGAGCACGAACATGTGCAAAATCTCATACATGAAATAGAATGACACTTTATTTTAGTGCGTGTGCATAAAAGACTGCTACAAAAGTGAAGTATACACTGCTCAAAAAAGAGAGAAGGCTTTTGAAACAAAAGAACAACCTAAGATGAGCCATCCCTCAAATGGAAGAGATCCTAGGACCTGAAACATCCAAGATATCCACCAGATTGCAAAAATGAAAAAATATGAATAAAATGTAGCTGAAGAAGAATCTGGAAAAAATACTCATAGCACTGGAAAGATCTCAGAACAAGATTTCCAACGATATATCATTTTCCCAAAATGGAGTCCGAATGCGCAAAATAGAGCTCCTGGAGTGCAAAACTGAATATCTAGATTTGACGGTAAAAAAACTATCAAAAAATCAAAATAAGAAATTCAAACCTCCAGATATGGATAGAGATCGAAACCATCTTTTCGATGATATCTTGTTTTCCTGATTTTGACACTGTATGCTCAAGTTATGAGAAAAAAACTAGAAGTATACTGATGGGCCCAAAAAATGGTGTCCAGATGTGTTGACATGTGCTGATGTTAGCACTTCATAGGGCTAAAATTGACAACCAAATGGCCATTGTAGCATAAAAGGCTCTTGGGGCTAAAAAATTGGGCCTCTAGTTGCCATATGACCAAGGGTTGAGGTTGCATCCACTAGAGGCTTAAATTTGATGGCCAAATGGCTGTCGTTGCCCCCAAAAAATAATTTTTTTAAAATCGCATGCGCACCTCAAGATGTGTGTCAGGCGTACAAATTTTCTTGCATCAATTTGCATGCCAAGGTAGTAAAATTTTTGCCTCAATTTGGGTGCAAGGGCATTATAATTTTTGCCTCGATTTACATGCCAAGTGGTATAATTTTTTCCTTGATTTTCATGTCAGGGCCGTCTGCCTTGACATGTTAAAAAAATTACCTCACAATGCAATGACGTCAATGGTGAGGTCTATTTGGGCCCAAATTGCATGAAAAAACCAGTGACCACCTCAGGATCCGTGCCAGAGCTGGTTGCAAATTTTTTTTGCCACAGATTCCAACTTTGTCCAAATAAGACAAATTTAATATAGATCTATGGGTTCTTAGATACTTTGAATGTAATCGTGAGGTTTGTTTGAATCCAAGATAACTAGAAAAAGAGGTGCCCCCTAGATCTGACAGAAAACCCTCTAAAAATATAGATCTGACAAACACAACTGAATCTGTCAAGAAGAGGATAGGGGCAAACCTATCTGAAGCTCTGATACCATATTAGAGTTGATGAGTAAACAACCCATAGCTCCCAAGAACACCTGCATCCAAACACCTATCACAAAAAGAGAGAGAAGAAGCAAGAAGCTATGGAGGCCTAAACGCATTGATCCATGAGAGAGGAGAAATCATTCTTGATATGCAAAAAAAAAGTTGCAATTCAATAATAAATAATCTATTATGAGTACAAAGGAGATCAATCCTTATAAAAGGAGATCAAAACCCTAAAAGGGCAAAACCTAGGTTGCACAATAATAGTTAATAAAGCAATTAATTATTATATGCCTAAAGTTTAGCTTAAGTAAAAAGTGGTAATTGTACACACTAAAATGGTGCACTTCTATGAACCATTACATGCAAGGTTGCTCAAGAATGAGGCCTCACAAAGCGGCTCATAGCTCTCTATGCATGGAGTTGCAAGGGACTATGATGTGTTTGCTCTCAGCTAGAGCTACAAGCTTGTGACCTTGCTAGTCAACAACACAATGAGAGATTCAAGTGAGGACAAGGGCAAGAGTGCCAATATCCTCAAGAATCAAATATGCAATGCAATGCAAGCTATATGAGAATGCAATCCAAGCTATGAAAGGAAAGTACAATGCAACTAGTCTATGAAAGGAAATAGCAATGGATTACAATGCCTGCTATTAGACTATGTGAGATTATTCTATTGCATAAAAGGAAACCTACACTAAGAATGCCATTATCATGCAACTAAGAAAAGAAATATGCAACTAAAATGAAATGCAACAAGTCTTCAATGTCTTCAAACTCCAAATGCACCTAAAACTTGCAGCATAACATTAGCATAAAACAAGTGGATGCAAATGAAGGAAAGAGCTCTCCTTTTATAAGAAATGAGGTGAAATGGACCATGGAGATTAAGAGGCAAAAAGACTTAATCAGCGGTGGAGCTTGAAAGAGGAGCAATCCATGTGCACAAGTATCCTCCAATGAGAGTGAAGTGTTGACTTTTGAGCCTCATGTGAGACAAAAAAAGTGCCTATTTTCCTTTTTGTAAAATAGGAATAATGTTTTATTTGTGCAACTTAGGATAAGAGGAAAGTGGGGGCTTTTTATTTAATTAAAAGGGGAGGAAATATTCCTTTTAGGTAAATAAAAACTTAGGATAAAGGGTTAGCCCATAGGATAAAACTCCAATATATGATCAAAATTAAGATTTGATCAAGAAATTGATAACATTGAGAATATTGATTATTGATCAAAATGATTCAGGGTTGATAAATCAAATAAATGGGGCCCAAAGTCCAGGCGACCATTTTTGGGTGCATACAGTAATAAGTGACTTAGTAATTAAATCAAACATGATTTAATTAATCAGTAAACACTTTATTACTCTAACAAGATATTGATCTTTGGAATAAGAGTCTTCACCCATGATGAGGTCAAAAAGGGGGGGCTATCATGGCCATTATACAAAAGAGAAAGAGAAAAGGAAACATAGTACCTACCATTATAAGTAAGAGCCCATATAAGGGATTCATTAGAGATAGGTATAAAAAACCAACCATGAAGAGATGCTTGAATTGGAGCAAGGGAGAGGTTAATGGTGGTCAAATTCACCCAAGCCTAGTTCTTCCAGTAATATCTGACCAACAATCCAAAGGAGTTCTTGGAGGTGACAACAAATTTTTTATAAGTGGACAGATCAACTAAAGGTTTATCCAACAACTAGTAATCATACCAGAACTGAATTCTACTACCATTACCCAATTTCCACTTACCTCTCCTAGAAGCAAAGTCTTTGACCTTCTGTGCATAATTCCAGAGATGGGAGCCCTAATAAAGAAGGAATACCTTAAAAAAACATCAAGTGTAGGATGAGAGTAGATATACTTTTCTAAATCATGCTCTATTACTTATCTTCCCCAAATAATCTCTAGACCTATTTAGCCAGCAAGGCCTTGTTGAGGGATTTAATAGACCTAGTTCCAAAACCTCCTAATACTTTAGGTTTGAAAACATTTTCCCATGCAAAAAGTGGCATATGATTTTTATCCTCTACCATGGTCCAAAGGAATCATTTTTGGATTCTTTCAATAATCTCAACATACTTTGAAGGAACTTTGAAGAGACTCAGGGCATAAACTGGAAATTTTTTAAGAGTGGCTTTCAATAGTTGGACTTTATCAACTTGACTGAGACGTATCCCTTTCCATCTAGAAAATTCCTTATTCAATATATCAATTAGAGATAGACAAAAGGAATCCAGGGGTTTCAAACCTAGTGAAAGACCCAGGTAGGAGGAAGGGAGATCAACAATGGAACATACCAAAATATTGGACTTATTACATTGTTTTTCAATAGGGGTGTTAATAAAGAAGAGAAATATTTTTTTCCAATTAATCAAATATATTGTGGCCCTGGTATATGTGTTTAAAGCCTCCTTCATGTTTCAAGATTCTTTACAATAGGACATGGCCATCATGATTGTATCATCAAAATTTTTTTTATGAGAATAAATGTGATTAGCTAAGGAAGGTTTAAGACTTTGAATAATCCGATAATAAGATAGTTTTTGCATATATGACACAACCAAGGAATGGCGGATCCAATTAAGGACATTCCAAACCTTGTAGCTTCAGAACAACATAGCAGAATGACACAACACAACACAATAAGATATGTTTCAAAACATATTTTCAATTAACATGCCTGACTGTAAGGCCTTCTAGGTTAGGGCTAATTACAATGAAAAACAATTCTGCAAGATCATCAAGATCCAATAGAACTCCATCTAGTTTAGTTCTAAAAAATTTCAGCAACTGATGGAAACCCTAAGGCAGATCTAAACTTGACCTCGCAAGCCTCCAAGCAATCTCCTTGTCTCCAAGTATGCAAACCACTAGCTCTGCTATTACAAACTATCAAATAACAATCTAATTTGTAAGATCTCGCAGGATCTTTTCCACAACTTCACTTCTATCTCTTCTCCCCAGACTTCTATCCTAAACAACTACCGCAAACATCCCTTAAATACTAATCATCAGCCACAAGTCAGTTGGATGAAACCATTAACTCCTCCTAACAAATATTAAATGCAATACAAGTCAGCTCTCAAATAGCCTTACAATTAATAAATTCAACATGTCGGCCTGTAGCAACAACTACCAATAATAAATGCACCAAGTCGGCCAAGAAAATATTCAAGAACTCCATTTGGTAAACCATAACTACCGAGCACCAAAGAAACATCCGAGCACCAGTGAACTAACCGACCAAGCCAAGTAACACCAAGTAACATAGGCATTACAGAGAAATAGTCCCACCAAGCACAAGAAGTCTCACCGAGTTCCTTCAGCGACCGAGCTTCCTTCAATAATTGAGACCATCAGTTAAGGATGCAACCGAGTAACACTGGCCAAGTAACACACCACCATGCAGATTCACCGAGGACCCAAGAATGCCCCTGCATCAGACACCCCAAGTTTGAAAAGATGTTCATATGTGAGAAGAACATCTTCTGGGATTCAACACATAAACCTCGAACTGGTTCTTCATGTATACAAGTCCTCCACCTTTTCACTTTGTATACTCTTCCACTTCAGCTTCCTTTGTCTCTTCAAGTCTTTCCTTGATAACACATAGGTCTGTTCTACAAACTGATCATTCATTCTCTCAGGATCTACCAACTCAACTCGGCTACCGATACTCAGACTTCTCCTACCGAGTGTTGTATCCAGCAAAGGCATCGGGGAAAACTTCTTGTCATCCTTCTCAATAGTAAACACATTCTTCACACAATCATACATAGCTCTACAATCATATTACCAAGGTTTACCGAGCAATATATGACAACTATTCATCTCCACAATATCACATAACACAAGATCCTTATACTAGCCAATCTGAACATCAATAAAGCATTGTTCTCTTACTTCTAGAGCATGATCATCTTGCAACCAACCAATCCTATAAGGATGTGGGTGTCTCATTTTATTTAAACCAAGTTTCTAAACCATGTCCCCAACAACAAGGTTATCAGTACTACCACTGTCAACAATTGTAATACCCCAAAAATGGGCTATAGGTTCATTAACCTCTTGCATCAACAAATCAAATGAAATCAACATCGAAGTCCTAACCAAAGGCACATGTACACATCATTTTATCAAAAATTGATTTGATCTTACTTCTGCATCAGAGAATATTCCTTGAAATATTCCCTTTATCCTAATTATCTTTGATTTAATAATTATTTGGTGATAAATTCTATTTATCCTAAAGTTTGATTAATTGAATATTCTAAATATTTAATTAATTAGATCTAATTCTGCCACTTAATTATTTAATTAAATTTAATTACATTTAGTCCTAAATTGTATTATTTAATTTTGACAATAAATCAAAAATCTTATGACTGATTGATTAAATTCTTGTTTAATTAATTAATGTCAGTTGTCAATATTTAATAATATAATTTTGAATAAAAATTTGATTTAATAATTGATTAACCCATAAATCAGTTGTTTTAATTCAAAAATTAGTTAAGTTGAGAATAAATCACTTTATTTTTAAATTCATTTATATTAAATCATGCACAATCAGAAAAGTAGTTAATTTTAAATCAATTTTCAATTTCAATTTGTTAACTTTCTAAACTCAACATCCGATGATGAGTTGAAAAAGAGAACTAGAACTCTATTTTGAGATAAAAATTGTTTTTTCATGATTTTATGAGTTTATTTATTCTTAATTTCTTGTTAACTCAAAAATCAACCCGAGTTTATCAAGAGTGATTTATGGCTTTTCTCAATGCATCCTCAAGCCCTGAATTTCTAAAAAAATAAGGCTCAACTCTTCATAATAAAACTCTCAAATTTGCACAATTACTTTGGCGAATTTGCGATTGAAGGATTAAGCACTTGCGACAAGCGATTTGTGAGATCTTTCATTGTTGGTCATAGTTTTTCATAGTTTTCATATCATAGCATTCATATCAATTCATATCATTGTTAGATTAAATATACATATCATTTCAATTTCATTCTAGATTAGTTTCATATCAAGTTTTTCATCTAAATTGCATCAAAAATCCAAAAAGATATAGATTAATGTGCATTCATATAGTTTTTCATTCTTTTGCATTCAAATCCTTCGTTTAGGTGTTGCATTGTCACTGATCTCGATTTCAATCTAAGAACATCATACTCACACCTACTAGAAGGTAGTAAATCGCTTGGTTAGCTTAGTTTCATTTACTTGTAGAAATCAATTTTGCTAACCTCTAATGTTCTACTAAAGTGTTGTGTCCGTAGCTAGGTACAATTTTCACACACACATTTCTGGCGCCCACCATGGGGTCCTGACCCTTTGAGTGTCGTACAACATTTGAAATTTTTGAGGCTCATATCAGCAACTACATATTATCATTTGGAGGCTTCTTTGTCGTACGGTCAGGTACGCAATGTCATACGAGTTTCCCAAAAGTCATGCTGGAGGTGACCCACTATCGTATGAGATTTGGATTTTCATATGAGAGGTAACCCATTGTCATACGAGTTTTGGTACCAGGATTCAATTGTCATTTTAGATTTTTTGACAGTTTTGTTAGATTTGATTTTCAGATTTGGACTAACGGCTAACCCTAACAATTGAACTCTGTTGTTTCTAATTGATATTTCCTGATTCTGATTGGGAGAGTGCAACTAAATTGCTAAAACAGGTAAAATCTACTAAGCACATTGCGAGAAATTTAGGTATTCTCCTACAACTGATAACACTTCAATTTGGACATTTAAAACAAACTCTCTTGTGTCAAGCTTGTGTGACTTTTCTTGCTTTCATATCACAGACTTCAGTTTTGGGCTATAAAATGAACATAGATTTGCTTTCTGCATATCTGTTACACATAGTAAATAGGCCCTATTAACACTATTTGTGGATGATCTTGAGAGATTGGGCTTCTTTTACTTGTTCATGCATGCGAAGCTCTTCTTGACGAAGGATCCCCTTATAGGTAGAGAGGATACTGATATTGTCTTGCATTCTACTTAATTTTTGAGTCTTTAGCTTTTGATCGATACATTCTCTCTTTGGAGAGATTGATAGACCATAAGTGGTTGACATCATAGATCTTGGTGAGATAACTTTAGTCTTAGTGTGTTAGATTAATCTGTCTGCTTTGTTTTGGTGAAGTGAAGAGGCTAGGGGATTATGCTCTACTTCCTTTTTGGATAGTACTAGAAACCCAGATCCTTGAATCCGATCTAGTCCCCATGTGGTATCTTTTGTGAGTCACCTTTAGAAAGGGTTAATCGTAGTGGAAATTCCCTTAATCGAGTCAACCGCGTGGATGGAACCTCAAGCGGTAATAGCCATTTTTGTCGTGGTAGCAATAGCTGCTATATAAATGTCCTTGTGGAGGAAATCTTCATAGGTGTGGTCTTTTGTTGGGCTGTCAAATCTCCCTAGTAGCTCTTGATTGATTAAATTATCAAACTATGTCAAAACCCCGGTGCGCCTAGATTGGAGTTTGCTCTCTTAAGATCATAAAAGTTGCAGAGTTAGACCATTACTACAAACCCTAGCGAGGCCAATTTTTTATTTTCTAGGAATATGTGCATTATTGAAAAACTTTTGAGAACATACACAAATAGCACTCTTAGGGATTGGCACATTAAGTCACTATTTCTTGTTCATGCGCAAGGTTGCTTTTGCCCTTGTTCATTGTTTTCAGATGATTTCTTGTTTCCCTTGCTTGTTGTTTTGCGTGCTTGATATCTACTTGGTTGCCTGAGATGAACTATTATATAGATCTTCAAAACTGGACAGAAAACTTTGCCAACAATCTGAAACTAAAAACCTAAAAATATCAAAATCTGAGGCAAAATTCCTTTTTGGAGTCAAAAGTCATTTCACAGGATCAGAAAGTCATATGAGTTTTTCCAAAAGTCATTTCAGAACCCCCTGATTATTGTACAGGAGCCTATACATTGTCATATGAGCTTTGTCAAGAAAATTAAAACCCTGGTGTCAATTATCATACGAGTTTTGTCAACTGTCGTGCCAGAGCTTACACAAACTCGTACGAGCCTGGAGAAACTCGTATCAAAATTTTCAAAGAGTTGTTAGAAACTTGTTAAATTTGTCAGGAATCCAATTTTATAGCCTATTTCTAGATCCTGTCAAAATATTCACTGTGTCAGGAACATAGTAGAAACTAGAAAGAATTCGATCATTTATCTAAAGTGGTCTCTTGAGTTTGATTTAGCCTTCTGATTTATCGATTTGAGTCTTTTTCATCTTGTGTCAAAACCTTGTCAACATTATCTTCAAATTTAGTCTTCATACAAAATGGCTAAGTGTTGTGAGCTCGTGTTCACCATCTTTTGGGTGTCTACCCATACTACTAGGGCACAATATCCTTCATTTACGTCCAATCTAATCTTCAATCAACCCAATCTTGACAAGGTCGTGTCATTCAATTTTCTTGAATCAAGTCATTCTTCAGTTATCTTCATCTTTCTCTATTGCTTCACCCAAGGTTAATGGTGGAAATTAGAGCTTCCTCACACAATAAATCTAGAGAAGCACTTGATACCTTACCTTTGTCTACTCACGTGGGTCCAATCTTTGAGCAACTCTACAATTCAGGTCTTTACAAAGATGACGGTCTCGATTATCTTTGATTAAAAATTGGTTACATACCCCCCCTCCATCAACCCATGGAGGTGATCAACAAAATCCACATCAATCTATCCTAGGGAGTCCTAAAACTCCTAACATGTCTCAAGGAGGGACAAACCACAGGTCTCAAGGACATCACTCTCAACATGGTGTGGATCAAGAACCCACACCTTTTGAAATTGCTCGATATCAAAATGATGATGACTTCAAGAAAATGATGAGGAATTTCTTGAAGGAAGACAAAGAAACATACTTCCTAGAGTTAGCTCGTCAAGGGGCTAAACTTCCTCCCAAATTTAATGTTGAAGATATCATTACGCATGAGGAAGAAAATCCAATCATCGCTATGATGAAATAGATGCATGCCATGCAAGTCAAGCTTAATAAACTCAAAAGAGAGAAGGAACCTAAGGAGTTCTCCATGGAGGCCCTATGCCCTTTTCCATTTGATAAAGACTTGTACATGCCACCATTCCCTAAGCAAGTGGAAATACCTAAATATGATAAGTATGATGGAAACTCTAATCCTCAAGATCATGTCAGAGAATTCTGTACTCAATCTATGGAGTTCATGCATGAACCAACCTACCTAATGCATCTTTTCCCTCGATCCTTGGGAGGGTCAGCTATTCATTGGTTCTAAAAAATGCCTCCTACTATCAAAAATTTCAAGGAGTTAATCAAATTGTTCTATCAACAATACTCCTACAACATCCAACATCTGGTCACCATGATCGACTTCTGTAATCTAAAATAGAACTCAGGAGAACTATTCTTGAATTTTCTCAAAAGATGGAGGAAATTTTTTTCTCTATATGCTTGACCTATTCTAGAAACTGAGAAGCTAGAAATTTTCATCAACAATCTTGTTCCAGAACTCAACTACCATTTGCAAATGCAAAATCATACATCCTTTGATAAAATGGTAGAAAATACGATCAAAATTGAGAAAGTACTTGTGCAAAAAGGAGACATATCAGTTCAAAAAGACAAGTATGAATCTAGATCTAATTCTAGAGACAAAGGCAAAAATTAGAAAAAGAATAAAGGCATCGTCATAGATGGCATTGTTGATACTAGTTGTGCCCCATCTAAGGCATCCGCTTTCAATCTCACTGTTGGCACCCAAGCCATCAAAGCTTCCAAAGCTAAAGCAACAAAATTGAACAAGAAGCCATCTGACTATAAACCTTGGGATACAGATCCTAAACGTAAGTTTACTCCTCTTGGAGAGTCCTTGGAATCTACCATGAAAAATCTATTGGCTAACAACATCATCTCCTTGCCTAAGATAAAAGTATGTGATCATGAACCCAAACCAAAATGGTGGAGAGACAACGATTTATGTGACTTCCATCGCAATAAGGGTCATAAAACTAATAACTGCATATGCTTGGAACACATCATACATGACAAAATTGATAATGGAGAAATTGTAATTGACAATCATAAAAGCAATAATGATCATACAACATTCACGGAGCCATTTCCAAAACATGGTCAAGGAGATTCATCTTCTCAGCCTAATGTGGGTGCTAGAGTCAATTATGCTTACTCTGGAAATAATGCTGTCATAAATATGGTGGAACCATGCCTATATAAGCGTTGCAATGTCATCACAATTGTAAGAAAAGATAGAGAAAATCAATCAGCTAATGCAGTTACTCGATCACAAGCTCAGGCACATCTACAAGGACAAAATTTTGATTCATCAAATGTCCCTAAGATGCCTTTTAATCTCTTGTCTGCATCTAAATAGAAGGCTGCCTCTAAGTCAAATCCTAAAGACATGAGGCCAACATCATACAGTATTGTCCAACAACTCCAACATACAAATGAAAAAATCTCCATGTTTGAGTTGCTTCGAATATCTCCAGCTCATAGAGCCATTCTAGACAAAGCTCTACTCAGATCCAATGTTCCTAACAACCTTGATTTAGATAGATTCCAGACTATGGTTGGTCATCTGACATCTCCAAAGTATATCTCCTTTTCAGAGGAAGATGATAATTCCTTGAGTCATCCACATAACCAGCCTTTACACATTGAAGTCTTAATCCAAAACCATCGTGTCAAACACGTGTTGATAGATGGAGGCGTTGGTCTCAACATTTGTTCTTACAGCTTGATCACACAATTGGGATTCTCTGAAGCTACAATTGATCCTAAGAAGAAGATAACTATCAAAGCATATGATGAACAAGAAAGATCTTCCAAGGGAACTATTGCCTTACCTATCAGAATAGGACCCATTATCAGAGACACCATATGTCAAGTTCTTGATCTACCTTTGGCTTACAACATCCTTCTAGGGAGACCCTGGATACATGAAATGAGAGCTATTCCTTCCACATACCATCAATGTGTGAAATTTCCTTATGAAGGAGTAGAGGTGACAATTCCAGTAGACCTATACACAATTTGCAATGCATTAAAAGAAAGTGCTGATAAACTTGTTCCTAATAATAGAGAATCTTCCACTAAGTAGATAGACATTACTTCAACATCCAAGATGGAAGACATTGCTAAAGAAGTTAAAATCAAAGAAAATGGCATGGGAGAATACACAATGGAACCTGTTTTATCTCTCACATCTCTCCCTTTGTCCCCTAAATCTTATGGACAACCTTCTGACAAAGTAAAACACACAGCTAAAGAATCCCAAGTCATATTCAATGGAAGCTTTGCTCCAGAACAAGTATCTAAACAAGAGTTTGAGGAAGAAGAAGCTACACTTGCATGGTTATATAAAGATGAATCTAACTCTCAATCAATCTAGAAATGTGACTCCACTTCAAGAAAAATTCATCAGAAGTCATATGGACCAGGGGATAAATTGATGACAAAAATGGGATATACTAGAAAAGGACCTCTAGGACTACAAGGTAATGGTCTTCTATCACCTCTTGATCATCATGTTCAAACAAAAAAGAATACAACAGGTCTAGGATATAAGAAGAAGCCTTTCTATCTCAGCAAGAACTCCCCACATGTCTTAGAACATATTGAACCATCCACAACAATTCAACTAAAGGAAAGAACAAAACAATCTGACAGTGATGATTCATACACCACTGATGAGCTCATTCCTTATGAACACTTGCCTAAAGAAATAAAAGACCTCCTTGAAGTTGAAGATGATCCAGTAAAAAGAATCAATGTAGTAGAAACACAAGAACCTACTATAGAATAAGAGAAAGTTGCACCATAAGAACTAGCTGATCTCGAAGGAAACCAAACAGACAAGGAGGAAGGTGGTAGCTATTCTGAGACAGATTCTCATGAGTATGAATTCAAATCAAGATCTGAGGGTAACCCTTCTTAGGGTATCCATCCTGACTTTACACACGTTCTTAGATTTCTTGGAGGCATAGATGAGGAATCAAATGACTATGAATGGGGAGCCATTCCAGAGGAAGATGAGCTTATCACATAAAAACATATTGATGTTATTCACCAATATGCACCTAAACCCAATGTAAGTCTAGAGAGAAATAATGAACTTAATGAGTTTGATCCACCGATGGCTGAAGTGGACTCCCACAATGACATTAAGCCTATTCATGAATTGAATGTTTTGAGTTGTAATATCAACTTCAAACTTGAGAGTCGGGTTAGGACCAATGATGATAGATCCACATCTGTAAACACCATTTCCCAATCTTTCACCACTTTAACTATCCAATATCCTGAACTTCTTGACCAAACTTCCACGAATTCGAGCCAAGGTATCTATACTTTTCCAAATGACTATGCCCTTTCTTGCTACCTCAATGTAGTTGAGCCTATGATGACTTCCATCAGTGAACCAAGTGTTAACATGATGGAGTCAGACATCAAGTATCTTAGTCAAAATAATAAGAGAAAAAACAAAAAGAAAAGGAGTTCTGAGGGTGAAAACCACTTTGTGGCAGTCTCAGAACCTACAAAAGTAAAAATAAAAGATGTATCCGAAGGTGAAAACCTCGGTGAGGCACCTAAGGATGAGATATTTGATGTCCTTCCGAGTCATTTACAGGATAGATCTCCAGTTCTAATTGAGCCCACTCAATCCATCAACTTGGGAACAACAGAAGAACCATAGTTGATCCATGTAGCACAATCCTTATTAGAAGAAGAAAAACAAAAATTTACTATATTCCTAATAGAAAAGAAGATCAACTTTGCATGGAAATATTTAGATATGCCAAGGTTGGATCCTGATCTTATAATGCACCATTTATCTATAGCTCTAGGTGTCAAACCTGTTAAGAAAAAATTGAGAAAGATGCATCCACACGTTGCACTCTTGGTCAAAGATGAATTAGAGAAATTGATAAAAGCCGAATTCATCCATGTTATTGATTATGCTGAATGGATCTCAAATATTGTACCTATTTCTAAACCAGATAAATCTATAAGAGTGTGCACAAATTTTAGAGATGTAAACAAAGCATGCCCTAAGGATGATTTTCCACTACCTAACATTGATATGATAGTGGACATGACTGCGAGTTTCGAGATGTATTCCTTAATGGATGGTTTCTTTGGATATAATTAAATAAAAATTGCTCTAGAGGATCAAGAAAAAAATTGTTTCACATTGAATAGTAGTGATTTGGAATCACCTCTATTTGTGTATGTATGTGGGGAAAACGTAAGATTCACTCCTAAATCTAAATTCCCAAAGGAGAGATCCAATTTGATCAACCAAGAGGTTAATACACAATCGAATCAATCTATGAAGAATATGGAAGAGAGAGAAAAACCCTATACCCTATACTTCCCTATAGTTGGATTAAGCTTGAAATCTGAAATAATTGAAGTGCAAATACTAACCTTGAATTAGGGCAGATCTAGAAAATGCTAAATTTTGGCTTCTGTATGAACTTTTTGAATATTCTGTCACTTGTTCTGGACTGGAAATGCCGAGGCGGACAAAACCCATAAATCTTTTCTCCAAATTCACATAGGTCAACTTTGACCTTTTAAAAGGTCAAAGACCACATTATTTATTTGAAGTCCAATTCTGATTCTGTTCGCAGAGCCTGAAAGATTACCAAAAAGGGTATCCAAATTCACTCTCAGATCTGAGATTCCACACCTCTACCTACAAGAAAAATGGTTTTGTTGTTTATTTGGGGGGTTTGCCTTGGTCAAACCCTAGTTTGGAATCAACCTTAATATTGAAATTGAAATAGGAGAATGCTAGCAAGTAGTAGAAATGAATCTAACAATGAAGCTATGCAATTCAATAGATATGCTAATGTATTTGGAATGTAATCAAATATATTGATATGAAATCTTGAACATAAAATAATCAAACCTCCATGATTGTATGCTTGAAATCCACCTTGAGGAAACAATGATATGGATCTTGAAGATGAACAAAGGATCTTTGAAGGAAGATCACACCACCATGGTGGCTAGATCTAGGGTTTGAATGATAGATATTGAATGCTTGAGCCAAATCCCTTCAATAGATTGAATGCTTAAATCCTTGATCTTCAATGGAGAACTTGGATGGAGAAGAAGACTTGAATACTTGACTGAATTCTTGCTTGATCACCTTGAGAACTTGAGAGCTTGATTGCTTGAATGTGATATGAAAACTTGATGTGACAATGAGAGAGGAAGGCCTCCTTTTATAATGATCTAGGGCACACTCCTCTAGATGGGCCACCTTGGAGAATTAAATCCCAATTAGGTCCTCACCTTTAGAAAATATACCTTGATTAAATACCATTAAAGGATTTACCATTTCGGAGCCCAAAACAGTCAACCCAGAAGCGGGAAATAACTTTCCTGAAAGATAAATTATCGGCAAATGAAACTTTGAAATTTTGGCAGGAAGAGGTCAAGGTTGAGGTCAACCTTGACCTGGTCAGGGTCAAGGTCAACTTTGACCTCAAACCCTAACTTTGTCAGGATTCTGCAATAGGAGTTCCAAGGGTGCCAGGAACTTAGAAATTGATGTTTGATCAGGACCTAGTGTCTAGAATAGATAGAAAATCCTCAGAATGATATGATGAAGGACTAGGAGGTCTCATTTCTGAACCCTACCTAGAAAATGGAGCCATGGAAAGAGGAAAATCAAGAAAGTCCTTAAGACCTTAACCCTAATTTCACCTAGAATGTAGAAATCAAGTGCAGAGAAGAAGTGGAAGATAAGGGAGAATGCAAAGATGCCAATCATGACCCTAAACCACTTACTCAAAGGGATAAATGCTCTTAACATGGAAGTGCTTCCATTTTAAGATGATACATTAAGCCCCCACTTTAGCAAGAGTATGGATTCAATGCAAACTCTTGGTAAAGGAGAAGAGAGAAGAGATCCCAGTGGATTCAAAATGAGATAAAATAACACTTAGCTGAAGACACAAACCCCCAGACCAAGGATTTTAACTCAACATACATACATGAGAGTATACAAAAGAACAAGGGTTAGTACTAAACAACCCAAATCAATTAGCATAAGAAACCTTGCTAAGAAATATTTCTCATACCAATATCATATTTGGAAAGCTATCATAACATCATAAATGATTACATAAGAAAGAAAAGAGCAACACTATAGACAACATAGCTTCATGATCCAATCCTACTAGCATGAAAGCAAAAAGAGAGAAAAGAGAAAGTGATTGCCTCACCTGGTAAGATGCCCACCTTACCGTGAATCACCCTGGAGGGAGAGCCCAACAGGTTCACCCATAAACTGTGCTTGCAATTGTAATGCATCTTTTGATGGCTTCTGGAATATCCATAGATCCACCTTCTTGTATCACTATGAATATGAAATGCATGTCTTCTCAGGATTTAGCAACTTATGTGCATTACCTTCAAAAGATTTAGCATATAGGTGCGTGTCTTTTCAGGATTTAGCAACTTATGTGTGTTACCTTCAGAGGATTTAGCATGTTGAAAAATTTGAAAAATGCATGTCTCCTCAAGATTTAGCAACTTATGTGTGTTACCTTCTGAAGATTTAGCATATGAATGCGTGTCTTTTCAAGATTTAGCAACTTATGTGCATTACCTTCCAAGATTTAGCATATAAAAATAAAAAACTATAGTACAAGGGAGGCCCTGCATATGCCCCCCTCCTTAATATGGCAAAAAAACATACTATTTTGTCATGTTAAGGAAAGAAAGAACAAGGATAAAGCCTTCTGTAGCATCAAGACAATATCCATAGACAACACCCAGTCCAAGCCAAGAAGGTCACAGCTCCTATGAGGCCATGGAAGGGAGGAATGTAAAAGATATCATGCAAGAAGTGAAAAGAAAGTAATCCTTAATGAGGGATAGCACACTATTCAATTTCCAAGGTGAGAGATGTATCAACCATGGAAACCCAATGTCAAACAACAAATAAGGTTTGTATAAAGGACATAGATCCCCAAAATGCAAACCATAATTTTATGTATGATTGGATATCACATAATAGATAAATACTGCTTAACCAAGGAAAGAGGTGAATCCCTAGAAAAGAAGAGAATATCAGATGAAATAACAATGGATAGGTTTGGATACGATAAAAAAGCATACCAAGCCTCCAAGGCTAAAGTACTTCTACCAAACTCACAACCCATATTTGTGACTCCATATTTGAATGTGTGAAGATAGAAAAGAAGGATAAGGCATCTTTGCCCCCCAAGTGTAGGGACAAAGATGGAAGAGGATACCTACTTCATAAAGCAAGGAGATATCCTGTTTACAACAATGTATAGTATATCCTTAGCGAGAGATATTAACCCCTACATCCAAGAGTATAAATAATTGTGAAAAGGATATGTCACTTATGGAAAAGGATCTTCAAGGAAAAAGATCTTATCACCAAGACCCCCACCAAAGAGGAGTGCATGTAAATAAGATATCATCTTTCAAAAAGGTGGGAACAAAGATTCAATCATCAAGCCCCCAATGAAGAAGAGCAAGTGGAATCTTTGGAATGAGGGAAACAAGTCTAACACTAAAGCAAGGGTGAGAGTTTATAAAGAACATAATTTGCAACATAGAGAAGAAGTGACGACCTAGGACAACAACTTCTCATGTAAGAAGGTTATCCATAGTCAAAATATCTATCAATATGATGAAATAATATTGCAAGATAAACAAATACCACTAAGCTAAGGAAAGAAGTTCCCTTAGAAAAAGAGAAGGAAGGAAGAACCTTGCCCCCCGAGGGATGAAAGACAATGGATATTTTTACAAAACACATGTCCTAGAAAAGATTTCCTAAGAAGAAAATATAATTCCTAGGAATGGATAAAAACATCATGCAAGACTATGGAAGAAGGAAACATAAAGAATACCAATTAAATCTTAATAAAAAGACCTAATGGATCCTAAAAGACTGGATAAAATTATGCCTCTTGCCCCCCAGTCATGAGACAAGAATATAGGAACATTTACTCCAGCTCTAATGGAGGGGAGTCCCCTATATCAAAATTATGAAGTTGTAAGACGACATGAGAAAAAGGTATAATACCACACGCAGCCCTATCCCTAACATATAATTTGAAGTTGTTACAATCAGCAAGCAAATGAGTATTACGATAGTGGAAAGGACATTTAAATTTGTACAAAGCATCAATAGGCATAGGTCTAAATCTTCCCTTCTTAGAATTCATTAGCTCCACATATACTGTCTTAGTAATTTCTTGACGAGTGTTAGGATTATCTATTAGAGGTGTAGAGAGATGAGCGTTAAGGGTAGGATGAAGATCCACACCACTTAACTTGACTTGAGATTTAGAAGTTCTGAGACCACTCTTATTTGGTTTAGGAGGTATGTTAATGGGAAACTTAATACCATGCTCATTAACTCCTAACCCTAAACTGTTATATCCCTATTTAGTCACCATATTATATCCAGTAGTGTACATATCATGCAAAGCTTCTACAGGAGGTGATTGTTTATCATGTCATGAGTAAAGGTCGTATAAGGTGGGATAATAGGTTTGGAAGAAGTTTCTTTACCCTTTCCTTTAAGATCATCATGATTAGGAGGAGAAGGTAAATCAAAGAAATCTTGCACATCCGCATCCTGCACTATAGCTTGAATCCCATCATAAGTACGGGAAGAGTAAGGATTAATAGATGGAGAATCAGGTATTGGAATATGAAGATTAGGATGAAGAGTAGGAAGATTAGGAGATGGTGTATCATCTACCAAATTATTCACATAATCCAAAAGATGAATAAGGCTACCACATAAATCCCTAAGAAAAGTTTTAAATGTGGGTAGACTAGTATCAGTAACTTCACAAGAGCAAAGTGAAGGGTCATCAATGTCAGGAAATGAATAATACCCTCATAAACATCATATTCATTATAAATAGATGCTAGAAGAAGAGTAATAACAAACATACATGATTATGCACCAAAACATCTTAACAATCTTCATGATAAATAAAAATGCAAGAAATATGCTTTTGTATTTTATTTAATATATAGATTTTTTTGAATTTTTAAAGTATAGATGCAAGAGAAAAATGAAAATATAACACCAAAAAGAAAGAGAGTAAGCTAGTCGGGTTCACCAAAATGAATAGTAGTGATTTAGAATCACCTCTATTTGTGTATGTATGTGGGGAAAATGTAAGATTCACTCCTAAATCCAAATTCCCAAAGGAGAGATCCAATTTGACCAACCAAGAGGTTACTACTCAATCGAATCAATCTATGAAGAATATGGAAGAGAGAGAGAAACCCTATACTTCCCTATAGTTGGATTAAGCTTGAAATCTGAAATAATTGAAGTGCAAATACTAACCTTGAATTAGGGTAGATCTGGAAAATACTGAATTCTAGCTTCTGTATGAACTTTTTGAAGATTTTCATCACCTATTTTGGACTGGAAATGCCGAGGCAGACAAAACCTAGAAATCTTTTCTCCAAATTCACACAAGTCGACTTTGACCTTTTAAAAGGTCAAAGACCACATTATTTATTTGAAGTTCGATTTTGATTTTGTTCGCAGATCCTGAAAGATTGCCGAAAAGGGTATCTAAATTCGCTTTCAGATATGAGATTCCACACCTATACCTGCAAGAAAAATGGTTTTGTTGTTTGTTTGGGGGGTTTGCCTTGGTCAAACCCTGGTTTTGAATCAACCTTAATATTGAAATTAAAATAGGAGAATGCTAGCAAGTAGTAGAAATGAATCTAAGAATGAAGCTATGTAATTCAATAGATATGCTAATGTATTTGGAATGTAATCAAACATATTTATATGAAAGCTCGAACATAACATAATCAAACCTCCATGATTGTATGCTTGAAATCCACCTTGAGGAAATAATGATATGGATCTTGAAGATGAACAAAGGATCTTTGAAGGAAGATCACACCACCATGGTGGCTAGATCTAGGGTTTGAATGATAGATCTTGAATGCTTGAGCCAAATCCCTTCAATAGCTTGAATGCTTAAATCCTTGATCTTTAACGGAGAACTTGGATGGAGAAGAAGACTTGAATACTTTAATGAATTCTTGCTTGATCACCTTGAGAACTTGAGAGCTTGATTTCTTGAATGTGATATGAAAACTTGATGTGAAAATGAGAGGAAGGCCTCCTTTTATAGTGATCTAGGGCACACTCCTCTAGATGGGCCACCTTGGAGAATTAAATCCCAATTAGGTCCTCACCTTTAGAAAATATACCTTGATTAAATACCATTAAAGGATTTACCATTTTGGAGCCTGAAACAGCTGACCCAGAAATGGGAAATAACTTTCCCAAAAGATAAATTACCGGCAAATGAAACTTTGAAATTCTGGATAGAAGAGGTCAAGGTCAAGGTTGACCCTGACCTAGTTAGGGTCGAGGTTGAATTTGACCTCAAACCTTAACTTTGTCAGGATTCTACAACAGGAGTTCCAGGGGTGCCAAGAACTTAGAAATTGATGTCTGATCAGGACCCAGTGTCTGGAATAGATAGAAAATCCTCAGAATGATATGATGAAGGACTAGGAGGTCTCATTTCTGAACCCTACCTAGAAAATGGAGCCATGGAAAGAGGAAAATCAAGAAAGTCCTTAAGACCTTAACCCTAATTTCACCTAGAATGCAGAAATCAAGTGCAGAGAAGAAGTGGAAGACAAGGGAGAATGCAAAGATACCAATCATGACCCTAAACCACTTACTCGGAGGGCTAAATGTTCTTAACATGGAAGCACTTCCATTTTAAGATGATACACACATGTGAGTGGGTTACCTTCTATTGGAATTTCATGCCATTTGGGCTTAAGAATGCTGGTGCTACATATCAGAGAGCTATGACGTCTATTTTTCATGACATGATGCATTGAACTATGGAGGATTATGGTGATGATACTTTAGAAAAATCTATGATAAGATCTGAACATCTGAATGTTTTGAGAAAAATACTAGATCGAATGGAGAAGTTTAGTCTCAGTTTGAACCCTAAGAAGTGTGCTTTTGGTGTCACTTCTGGAAAGCTCTTAGGTTACATTGTTTCAAAGAAGGGAATTGAAGTAGATCCGGCAAGGGTTAAAGCTATCATGGAGATACAACCTCCCAAGAATATCAATCAAATGAGAACATTACAAGGGAGAGTACAATCTATTAGATGCTTCATAGCTCAGCTAGCAGACATATCACAACCTTTCACAAAGACATTACATAAAGGTGTGACCTTTGCATGAAATGAGGAATGTGAAAAGAACTTTAATCATATCAAGAAATATCTATCAAATCCTCCTATTTTGATGCCTCCTATACAAGGGAAGCCATTGATCTTATATGTCTCCACCACAGATACATCACTGGAGGCATTACTAGCACAACATGATGAGAACAAGAAGGAAAGAGGTATATACTATATCAGTAGAACACTGGTAGCATATGGGAAGAACTATTCAATGATTGAAAAATCTTGTCTAGCTATGATCTTTGCATCATAGAAACTGAGACACTAAATGTTAGCTCATACCACACATTTGGTCGCTAAGATTGATCCACTAAAGTACCTACTAAGGAAAGCTGCTCTCATAGGTAGATTAGCTAAATGAGTGATGCTATTAAGTGAATTTGACATTGAATATGTTGAAAGAGAAGCTATCAAAGGACAGGTAATTGTTGATCAATTGGCTAAAGCACCTTTGTTTGATGATACACCAATGCAAATGGAATTCCCAGATTCTTCTATCATGAATCTTTCTTCTAGAGCATGGAAGTTATTCTTTGATGGCTCCTATACATAGAATAGATTTGGAGCAGGCATATTGTTCATCACTCCTCAAGGATACTCGATCCCTAAAGAATTTAGAATAAAGTTTCCTTGCACAAACAATATTGCTGAATATGAAGCCCTTCTTAATGGCATGAAGATAGAAATTGAATGGAGGATAACAGAACTAAATATTCATGAAGACTCACAACTTGTAATCCACCAAGTCAATGATGTGTATCAAATGAAAGATGGAAAGCTAATCCCATACAAGATAATGGTAGATGATCTAAAGAAATATTTCATATCTATCACCTTTGAAAAAATTCCTAGAACGGAGAACAAGGCTGCTGATGCTATGGCAACATTATCTACTTTATTACAGTAGCTCGAACATGAGCTACGCTACGAGTTCCTGGTGGAAGCACTATCGTATCCTACATATGATTCCCCCAAAACCCACATGATCTGCACTATTTTTGGTCATGATTCATCTTGATACAAAAACCTTTTCTCCTATCTCCAAGACCAAATCATTCCCGATACCTTCAACCACCATGAGAAATGATACCTTATCCGAAATGCATCTCAGTATGTCATCATTGGTCACGATCTATACAAATGAGGTCTAGATGGTACACTCCTTAGATGTTTAGAATGGGAAGAGTCTCAACATGCATTAGAGGAAGTCCAAGAAGGTATATGTGGCTCACATTCGAATGGTTTAACACTAGCTTGAAAACTTATTAGGGCTGGGTACTATTGGCCTAAAATGGAAAAAGAGGCTATCAAGTTTGCAAAGAATTGTCAAAAGTGTCAAGTACATGGTAACTTAATTCATGCACTAGGGAGAGATCTAATTCCCTTTACTACACAATGGCCTTTTCACCAATGGGCATTTGATCTTATAGGAGCCATACATCCTCATTCTTCTAATGGACATACCCATATTATTACAGCTACATACTATTTTACAAAATGGGTAGAAGCAGTCACTTTGACTCAAGCATCCGACAAGAAAATTTCCATGTTCATCCTCAACTACATCATATGTCGGTATGGTATTCCACATTCTATAGTCACAAATAATGGTGGAAAATTCAAGAACCTAGACCGAGATGATTTATGTGCTAAATTCAAGATTAGACAACATTGGTCATCAATCTACTATCCTCAAGGGAATGGACAAGTAGAGGCTTCAAACAAGAATCTGTTGAAAATTCTACACCGTACAGTTAATAAAATAGGAAGAGATTGGAATCTCATGATCAATCCAACTCTCTAGGCCTATAGAACAAGTATCAGAACACCCACTGGGGCTACACCATTTGCTTTAGTTTATGGGTCTGAAGCGGTACTACCTATTGAGGTTGAAATCCCATCACTAAGAATCAGAATGCATGGTCTAGTAACTGATGATGACTACAGAGTGTCTAGGTTGCAAGAAATTGAACTACTAGATGAGCGCAGACAAGCAGCGTATGATCATCTCAGAGTATATCAAAAGAGAATGTCTAGAGGTTACAACAAGAAAGTCAGACACAGAGAATTTCAGCTTGGCGATTTAGTCTTGAGAGAGAATCCTAAAAAATCAATCACATAGAGAGTGCAAGGGGAAGTTTGAACCCAACTGGCTAGGTCCTTTTGCTATCATTGCTACTTTTGGCTCTGGTGCCTATCAAATCTCAATGACTGAAGGAGAAAAGCTCCGAGAACCAATCAATGTTCTCCATCTTAAGAAATTCTACGCCTAAGGCATTCATTCTATGGTAAAATGTCCTAAAAAAAATTATAAAAATTGAAAAAGTCCTGAAAAAATGAACGTCTTGGTGAAAACCTAGCAATATGCACCTTGATGATTCACAAAAAAATTAAAAAATATCAAAAGTATAAAAAAATTGAAAAAATGAAAAATACAAAAAAATGAGAAAAAGAAAAGTTGCCTTGGTGAAAACCTTGAAACAGGCACCTTGGTAGCAAAAATAGAATCTCTGACAAGATGGTGAAAAATTGGCAAACGGGCACCACTTGTTCAAAATGCTCCATCTATCAGCGCAATCTTGGTCTTTCCCAACTTTCAGTCTTGCTTTAGTTTGTACATATCTCTCGGTTTGTTTTCGCATTCCTATTTTCAATAAAGTCGGCCAGTACACCAATCAGCTCAAGCGTATGTATCCTATTAATGTTTCAAACTTGGGGGCAATCAATGTGATATCCTATGGTCTCCAGTATACCTCAGACGAGTCATATCCAGTCAAAGTCCTTTGAAGCTTCATCTGAGTCAGTCAGTCAGTCCCCTCTCTAGAAAGGATTTTGCATCTACAACAATGCAATCAAACATCAACACAAATTGAAAACAATCTATGCTTTTACATGCTTTTATCTCCTTGTATGCTTACTGATTCGCATTGAGATTTTTGCATATTGTGTCCTTTTGAGCTCTTTGATGATGTCCTTTATAGGATTTAGAGAGTGATGACTAGGGGCATAATCTTTTCTTTGTTTTCTACTTGTATGTGAAAATCTAACAATTTTAGAAATTATGGATTGAAATGGTGTCCATCTGTAAGAGCTTTTATCTCATATTAGATGGCCATGCGTACCTTGACCATTGATACCTGGAGAATTTAAGGAAGTTTGATCTAACTATTGTCTTTTTGAGTGAGTTCTTACTCCTACTGTGAAACACGATCTTACCTAAGGATGTGAACAATAAAGAGTCACTATGGGTAATTCACAATGGATTTAGAATGATCTCTTGACTGCTTGATGTGTTTGTTCTGCAAGGTGTATTCTAGTCATCATGACGTCTATGTTTTGATGCTTATACAAATTACTATATCAAAATGGACATGATATTCAAGTCATCTCGACGTTTGTGCCTTGGTACTTATATGTAATCCAACATTCCGAAAACAAAATCAATATTCATATGTCCATGGTTGTCTAGCTAGTGGGCGTTGTATTGATTCTTGCGCATAAAAATCAATATTCATATGTCTATAGTTGCATAACTAGTGGGCGTTGTATTGATTTATCTGATTACCTAAAAAGTTCAATGATGAAAACAAATCGACACATGATTAGTGACTAGGTCCTAGGTCTTAGGTTTGCATTTCCTTCTGCATGTCATTTTGCACTTTGCATGATTGCATGATCTCACAAATTGTTGAATATACTCAAAATGCTTACACGATTCTTCAAACCTAAACTTAAACTTGACATGAAGAGCTAAATCTCACATGAAGGTTTCTTCACAGAACCACAAGAAGTCACCATCTTGGGTTAAACATCCTTTTTGACATAAGACCGAGTACTTGTCTTCATCAATCCTTGCAAAACATATAATGTGTATTGTTACATTTACATTGCATTTCATGATCATTTTACATTACATACATATGCATAATCAAAATCATACATTTTCCATAATCAATTACATTTGCATAAATCCATACATTTGAAAGAAATCATTGCATTACATAAATCCATACATACATTCTACACTACTCATAGCATTTAAATCACATGATATCATCATAAATCAAAATATGAAAAGTACAAATGAAGTCATAACCAAAATCTCAATCTCATATATATCATATAACTCGAACCAGTTAAGGGTGCACTACTGGCACAAGGTACAAAAGAATGAGCTCATGTGAGCTATCAGAAGTCAGAGAAATGTATATGAACAAAATGACAAACAAAATGGAATATCAAGAATAGCTTAGCTGTCAGCCTGATCCTTTGCATCTGGTGGAGGTGGTGGTGGTGCATCAGGCACTGCCTCAGCTCAAGGTGCCTTGGCTCCCTCTGACGCTATCATATACTAAGAATATGTTGGTACTCTTTGACCGATAGGAACAACAACATAATAAGCATATACATAGTAGGCGGTTTGAGAGGTTTGATGTGTCACCTAAACCTGTAATCTCCTATTCTACTCTCGGAGCTCTAATCGTTGTCTATCCGCCTCTATGAACCGCTCCTCAAAATGAGCACTCCGTACCCTCAGGTCTCTCACATGTAATCTCAATCACCTAATAATCTCTTGGCAAGACTGTGCTACACCTAGATTTGCATCTACTGTGGGCATCTCTGTGTCTCTAGCCAACTAATCAATAGCCTTGGCTCTCTGCACCTTATGACATCTCACCTCTGCACCAAGGTCAAAATCTGTATCATCCTATGTAGGATCAGGACCAGCACCTACATACTACTCAACACCAAATACCTCATTTTCACTACCCACACTACCTAAAGTACCACTCTCCCCTCTAGTAGATCTCCTTTGTAAAGCTGTAGGCCTGCCTTCTATAGAGCTAGTGGGACAAGGTGGTCTCATATGACCAGATGGTCTCTATGGTGGTGTCATGATTGCTCTCAACCTCAGAGGTGTAGGATGGGGCATCAGAACCTATGTACATCTCTAACCCTGTACCATCGACACACCTATCACATCCATGGCCTCCTCCATACTCAAAATCAGCTCTGTGGGATCCGAAAACCTATGAATGGGATGCTCTGAAAACCATGCAATGAAACCATCTGTAACCCCAGCATCTGGAACATTTCGCCAGTAGTCCCAATCTCTATTGACATAGCCACTATACTCCTATGTACAAAGAGCATATGACAATCGAGGGCCCCATCCTAGTCCAAGCACTCTGACTATCCATGCTTAAGTAGCGTGATCCTATGGGGCATCCTGAATGATGCCATACTGTCACCACACTCTAGTAATGAAAAACCACTCAAGTATTGTGGTCGATCATCCTATCAACACACGACTATGAAAGAAATCACTAAACTGCTCCCTCATAGTAGGCCGGGCCTCTATTTGTAAATAAGGTCTCCACACGCAGTAGGTCATGCCATCAAAGACATGCCTCCAATACTCTATATGGCTCATGAGAACTTGTGTAACGTATCTTGAATAAATGCATATCACTAGCTCTTGTGGCTGGTGCTGACTCTGGCATACTGGTCTACATACTGGGATATGCTCCTAGGCCCAAATCTAAAGTACTAATGCACCAGAAGCAAAGGTCTTGCTCTCTTGATACATGATCTTGTGCATCTCAGAGAACATGTGAGCCAGCATACACTGAACCCAAGCCAACTTAGAAGGTGTGGCCATCAACCATGCAACCATTGCGGCCCAACCCATCAAGAGATCATTTTGTTAATGATCAGACATAATAATAATACCTCCTATCATGCCGACTATAATACACTCTAATCTATGGGTCTTCCCATAGTGCTAAACTAAAGTCTCCTAGGAAATAGAGGCAGTAAGCTTTGTATCATCTCCAAACAATCATCTGAAGGCATGTAATCTAGAGTTCCTAGAACTCACATAATCAGGTCGTGGACCATGAAATGGAATGCAGAGTATCCTATAGACATCCTCTGATATAATTGTGATCTCTTCTGTAGGGAGGTGGAAGGTCTGAGTCCCTGAGTGGAAACTCTCAATCAATGCAGTCAGAAGTCCATGGTTTACCCTAATCTCAGGCAACCGAAAAAGATACTCAAAGCCACAGGTTGCAAGGTGCACCCTCATCGGGTCAGGCAGTGAAACACATAACCTCTGAGTCACCGGGTGTGAGATGTGCACATGGACATTAGGATAGATGACCTACACAGCACAGAGACAGGGAATCCTATTAGCAACTTGGTTGAAAAATATGCTAAAAGTACAAAAATTAAAAAGTTGACTATCTTAGAAGGTACATTAAATGCTCAGGAAACAACCTAAGTAATAAGAAAATTCAAAATTTTGACCTAAAAGGGTGTTTTTAGTTGCTTGTTTTCCATACAACAATACAGACTGGCATGAAAACTTGTACGAGTTTCTATAGGTTCTCATACGACAAATAATGGTCATATGACATTGTATATCTTACCGTACGACATATGAGGGACTTGACAAAATGTCGTATGAGGTTTGGATCCCTCTCATACGAGTTTCTATGGGTTATGGGATGACACTCTAAATGGAATTGAAAAGTTGTACGAGTCCCAGTGGACAGTCGTACGAGTTTCTATGCATACGAAAATTGAAAAATCCTAACATACGAAAAAAGTCCTAAAAATGCTAAAAACATACAAAAATGGAATTAACGAAGAGGCTCAAAGGTCCACTTACCGAATGCCCATACTGTGGAGGTCTCTAGTGTCATCGGCTACGCTCAAAATGGTGGGAAAAGACATGTACCTTCATCTCAGCCATTTTCTCACTCAGAGGGCTCCACAAAGGTTTCAAAAGTCAAATGGAATAATGAATTGAAAATGACCCTTTTGGCCCTTATATAGCTTATGACCTAATTTTCAAAAGTGCTTTGTTTTCCATGAAAATTGCACCCCTAGCTAATTTTGATGTTTCGAACCCATTTTCGAGATCAAAATTGAAATCTAAGATAGTTTCCTATTTCAAAATCGTAATTTAAAATTTTTAGACCTAGGACGACTGACTGCTTGTACAATCAACCTTCAATCATCATAGACATCCAGAATTCAACTTAACTGATTATCTTACATCAAACCATCAAAATTTCAACTTGGTCACCCATGGTCAACTCATGGTCAAACCTAGTGAAACTTGGTCTCCAGGACCTCCAAACAATGCATAACGCATTCTCAAATGTGTATAACCACTTCTCAAATCAATTAACATGCTTCTAAACCATTCAATGCTGAATTTTATTATTAGATTTCAATTTTCATCTGGAAGGGGGCATGGTATTGCACATCAATCAAGTCTGTAAATCAAATCTTTCCTCAGTAATCAAGACAACAACCATGTCTAGTTGTTGATTCATCAAAAGACCTCATCGCTTGGGGCACATTGCTTGGGGCATATCAGATTCATTGAGATCCATATCAATCTAGTATCCTAATCTATCTTGTAAATTGTATCAGCTTTTCGTAACCAACGGTTCATTAGCATCATTTCCTTGGTTCTTCGTAACTGAAGGATTTAGATGTGATACCAATATGATTCCTCTAAACATTCAAGTCTGAAATTAGGTCACTCACTTCTTTGTAATCATAAGGTTCAGAATCAAGCATTTTGACACTTTTTCGTAATCACCGGTTCATTGTTGCTATAGTTAACATTATCTTTGGTTAATCAGGACCTAACATCTTCAAATCTTTCAATCAGTTTCTATCTCAGAATCGGTTCATCTTTCAAATCAGCTTCATACATCTACATCAAACATAGACTAATCTTTGAACCACTGTGCTTTGCACAGTAATTCAAAGAGGGGTAAAGTGTAATACCCCAAAAATGGGCTATAGGTTCATTAACCTCTTGCATCAACAAATCAAACGAAATCGACATCGAAGTCCTAACCAAAGGCACATTTGCACATCATTTTATCTTACTTCTGCATCAGAGAATATTCCTTGAAATATTCCCTTTATCCTAATTATCTTTGATTTAATAATTATTTGGTGATAAATTCTATTTATCCTAAAGTTTGATTAATTGAATATTCTAAATATTTAATTAATTAGATCTAATTCTGCCACTTAATTATTTAATTAAATTTAATTACATTTATTCCTAAATTGTATTATTTAATTTTGACAATAAATCAAAAATCTTATGACTGATTGATTAAATTCTTGTTTAATTAATTAATGTCAGTTGTCAATATTTAATAATATAATTTTGAATAAAAGTTTGATTTAATAATTGATTAACCCATAAATCAGTTGTTTTAGTTCAAAAATCAATTAAGTTGAGAATAAATCACTTTATTTTTAAATTAATTCATATTAAATGATGCACAATCAGAAAAGTAGTTAACTTTAAATCAATTTTCAATTTCAATTTGTTAACTTTATAAACTCAACATCTAATGATGAGTTGAAAAAAAGAACTAAAACTCTATTTTGAGATAAAAACTGCTTTTGCATGATTTTAGGAGTTTATTTATTCTTAATCTCTTGTTAACTCAAAAATCAACCCGAGTTTATCAAGAGTGATTTATGGATTTTCTCAATGCATCCTCAAGCCCTGGATTTCTAAAAAAACAAGGCTCAGCTCCTCATAATAAAACTCTCAAATTTGCACAATTACTTTGGCGAATTTGTGATTGAAGGATTAAGCACTTGCAACATGCGATTTGTGAGATCTTTCATTGTTGGTCATAGTTTTTCATAGTTTTCATATCATAGCATTCATATAATTGTTAGATTAAATTTGCATATCATTTCAATTTCATTCTAGATTAGTTTCATATCAAGTTTTTCATCTAAATTGCATCAAAAATCCAAGAAAATATAGATTAATGTGCATTCATACAATTTTTCATTCTTTTGCATTCAAATCCTTCGTTTAGGTGTTGCATTGTCACTGATCTCGATTACAATTTGAGAACATCATACTCACACCTACTAGAAGGCAGTAAATCGCTTGGTTAGCTTAGTTTCATTTACTTGCAGATTTTGATTTTGCTAACCTCTAATATTTTACTGAAGTGTTGTGTTCATAGGTAGGTACAATTTTCACACACACAACAATAAAATCACAAAGTTTACTTCTAGACTTGCACCGAGTCCTGAACAAGTTACTCGTTTGACAAGGTTCCTCCTTTGTACCAAGCAATGTTTGCCGAAGCAGCAACTTCTAAGATTCAGGTTCATTTTCAACATTTTCATTCACCACAGTAGTTCATTGGTCACCAAGCCTTTTCTATGTGCACTCGAAAGAATGGTGTCCTTCTTCACCATAGTTATAGCAAGTACCCTTAAAGATAACTCTACCTATCTTCTTCTTCAGCTCTACAGGTTTCTGTTCATCTTCTGCAGTCATCGGTTTATTCTTCACCAAGTGATCAATCTTTTCCTTCCCTCAGGGATTACTATGTTATTTCCTCTTCAACTTATCTTCTGCCTTTAGAGCATACTGATAAGCATCTTCAACATAATCAATCTTCAGCATACCAAGCTCATCCTGAATATTGAATCTCAAACCATTCACATATCGAGCTACCTTTTCCTTACCAAGTTCTCTGTGTCCAGATCGAATAGTAAGTTTTTAGAACTCCTTGGTATAATCTTCAACAAACAAATCCTTGTGTTTCAGATTCTGCAACTTCTTAAACAAGTCGAGCTCATAGTCAACATGTATGAACTTAGATTTCAACTTAGTCACCATCAACCTCCACCGATTGATCTTCATTTCACCTTCATCTTCTCTATAATCCTAGATTCCACAGTATCACAGAGGTCTACAATCACTCTAGGGTCCAATTTTCTCAAAGGCATCCTTAAAGAGAAGAGAAACCCTCTACAAAAAACCCTACACCAACCACCTTGTGACAACCTCCAAGTTATATGCAAGTCAGATCAGCCTACCACCTTGCACAAACAACTAGGGCAAGATTCCACAAGTTCAGTGCTCCGGATATGTAACTCAAATCATACGATTTCTTCACCAACAAGATTAACTTCACAAGATCATCCTTGCTAGGTCAACCTTCACTCCACAACATCAACTCAGCTTTGATACCACCTGACATAGCCAAGGAATGGTGGATCCAATTAAGGACAGTCCAAACCTTGCAGCTTCAGAACAACATAGTAGAATAACACAACACAACACAACAAGATATATTTCAAAACATATTTTCCATTAACATGCCCAACTATAAGGCCTTCCAGGTTAGGGCCAATTACAATCAGAAACAATTCTATAAGATCATCAAGATCCAATACAACTCCAGCTAGTTCATTTTTTCAGCAACTGATGGAAACCCTAAGGTAGATCTAAACTTGAGCTTGCAAGCCTCCAAGCAATCTCCTTGTCTCCAAGTATGAAAACCACTAGCTTTGATATTGAAAACTATCAGATAACAATATGATTTGCAAGATCTCGTAGGATCTTTTCCACAACTTCACTTCTATGTCTTCTCCCTAGACTTCTATCCTAAACAACTACCCCAAACATCCCTTAAATACTAATCATCAACCACAAGTTGGCTAGATGAAACCATTAACTCCTCCTAACAAATATTAAATGCAATAAAAGTTGGCTCCCAAATAGCCTTACAATTAATAAATTCAACATGTCAGCTTGTACCAACAAATGTACACACTAAATAGTGCACTTCTCTAAGTCATTACTTTCAAGGGAATCCATGAATGAGAAACTTTGAGAAAGCGACCTAGAGCTCCCTAGGCATGGAGTCACAAGGATGTTGATGGTGCTCTCAGCTAGAGCTATTGAAGCATGCAACCTTGCTAGTAAACCACACAATTAGAGATTTAAAGAGACAAGGGAAAGAATGCCAATATCTTCAAGAATCTAGAATGGAAATACAATGCAACTATGCTAAGAATGAAGATGCAAGCTAAGCTATGGAAATGAAATTATTACAAATCCTTGCTAATTAAACTATGTGAGCTAATCTAGAGCATAAAATAAACTAAGCTAGATGCCATGAAAGCTAAGTTAAGAATGCAAGAATGAAAGCTAAATGCATGAAGATCTCCAAAGCTCCAAAGTCTCCAAGAAATCCTCTAGCATAAGATTAGTATTCAAAATTGGGATCCTAGAATGAGAAAAGAGCTCTCCTTTTGAAGGAAATGAAAAGGAATGGACCATGGAGATTAAGAGGCAAAAGATTTAATCAAGGGTGGAGTTTGAAAGAGGAGCAATCCATGTGCACAAATATCCTCCAATGAGAAAATAAGAGTTGAATTTTTTGTCCATATGAGACAAAAAGGCCTTTTCTCCTTTTTATAAAATAAGAATAATGCTTTATTTGTGCAACTTAGGATAAGATGAAAAGTGGGGGCTTTTTATTTAATAAAAGGGGAGGAAATTCCTTTTAAATAAATAAATAAAGACTTAGGATAAAATGGTTAGCCCATATAATATAATTGAATAAATGATAGAAATAGGATTTGATCAAGGAAATTGACATAATTGAAAAATGTTGATTTTTGAAAATATTGATTCAGGGATTTGATAAATTGCTGAATGGGGCCCCAAAGTCTAGGTGACCATTTTAGGGTGCATACATTTTCCCCTCTTTGACTAATGAGAGATTGATTTGGGATCACATGTGGTCAAAGAATGGAATTGAAATGTGAGATCAATTTGGGATCACAAAACAACCCAGATGTGTGTTCGACGGATGGGAACACATCAGGACAAAGATAAGCATAAGCTGACAAAGATAAGCTAAAAGACAAGACCAACACACCTGTAAATAGGAAATTGTCAAGTCTCAAATAAGAGATAAGAATCTCAAGGTTCAATTGATAAGCTGAATCGAGGATTAAAGCTGATAGGTACTGCCTCCTCGTGATCCAAATCAAAATTAGGTAGAGGAGAAATAGTAAATTGATAAACTTGATCAAGTCACTAGAAATCATAATCGAAGGTGAAAGATGATAGGATAACCATCAACTAGGGAAGACATGCCCCAGTTTGACTAGGTTTGATGGAGAAAGATATAGGATAAAGATGAAGTCAAACGTTAGAGAGATGAATCAAATGAAAATGAATGAAAGACTAGAATGTTGAAAGAGATGGGGATGAAGAAATGAAGATGCCCCAACAAAGATCAAAGGATTAGGCCTCAAATGGTCAGCCAACTGCGCCAAAGGAGGAGAAAATTTGAAATGTGATTTTGACTATCAAGATGAACTCAGATTTTGATTTTGATCCCGAAAATGAATCCAGGACATCGAAATTAGCTAGGGGTGCAATTTTTGCGCAATTATGAGATGTTTCAAAAATTGGTCAAAAAATCAAAATGCTATAAAGGGGGTAAAAAGGTCATTTTCAAAATCATGTGTTATTGCGATTTGAGAATTTCAAGAGCTCAGAGAGAGAAAATGGCCCAGCAAGTAGTGATTCCAGTTCACAAGCATCGATTTGAGTGTGCCTAGTTGCACAACTGGCCTCCTCAGTATGGTGCCTCGGTATGTTTTCAGAAAAACTCACCCTTTTGAGTCATTAATGAGCATTTATTGCATTTTAAAACATGTTTTTAATGTTTATAAAATATGTCAAATTTTACTCATGTGAAATATCGTACGATAGTTATTAAGTAACACACCCTTTGATAATATTTGTCGTGCGATAGTTCGCGGGTCAAAATAGTATCGCACCAACGTTTGATCTAGTATCGCATGATACTGGATGAAACATCGTGTGATAATATGCAAAATATCGCATTCAAAGATAGTATCGCACTGTTATTAAGGAAAATATTGCATGATATTTTATCATAAAACAGTATCGCACAGTGTAAAAAATGTGACATGTTTTAAATTTTGAGCACTATGACATGGGTCCACACAATGTTTGCTTTTAAGATATTTTGTACTAATTTTATACATCCATCATGATATGTTCTAACATTTGATTTTGGGTTATGGCTTGCAGGAGAACTTTCCAATGCTCCTCATTAGAGTGTCGAGAGTGACCGGGTTATGGTGTGTTTGAGATCTTGATGATTCGGGACGGGCAGACTTGGGGGAGATGGGCTTTGGGTACTTGCTGCAGATGCCCCATATTTGTGTAGATCATGGGTTATTGATAGCATTAGCTAAGAGGTGGCATAGTTAGCATAACACCTTTCACTTGCCGACTAGAGAGGCCACTATTACCTTGGAGGATGTCTATCGGATCCTTCGAGTGCCTAGCCACGGAGATCCAGTGAGTATAATCATGTTTATAGATATTCATAGATGTAAAGTTTCCATATGATAGAAACTGACATGATTGTTTGTTGGCACAGGTATACTATGATCAGGATCCGACTGAGGGACAACAAGTCATCCTGGATATGTTCTAGGATGTTACCATTATTGATAGACACCTCAGCTGGGATCGGTTGATGGAGGAGTTCGGCAAGGATTTCCCAATTCCATGTATAGTGTGCTCTATAGTAGCACATGAATTGATTATCGACAA
The DNA here is from genome assembly GCA_027943335.1 of Chamaecyparis obtusa. Classification (NCBI taxonomy): domain Eukaryota; kingdom Viridiplantae; phylum Streptophyta; class Pinopsida; order Cupressales; family Cupressaceae; genus Chamaecyparis; species Chamaecyparis obtusa. Next base: position 535,377 of record BSBK01008540.1, read on the forward strand.
GAGCTAGAGAGGGTTCCCATTGGGATGGGGCAGGTTGGTTGTAGATCTTATAGCACACCCACGATGGATGGCATGGGGCTCAGCCATCCTAGCTGACATGTACCATGAGCTTCATGAGATTGTATATAGGGAGAGCAGGACATGGGCCTGCAGTGCTATCTTAGCACAGGTATGGGCATGGGAGAACATCGCAGTTGTGCACCCACATGTGCAACTGAGGGAGTGGAGATGCCCCTATATATATAGATATACAAGTTTCATCAGCCAGCCACATAGCGGGGATGCAACATATTACCGCAGGTTACTGGACGAGCTCACATTGTTTCAATGGAGACCATACAGGGCTTGTGAGTAGTGGGGTGATCATGAGCGAGAGCTAGGATACATGTTGTGTAGCCAGCAACTAGTAGGTCGACACTCTGAGATAGTAGAGCACTTTTTGATCACCCGATTCTAGAGATAGTTTGGGTGACAATAGAGAGTGCCCATAGAGATCACCACCTATGCTCGGGTTAGAGATGAGGAGAGATAAGGATGGCTGCCAATGTCAGACTACCAGTAGGTAGTACAAGATACTATAACTATACGCAAGGAGCCATGGGACTATCTCTTAGATATGGTAGATGCAGGTGCAGATGTAGCTTATAGGGAAGAGTGGCAGAGGTTTCCTTTCCCTCAGTTTATTGTACCTGATGCATAGCTAGCAGCATAGGGTGATGATGGAGATGATAGGGATGGAGGGGATGAAGGAGGTAGAGGTAGAGTTAGGGAGACATGATAGGGATCCATATTAGGTGGCCAAAAATGATCACAAAGATAGGGTTCTGAGGATGAGGGGGAAAATGCGGTGAGACCATCTCATCGACGGGTGGATGCTAGGAAGGATCAGCCTATAGGGGGAGGAGGAGAGGATCTCAGGGTGAGGATCTAGGTTTTGGATATAGAGATGCAGTAGCTATGGATTACTATAGCTGTGAGAGACCAATAGCTGACTAATCTACGAGCTAAGATAGATCAGCGGGAGAGGGCAGCACAGGTCGATGTAATAGAGATTTGGCAAGAGGTAGCACGAGCTACTTATTATCATGGACTCTACATATAGACTGTACCTGAGGGATAGAGTGTGCCACTCTACTCTCAGAGGGTAGGCATGTTAGACATGGTACTTGACAGGGTGGCAGCACCACCTCCACCACCACCACCACCTCATGATGGGGAGAGTCAGACCTAGGGCTAGGATGATAGATGTATAGAGACATATCCTAGGACATTATCCAAATTTTGGATCCCACATTGTATTTTTATCATGACATTTATATATATGAGATTTATTGGATTTGTGATATATCTTGTGTATTTGTCCCACTTGTGATGGATGTTTCAATTTTTATATTGTCTTGTCATATTGCTCAAAAATGTATGATATATATGCTCATGTATAATCTTTCTCATAGATGTATGTTTAGTTCTCATATTATGATATAGACTCATGTTTCTAAAAATGATCTCTTTAAGATATAGATATGATGATGAGATAAACCCCTTGTGATGACAAGAAAAGCGATGTGATGTGAAAGACAAGGAGCAAAAGACATGATCGAGAAGAGGAAAGGTGAGCACAGTTGACCGACAAGTCCACGAAAGATGAAAAGGAGAGCTCTCTCCATATGCAAGATGCAAAACTAATCTATCATGAACCTAAAAATGCAAGCTATTATGAAAAAGTGATTTACTTGCAAGGTCTCAAAGCTTTTAGACTCTAATATTCATCATCGAGCATTATTGGTAGCATCGCAAGATCATATAATACACACTAGGATGACTATGTGAATTTGAATATGATCCATATCAGATAGATATGTGGGAATCCCACCTAGGCATCAAAGACATATAAGTCAAGATGACTAGTGCAGTGAGATTTCCTAAGTTTAATATGGAAAGATTATACTCGCATCTAGACATAAAGAAAGTCAAGATGACTATAAGTATGCACTTGTGAAAATAGTCAAGGATAATACCTTGTAGACCCTAATGTCAAGTGGAACAAGCATAAATGCTAATGACAGTTAGGACCAACTAAATATACCCACAAGCAGAAAAAATAATAAAACATGTCCTCATGTCCCCAGTCTTGTAGCTCAGCATCATCGAAAACAATTAGGGAGAGAACACTCATCAAAGAAATCATCATAGACAGCACACAAAGAAAATAAAGTCAAACAAGTCTCGGCGAGTTGAGTGTTTAAGTGCATGTGTGTAGGTCATAGAGTCAAAACTTTGAGTATCGCATCTGCCAGTGGAAAATATCATATCATGCTAGACTGTAGGTAGGATATCTGATAAGTGTTGAGAAACACTTGACACTAGGGTAGTGTTAAAAAACATAGTTGGGGTGGTGTTGAAAAACACCATTCGCAAGATGTCCTAAAGACCAACGCATCCTAGAGACCAAAGCTAACACAGTTATGCCCCCTAGACAAAGATAAAGACCAATTCCAAACCAAGGCAACAAGGTCAAGGCATGATGGAGAAAGGTTAAGTGTCAAGAATACATGCTAAGAAACAAGGGTGCAAAGGCCTCAAGTAGCGCATGTTTCCAGGTTTTCACCACTGTGAGATTTTTTTTTTTTTTCAATTTTTTTGTATTTTTGCTACCAAGGCGCCTGTTTCCAGGTTTTCACCAAGGCACTTTTTCTATTTTTTTGAATTTTTTGATTTTTTAATATTTTTTCAGGACTTTATATGCTTTTTAGGATTTTTTTAGCATCATATATGAATTTTTTTGGATTTTTTTCAGAATCAATAAATATGTACAAAGGATGCCCCCAGACAGAATAGGCATCATGGATAGAACTTCTTGAGGTGCAAGACATTGATAGGATCAGGGAGCTGTTCTCCCTTTGGATCAGATAATAAATAAGCACCTATCCCAAAAGCAATAGTAATGATGTATGGTCCAAGCCAATTAGGTTAGAATTTCCCCTTTTGTTCTCTATGTTGTTGGTTCTTAGGGTTTTCTCATAGGACAAGATCCCCCACTTAAAATTCTCTATGGTGAACCTTCTTGTTGAGTGCTTTGGACATACGCTTTTGGTACACTCTCATGTGATCAAATGATGCTTTACGCTTTTCATCTAGAAGTTCTAGTTCTTGGAGCCTCATGGTGTGGTAGTCTTCATCTATCACTAGAGCTTTAAGGGAAACTCTAAGTGAAGGAATCTCCACCTCTATAGGTAAAATTGCTTCAGCACCATAAGTGAGGGAAAAAGGAGTAGCCCCTATTGGAGTACAAATACTCATTCTATAGGCACACAAGGCCAGATTTATTTGTAGATTCCAATCTCTACCATTCTTGTAAACTGTTCTATGGAGGATTTTGAGAATGGTCTTATTCAAAGCCTCTGCTTGTCCATTTCCTTGTGGGAAGTAAATGGAGGACCAATGTTGTTTTATCTTGAATTTCTTGTAGAGATGTTTAAGGTCCTTGTTTTTAAACTGACCTCCATTGTCAATGATAATTTCAGAAGGCACTCCATATCGACAGATGATATGGTTCAAAATAAACAAAGAAACTATCTTGCCTGAGGCAACAGAAAGTGGGACAGCTTCGACCCATTTGGTAAAGTAATCAGTAGCAGTGATAATGAATTTGTGTCCACCTGATGAGTTGGGATGAATCTTCCCAACAAGGTCAAAGGCCCAACGTTGAAATGGCCAATGAGAAATAGACGGAATAAGCTCCCTACCTGGAGCATGTATTAGGTTACTATGTTTCTGACACTTTTCACATGATTTAGCACAAGCTACTGCATCTGTCTGCTTGGTAGGCCAATAGTACCCAGCCCTAAGCAACCTTTGGGCCATGGCAAGACCATTAGAATTTCCTCCAAAAATGCCCTCATGAATTTCAGCTAACGCTTGGTTGGACTCATCCTTTTCCAAGCACCTAAGAAGTGTCCCATCTAAACCCCTCCTATACAAATTGCTAGAGATAAGGGTGTGGTGAGAGGTGTTTTGGGTTAAGTTTCTCCATTCAGAGAGGTTGAAGGTTTCAGGGATAATGCCATCATAGAGATATGAGTAAATGGAACCATAGTGGGAGGACTCATGGCCAACAAGGGTACAAACAACTTGGCTTTCTTGGGAGTCATAGATAGGGTAGCGTAGCTCTTCCACCAGGAATTTGAATCTGGACTCATGTTGTTCTAGCTGAAGAAGTGAAGCCAATGTAGCCATAGCATCAACTACTTTATTCTCTACTCTAGGGATTTGTTGAAATGTAACAAAGGTGAAATATCATCGCAACGAGTCAACCATTTTCTTGTAGGGGACCGATTTTTCATCTTTTGTTTGGTATTCTTCATTAACTTGGTTGACGATTAATTACGAATCCCCATAGATATGTAGCTCTGTGATTCTCCATTCAATTGCCATTTTTAATCCATTTGTCAAGGCCACATATTCAACAATGTTATTTGTACATGGGAACAATAGTTTGTAGGACTTAGGAATTGTGTACCCATGAGGAGAAACAAATAACACTCCCGCTCTTGAACCATTTTGCATGAAAGAGCCATCAAAGAACATCTTCCATGTTCTTGTAGTCATGTACATTATGTGCTCATCTAGAAATTCAACTTGAATGGGCACTTTATCTTGAATTGGGAACTCAACCAATTGGTCTACAATGGCTTTTCCTTTTATAGCCTTGCACTCAACATACTCTATGTGAAATTCTGATAAGATCATCATCCACTTAGCAAGTCTACCTGTGAGAGAAACCTTACCAAGCAAATATTTGAGAGGATCAATCTTTGTAATGAGGTGTATTGTATGTGCAAGCATGTAATGTCACAACTTTTGGGAAGCAAACACCACTGCAAGGCAAGATTTTTCAATACTAGTGTAATTAACCTCATATGACACAAGAGTACGACTGATGTAATATATAGCTCTTTCTTTTCTAGTATCATCAAGTTGAGCCAATAATGCCCCCAGGGAAGATTCTGTTGCTGACACATACAATATGAGTGGTTTTCTTGGGATAGGAGGCATCAAGATTGGAGGATTGGCCAAGTATTGCTTGTTTGGTCCATGCTTTGCTAACAATCTTCATTCCAGACACATTTAACCCCTTTGTGTAAAGTCTTATTAAAGGGTTGAGCTCTATCAGCCAGTTGTGAAATAAACCTCCTTATAGATTGAAGGCATCCCTGGAGACTCCTCATTTGGCTGATGTTTTTGGGAGGCGGCATATCCAATATTGCTTGAACTTTCTCTGGGTCCACCTCTATTCCTTTGGCTAAAATGATAAATCCTAGGAGTTTTCTAGAGGTGACTCTAAATGCACACTTTTTGGGATTTAATCTTAATTGAAACTGTTCCATATGATTTAGAATGACTTCTAAAACTCCTAGGTGTGTATCCCTTTTTTTAGATTTTGCCAAGGTGTCATCCACATAATCTTCCATATTCTTATGCATCATGTCATGGAAGATAGTTGTCATAGCTCTTTGATAAGTAGCTCTTGCATTTTTTAATCCAAATGGCATGACATTCCAGTAATAAGTTCCCCATGCACAAGTGAATGCAATCTTTTCCTAGTCTTCAGGAGCTATTTTGATTTGATTATACCCAGAAAAACCGTCCATTAATGAATAGATCTTATAACTCGTGGTCATGTCCACTATCATGTTTATGTTTGGAAGTGGAAAATAATCCTTTGGGCATGCTTTATTAAGATCTCTAAAATCTATGCAGACGTGAATGGACTTGTCATGTTTTGAAACTGGTACAATATTGGATATCCATTTAGCATAATCAATGGCTCTTATAAATCCTGCACTGAGGAGTTTTTCTAGTTTAGCTTTGATGAGAAGAGCTATGTGAGGATGCATTTTCCTCAACTTTTGCTTTACTGGTTTTATACCTGGAACTATGGACAAGTTATGCATAATGAGATTAGTGTCCAACCTTGGCATGTCTGAGTAAGTCCAAGAAAAATTAATCTTCTTGGTCTGTAGGAACTTGGTATATGCTTCTTTTCCTTGTATTGATAGAGACTGAGCCAAATGCACTATTTGTGGAGCCTCTTATGTACCCAAATTAATTGGCTGTGTAGGCTTGACAAGAACTGAAGATCTGTTCTAAAATTAACTTGGGAGATGATCAAGTACCTCTTCCTTAGGTGCCTCGGAGAGGTTTTCACTCTCGGATACATCCTTTATTTTTACTTTTTTAGGTTCTGACACTGCTACACAGTAGTTTTTGCCATCAGAACTCTTATTCTTTTTTTCTTTTCTTTTCATTTTGTGAGTAAGGTACTTGATATCTAGTTCTATGATGCTTGTAGTTGGTTCACTAGTGGAAGAGACTACAGGTTCAAGGGCATTTAGGTAACATGCTATCTCATAGTCATTTTGGAAAGTTAGGAGCTGAGGCTCTTGATAGCGCTAAGACCAATCAATTAAGTGAGGATTGGCAAGGGGTAGGTCAATGATGGGTTCAATGTTGTGTATGTGAATGGTATCATCTCTGGTGATTGTAGAGTTAGGGCCTATCAAGTATCCCTCTAAGGTACCCAAATCAGGATTTATCCTACCAAGCGAAGCATCATCCACTAAAGAAACTTGCAGATTCAAATCCACTAATCCTACTCTAGACTAGTTAGCTACCTTAGCTTGGGAACCATATGTATGGACAACATCAATGTCCATGTCAACTATAGAACAATCAAAGAGAGATTCCCATTCATACTCATGTGAGTTCGTATCTGAATCCCGACTGGGATGTTTACACCAAGCATATTTTTGAGGCCTTGAGGTAGAGGCTTTGATGTCACTAAGGGTAAAACCTTCTTGAATGCCATTTGTGTATTGATGTTCTTGAATAGGATTCTCAACATGATCTTCAATAGTAGATTCTTCTTGTTCTAGGTCTGAAACTGTGGGATTGGCAACTGGAGTATCTAAATCTCCCCAAAGGAGATTGGTGGAAGGGACCCAATCTTCACACCTATCTTGTTGATTTTTCAAATTGGGTATGTAGTTTGATTCATCATCACTATCCATCACAACAAGGATAGGAGTAGTTTTCTTGTTCTATCTTTCAAAACCTAGGCCAACCGTTGTCTTAGACCTGCAGCCAAAAAGAGTGTGATCAAGTGGTTCAGCTCTAGCATCTAATCTGTAACTGAGGGTACCATGACCTGGATAGCCCATACTTTTGACAAGAGTGTGCCCTCTTCCATAGGCCTTAGGAGAGGGAGAGAAGTTCTCATTATGCATGTATTCGTCTTCTCTATAGATCCAGTCGTTGACAACCACATCTTCTTTTTCATCCTGTATGGGCACTGAGGACTCTACAAATGTACCAAATAGAGTCATGGCTGAAGATGAAGGATGCATCTCTTTTGAAGGTTTTCCATAGGACCTAGGTGAGACTGGCAGTTTTGTAAAGGAGTCAATTTGATATCCCCCCATACCAAGGTCTATGGACTTGAACTTATCCTTGCATTGTGCTAGAGTTGCATCAAAATCCTCTGCTTCTCTATTGAGAGGAACATGAGTTCCTACTGAAATTGCATTTACAGATAATGTGCTATCCTTGGGTATACAAACCTATACTCCATTATAGGGGAACTTAACACATTGGTGGTAGGTGGATGGCACCACTTGCATGTCATGAATCCATGGTCTACCAAGTAGGATATTATATGCTAGAGGACCAGCATCAACAATTTGGAACAAAATGTCTTTTTCAACAAGGCCAATCCTAATAGGAAGGACAACCAAGCCCTTGGAGCTTCTTTCTACCTCATCATAGGCTTTAATGGTAATTTTCTTCTGGGTATTAATAACTTGCTTAGAATAACCCAGTATCCTCAACAAACTCACGGAACAAATGTTGAGCCCAACACCCCCATCAATCAACACACGCTTGACACAGGTCTTGTGGATCATGATTTTGATATGAAGGGAAAGATTATGCAGATGGCTCAAAGCTTTGTCATCTTCTTCTGAGAATGTTAGGTAATGAGGGATGGCAATGTGGTTAACCATGTTCTAGAATTGGTCAACATCTATGTTGTTAGGAACATTGGCTGTATGCAAAGCATCTTTAAGGATATGCTTATGTCTTGGAGACAATTCCAAGAGTTCAAAGATTGAGATTTGAGCTGGTGTTCTTTGTAACTAGTCAACAAGATTATAACTCATTTCAAGGTTGACTGCTGATTTGGTGGTGACATTCTTAGATGCCACTTGCCTGGCTTTGCTGGACTAGTTGGAACTAGGACCTCTAATAACCATAGGACCTTGACTTTGGCTTCTGGTGATAGCATTAAGAGCTTTGGATGACCTTTGAGAGTGAGGACCCCTAAGCACCACCACATGTTCTTCATCAAATATAGGAGGAGAGCTCACATCATAACCATAAGGATCTTTATCTCTCATCATGTTGACACTTTCCTTGACAATCTCAAGCATATTGACCATGTTTTTTGCACCTGTGTAGGTATAGTTGATTTCGGCCTTGCCATTCTTGGGTTTAGAGGTTTCCCCCTTTTCATATTTGGAAAAAGGCTCCTTGAATGCCTTGTGGTCTGCATTGGTATTCAACCCATCAATCTGAAGTTTGCCACTTTCAATAAGATCCTGAATAAGGTGTTTAAGTTTCCAGCAATGTTTGATGTCATGTCCAATGCCATTGTGGAATTTGCAGAAAGCTTTCTCATTCCACCAATGTGGCTTAATGTCAAGTATGCAGAAATTTGCTGGATCTTGTGGTTGTGCAAGGTTATTGGCAATAAGTGTCTTGAAAACATCCTCATAGGAGTCACCTAGTTTATAATATTGTCGCCTCTCCTTCTTAGGCTTTTCTTGATACTTTGGTTTATGCTCTTGTTGGTTGGAGGATGTGTTGAGCTTCATAGCTTGGACTACACTAGACAAATGGAGGAATCCTTGATCCTTGGGTTGGGAAGTCCACAACTCTGTCATTGACTACTTGCTTATTCTTGTTCCAGTGCGAGTGTTTTCCTTTGTCCTTATTAGCATTTTTAGTATTCTGACCATTGTTGTTATTGCTACGTTTGGTCAAAATGCCTTGCTCTTTCAAGACATCCTTAATTTGACATGTGGTTTCGACCATAGTGTCGAAGGAATAAAAAACCATCTTCTGAACCTCATACCGCATCTCAAGCACCAAATTGCTAACAATGATATCAATCCTTTCATGCTCAGGAATAGTCCTAGAATAGCGAGAGCACAATCATCTCGACCTTTTTAAAAAGGTAACAAAGGATTCCCCTTGGTTCTGCTTCAAATTGCACAAGTCTAACATAGTGACTGATCTTAACAAGTTGTATGCAAAATGTTGAACAAATCTGTGGACAAGTTCCTTGAAAGTTTTGATGGGAGGAGTTATGTTGGTAAACCACTCCATGGCTTGGCCCTTGAGACTCCTTGGAAATAATCTCATAAGATAGGAGTCATCTTGGTGGAACTCAAAACTCATGATGTAGAACTGACACACATGATCATGTGGGTCGCCATTGCCGTCATACTTGTCATACTGGGGAATTTCAACTTTTCTAGGAAAATCCTTCATACTGACACTTCTGTCAAAAGGATTGGGACAAATAGAGTCAAGTGAAAAGGAACTTTTAGGTGCCAACACCTTTTCCATCATATGCTTGAGTTTCTTGATCTCCTCCTCTTAAGAGGGTCCTTGTTTCTTGATTCTTCTATCCACATCAAAGTTGTAAGGGACCCTAGCACCCTTGTTAATCAAGCTCTCTAGGAACCTATCCTTGTTTTGGTCAAGATACTTCTCCACATATTGTTGGAATAGTGGTTCTTGTTGCATTCTCATAAAATTTTGATCATCAAAACTTGCACTACTTCCTCCATGTTGAGAGCCATGATGAGCTCGTTGGGAGGGCTGTCTCGAGTTCCTAGGAGGTGTTTCTCTCCTATGTTGTGAAATCCTCCTTCCTCTAGGACTAGGAGATCTTGAAGGGGTCCTTGACCACCTTCTACTTCTTGGAGTTCTTGAGGGAGTAGATGGTGGAGAGTTGTTTCCACTATTGGTACCCCTATTGTTGAAGTGGTCATTGAGTTGTTGGGCTAAAAGCCTATCTTGTTTCTCTTGGAATGCTTTTCTTTTCAATTCTAACAAGGCTTGTTGCTCCACCTCTAGGTGTCTAAACATTTCTTCTTTAGCGGCTTGTTCATCCAAAAAGGCCTTCTTTTCGCACTCAATCCTTTTAAGCCTTTCATTTGCATATCTTGAGGTTGTTTTGAGCAGAGAGTTGGGTCTTGAATGTTTGAACAAGTCATTAGTGAATGCTACATTCACATGAGCATCACCAGATTTGTTATTTTGGTCTTCATGTTGTGACCATGCTTCTGGGTGAGCTTGCTCATAATGTCTTTCATCTCTTTGATGGGTGTCTAAATATCTTGAGCTAATAGGAGGTGATTCTAGTTGATTGTCATCACCAAATAGCATGTTATCCCTATGTCTTTGGATAATGTCATCAAGATTTTTATCCATTGCTTCTCTCTCCTTTCTAGTCATGGTGTAGCTCATGTCCATATCTGATTGAGAAGGTGCTAAAGAGGTACTCAACTCACTAGGATTTCTCTTTGGGTCAAACCAAGCTTCAGACTCACTCCTAGGTGATTGATCAAAGATGGGTTCCTTTCCCTTTTGCTTTTGACAAGTTTGGACTAAGGGTAATTGATCAAAGACAACTTGAGGTCATTTTCCTTCACTAACTTGATACCTTGTCATAACCGACATGAAATAAAAAGACCCTTGGTGATAAGATGACCCTATGAAACGTCAATACCAAACTAGGATAGTAAAAGTGTTCAATTGTCCAAAAAGAGATGGTAAGATTGAAAGCTGCAAAAGGTGTAAACCAACACTACCACAGAGGTGTATAATAAAAGGATGAGTATCCTAACACATATGGACTAGGAGGATGGATTTACCCAAATATATTTGAAATTGAAATTGAATTTTGATGGAAGTGATTTGGACAAAAGAGTACTGAAACTCTCCAAGTGTGTTACCAAAGAATCTAAAGGTATACTTTCTCAATAAGGATAATTCCTAACTTATCGATGCCAAGCAAGACTACTTTGTAAAATCAAAGAACACTAATTCAAGGGGTCTAAACAAAGGAACCCAAAGTACAAATAGGTTTCTAGCAGCAGAGTAAGTCACCTACTAAAATCTGGTCAACTAAGGAAAGACTGAAAATTGCATAAACTAGATGGATAGAAAAAAGACTCTGTGTGACAGTCTTCAGGAAAATAGTGCGATAGTTTCTAACTGGTGATATTTCACACTAAGTAGTGCGATAGTTTCCAGGCAAGGAGTGCGATAGTTTTCTAGTAACGAACTATCGCACGATAAATCTCAGAATAGTGTGTGATAAAGTTTCAGGATCATACGACTCTTGACCAATGAGGGCTAAAAATTTCAGTTTTAAGGGCAATTTGGTCAAAATTTTAGTTTGAAGGTTGGATTTTTCAATTTCAAGCATAGTACTAGCAGTAATTAGACAAGTTTGCAAATAGTAGGTGATCAAACATGTCATAAAACACTTGCACAAGGGCAAAAGAAACCTTGCCAAGACAAGCAATTGTGATATCAAAGCAATAAAATCCTATGAATGCTACCATGATTTTTGATATTTGAGAATGTTTACACAAGTAGATCACAATGAGAACACTTCAAGCACTTACTAGCCTAAACAGATAATGGTTGAATACTTAACAACTTGGCCCACACTTGATGCTCCATTGCCTCACACAAAGTGGTTGCCCACAATAGATATTGGCTTTGTCGTGGAAGTGCGAATGACACAACCAAAGGAACACAGATGGTGAGTAATCTTGGGGTGATTTGGGTTAGTCCACTAGGATCAATCCTTTCACCAAGAAACTAAGTGGAAAAATAGGGTGGCTTCTATCTATGGTTCTTAGTAAGGGATTCCATTTGTAATACCCCTCTTGCTCCCCAAAGGGACTCCTTACCTTTCGGCAAGTAACAGACCTTGTGGCCACAAGAGTACTTTAAGCATTCTTGCTCAACATTTTCCTCATGGTCACAATCCCACAAGTACTCACATCAAGTGAAGACAAGTACTATGTCTACCAAGGTTTTGTGTCCTTGATAGCCTTGAGTTTATAGTGGGTCAAAATAGCCAAAAAAAAGCTTGTCCCCACTTGGGTCATTCTGCTTGATTGCTGAAGAGTAGGCCCGCTAAAGGATTCTAAAAACTAAACAAAGAGTGGATCAACCTTTGAGTTTCAAGATTTATGTTTCACCTCAAGGTTGAAGAGCATATTCTCCTAGCTCAAAAATTTCTCCCAAACACACCAAGCAAAGGTTCAATTAACATCTTGCTTTCGAAATCCAAAGATGGGTCAAGATTTTTGTTTCACCACAAGGGTGAAGAGCATACTCTCCTACCACCCAAAGATTCCTACAACAAGATATTAAGTGCCTATGAAAAGAAACAACTAGTATATGCCACACTCAAAATGAAAGCAATTAAACAAGCACTTGATTGGTTTTTATGCTTTGAGAAGCCCTGCAAAAACCATTAGTAGCCCTTGTGCATTTGGAGCTTTGACATGCATTGTTTTGGCAAATATTCAAGCAATGAGAGCACCTACAAAAACAACTTGTTAGCCCTGCAAGAGTTAGCACATCAAAACCAAGTGAAATCTGCAAATCAAACTCTATTCTACCACAACAAATCAAAAATCCAAATCAAACCAATTAAATCTTGCAAATAAATGACAAAAATTACTCACTTCCAGGCCTGGGTGATATTTGTGTTAGAGAAAGGATCGTACAATATTTCATTGTATACTAGTGTGATACTTTATCTCTGTGCGATAGTTTCTGATACCTACATGTGACAGAGTACAAAACAAGAGTGCGACAGAATCTGTAAAGGTGCATGATACTTTAATTGGTAAAGTATCACACTGATATATAAGAAACTATTGCACGACACTGAAAATTGTCACATGATAATTCTGCCAGAAGAACAAAGAGCCAAAACAACAAGCAAAAATGATGACAAAAAATTGAGGGAAATGCATAAAAAGAAGGACAAAACAAGAGTGTTTTGCCCCACAGTGGGCACCAAAAATGTACACACTAAATAGTGCACTTCTCTAAGTCATTACTTCCAAGGGAATCCATGAATAGGAAACCTTGAGAAAGTGACCTAGAGCTCCCTAGGCATGGAGTCACAAGCATGTTGATGGTGCTCTCAGCTAGAGCTATTGAAGCATGCAACCTTGCTAGTAAACCACACAATGGGAGATTCAAAGAGACAAGGGCAAGAATGCCAATATCTTCAAGAATCTAGAATGGAAATGCAATGCAACTATGCTAAGAATGAAGATGCAAGCTAAGCTATGGAAATGAAAGTATTACAAATCCTTGCTAATTAAAATATGTGAGCTAATCTAGAGCATAAAAGAAACTAAGCTAGATGCTAGGAAAGCTAAGCTAAGAATGCAAGAATGAAAGCTAAATGCATGAAGATCTCCAAAGCTCCAAAGTCTCCAAGAAATCCTGCAACATAAGATTAGTATTCAAAATTGGGATCCTAGAATGAGAAAAGAGCTCTCCTTTTAAAGGAAATGAAAAGGAATGGACCATGGAGATTAAGAGGAAAAATATTTAATCAAGGGTGGAGCTTGAAAGAGGAGAAATCCATGTGCACAAATATCCTCCAATGAGAAAATAAGAGTTGACTTTTGTGTCCATATGAGACAAAAAGGCCTTTTCTCCTTTTTATAAAATAAGAATAATGCTTTATTTGTGCAACTTAGGATAAGATGAAAAGTGGGGGCTTTTTATTTAATAAAAGGGGAGGAAATTCCTTTTAAATAAATAAATAAAGACTTAGGATAAAATGGATAGCCCATAGAATATAATTGAATAAATGATAGAAATAGGATTTGATCAAGGAAATTGATATAATTGAAAAATGTTGATTTTTGAAAATATTGATTTAGGGATTTGATAAATTGCTGAATGGGGCCCCAAAGTCTAGGCGACCATTTTAGGGTGCATGCAATAGCTACCAACAATAAATGCACCAAGTTGGCCAATAAAATTTTAAGAACTCCAGTCGGTAAACTAGAACTATTGAGCACCAGAGAAACAACCGAGCACCAGTGAAACAATTGACCAAGCCAAGCAACACTGAGCAACAAAGGCATTACTGAGTAACAGTTCCACCAAGCACAAGAAGTCTCACTGAGTTCCTTCAGTGACCGAGCTTCCTTCAATAACTAAGCCCATCGGTTAAGGCTACAACCAAGTAACACTGACCAAGTAACACACCACCATGTAGATTCACTGAGGACCCAAGAATACCCCTGCATTAATATATCTCCCTAAATATTCTGCCATGATGGAAAAGAGAATAGGATAAATTGGGTCCCCCTTCCTAATCCCCCTTGAGGGTCTGAAGAAATGAGAAGAGGATCCATTCACAATGATAACTGAAGAGGAGGTTGATATTAGTTGCATAATCAACTAGATCACCCTCTCACCAAACCCAAACACTTTGAGAACTCTATAGAGAAAGCCCCAGTCCACCTGATCATACACTTTGGATAGGTCCAGATTCATAAGGAACCCCTGTTTAATTAAAATTTACAAATAGTGGATATTATCATGGACAATGATGATAGAGTTCAAAATCTACCTCCTGAGCACATGAGCATTCTGTTGGGGGGGATATAATAGCTAGAAGAGCGAAAAAATTCTAGTAGCGAGCACTTTAGAGAATATCTTATCGAAAGAATTGCATAGGCTGATAGGTACGAAGCATTCCAAGGTGTTAACACCAGGATTTTTAAGAATAAGAACCCAAAAGGTAGCATTTATATCCTTAAGGAGGGATTTAGAACCAAATAATTCTTTTACAACATTGGAAATATCCTTCTCCACAATGTGCCAAAATATTTAGAAGGAAATCATAGGGAAGCGATTTAGCCCAAGAGCCTTCTCCCCCTGAAAAGATAAAACAACATCTTTAATCTCTTTAAATAAGGGATAGAGGGCATAAACTTATTATGACCCTCCTCTAAAATAGATGGGATAACATAAATAAGGAGAACTTGATCTTTGATATTCAGCTCAAGATTAGAAGAGAGCATGATAGAGAAATACTTGACCATCTTTCTCCTAATCTCCTCCTCATTAAAAATCCTTCCCTTTTTGGTTTGAATTTGAGAGATTAGGTTAACTTCTCTATGCTTGAGGGAAGTGAAATGAAAAAATATGGTATTTCTATCCCCTGCCTATAGCTAAAGGGCACAAGATCTCTTCTTCAAAAAAATATCTTATTTAGATATGATATCATGGTACTTCACCAGGATCTCATTTTCCTTAGCCAAAATATCCTAATTGTAGCCTTCGATCTAGATTTTATATTGGATATCTTTACGATCTAGCTGAATCTCAGCCTTCATTAAAAAATATCACCAAATCCCTCTTTGTTCCACTTCCTAACATTGTCCTTAACAAATCTGAGCTTCTTAGCAACCTTGAACATAGAAGTTTTGTAAACTTTGACATTCCACCATTCTTTAATTCTATCCTTAAAGATGCAATGGGATATCCACATTTTTTCAAAACTAAAAGGGAAATTTCTCTAGTCAGAAACAAGATCAGTGACAAAAGAAATAGGAAAATGATCTTAGCCAATTCTAGAGATAGAAGTAAGAGGGAAAAATTATCTAACAACTCAATCATTAGTGATGAGGTAAAAGTCAATGCAAATTTGGATAAGATCATTATCCAGTATTCTATTGGTCTAGGTGTAATAAATACCCTAGAGATCAAAATCCATGAGGGCCTATTGACTAATTAAATCAATAAGATCCAATCTTCCATCCATTTATGTTTGGTCTCCTCCAAACTTATCATTATATATAAGGGGGTATTAAAGTCTGCCATGATAAGCCAACTTAAATCCGAGAACTTTTTGCTACATCCAACAAGTCTTTCCAAAATTTGGCTCTACCATTCCTAGTATTTGGAGTGTAAATATTAGAGGTAACTCAAGTGAAGTCATCCCTAGTGTGATGAAATTTTACTATCACCAAGTTATCCTTAGATAAAAGAATATCCCCTTTAATCTAGTTTAGGTTCCATAAGATAGAAGTACCTCTAGAAGCCCCATCAAAGCTACTACCAACAACACCATAGTTTTTAAAAACCTTGATTTTATTTACTTTTTTCTTTGACATCTTAGTTTCTTGAATCAGAATAATATCAATTTTGTGATCCCTAACAATTTTTCTCAAAACATCCTATTTATGGGGGATATTAAGCCCTCTTATTTTCTAAGAGATGATTTTCATTTCTTACCTAGGGAACAAACCTCCTAGATGGTCAACTATTTCTCATCCATAATGTTCTACTTTCTTTCTTTCCCTCTCATGTATTTAGCTGATCTCCATCCTACTGGTTCTTTTGGAGTTCCCACATTGGCTTTCATTATCCTTGTTGATACCCCACCCTGTGATGAGGAGACAACATTCTAGCTTTCTGCATTTTTCTTTCCTTTTTTTGGACCAACTTTAGTCCAAGGCTCATCCCCATCCAGGCTATTTAGTTGTTTATCCTACTCCTTATCTAAAATTTAATTCCCTAGTGGAGACCAATATTATTGAGTGTTGGAGGAGTGGATTTAAAGTCCTCATAGGAGCCATCCTTTGAGGAGTTTAGAGATAATCCACCTTTGATAATGTTACACTATTGAGCATCATCAAAAGAATTCAAGATCAAGGCTCCCCCCACCATCTTGAAGGATCCCTCCACTCTTGAAGGAAAACTATTATCTGCTTTTGTATTATGTGGGGATCCCACACTTTCATTTATTTCCCCTTCCTCTAGAGGCATATTTTGAGCTCCATTGAGACCAACAACATTATCAACCGAGCGATCTAGAACTAGAATGGGACTTTTGTGGGTGTCTTTTTCTTGATCCCTATCCGCCATAATCATGCCTTCCTTAGTAGATTCAACCAGAGAAGTAACACCCCCTGCATAGCTTCCTTGGGAGGATTCATAACAATAGTTCCTTCCTCATCCACACCCCCTACCTTGGATGTGCCTTCCTTTTTCTATTCGGGTTTGTTCACCTTCTCTTTATGCACTTTATGAGGGCATTGTTTGGCCCAAAGCCTTGCATTTCTTCACATGAAACATACAAACAAAAAGGATTCAAACTCAATAGGTTAGGGTCATTTTCCCATCTTAAACACATTCTCTATCAACAAGGGAAGGTTGCTAAACTGGTGGATATTGACACAAATCCTAGCATAAACTAGTCTTGACCTTGATGCGGTCATAGGATTGATTAAAAGAAGTTCACAAAAAGATGCAGATGACCCTTTGAAAACATCTTCATTAAAATATCCTAGTGGAATTCTAGGAAGCTGAAACCAAATAGGGGCAGAGACAAATAAAAGAATCATTAAGGTCAAGGTTTGGTGACCATTTTTGAAGAACCGGGAATGACTTGCTAAACATCCAAGGATCCCCATAGAGGACATGTGATAAATCATCAACATTGGAAAAATAAAATGAGAAAAATCATTATGGCATAATCAAAACATCAACCTAGCCTTTCAAGTTCAATTTTTTCTTTATATAGGCCCTAACCACATCAATATTTAGTGTCGACCCCACAAATCTTCCAACCAGAATTAAGGCCATAGAAGAAATAAAGTGATCTATCAAAGTATCTGGGACAAAGATTGCATACTCTGTTAGAATGATTTTAGAACAACATAGAGGGGGGGGGGGGGGGGGTGAATCAATTGTTCTCGGGTCTAGATGTACCAATTAAAATTTCTAGCACTTCAACAGCTCAGATCTAATCAACAATTCAACTCGGTCTCTATAGCATATATTAGAAACATATAACATGCAGTCCACAGTCCAAAAGTAATTAACTTGAAGAATAATAAAGCTTTCAACAACATCGATATCAAAATCATTCACACAAGTATAACACTAGGATTTATAGTGGAAATCCAATTTGGGAAAAACCACTTTGTAACATGCTACTGATTTTCACTCTTCTAAAGTGAGCTCTGTGAAAAGCCAACCCTATTAAAGGTTTACATTCACACTGTTAGGTGTAACCCTGTTAAAGGATTTAAAAAACTCTGTCAAAAGTGGCCTGGTTAGAGGACTTAAGAACATTCCATTATAATGTCACCTTGATTAAAGGATTTATACAATGACTGTTAGGTCAACCTTGATCAAAGGATTTAGAATGATACAATGGTTAGAAAGAAACAATAGTTTTTGATCTGAAAAACATACAACCCACTTTGCAAATGCAAATCCACTTCACATATATGTTGATTTACTATCTGACCTTCATAGCATCTCCATCTCCAATGTGCTCAAAATTTTCTTCAAGCAATCACAACTCTATTCAGCTCCTCCACAATTTCACCTTCAACCTTCTGATTAGACTTATCAGTCAATAACATCAACCTCTTCTTCATACTCTCTTTCTATAACCTCACAATTAGGTTTTCCTTTATACCTCTTTGATCAGGTAGATAAATCTTTTGCCACTTAATCTCCTCCGTAGATCTTAGGTTTAGGTCAGATTCATTGAATTCTTCCATCATTATGTTCTTCATCTTTTCCTTCTAGATAAATCTCCAAACTTCTCTTTGAATCCATAAGAAAATGATTTACGATGCATTAAATAATCCATACAATTCATTAATAATATCAACATGTTTTACATATCCCAAGAATGCAACTATGTTAGCTGGGATTCTCAATTCTTTCTTCAAATGTAAATTACTGACAGTCGATCAATACTGTGTTCTTCTCGATCATCACTATGTATCTCGGTCATCACTATAAACTATCTTCCTCAGCATACACTGTCTTTGCTCGGTAATTTCTTGTCGTTCGACAATTATTGATGTTTGGTCAACACTATATTTACTTGGCATATACTAGCACTCAGTCGACACTAACATCACTTGGCTTAAACTAGATTTCCTCACTTTTGCTTAGTTAAGCCTATGTTTCTAGTTTTTCTTCTTACTTAGATAAACAAATCATTACCTTGTCAATGTGCCAACTGATCAAGTACCCATTGAAGTATCATATAACTCAACCTTTCCTTAGGTCATGTTGTTATCTCCTCTTTTCAAATCCTCTTCATCAATCAAAAGATATGGTACTATCCTAGATAGCAACTGTCTTACCAGTTAATGTTTGACATCAATGACAATATAAAAATTGTTTCAATTGTAGTTTCCAACATACTCACCCTTTGAGGGATCCAAGATATTGTTAACTTTAGGAAAAATAGATTTTCTGCTAGGCTTAATCCCAAATAGGGAGGACCACGACTGAGGTGCCTGATTAACTTTAGCTTTTTCCTCCGTGTCCTTCCACCCCTTAGAACTTCCCCAAATAGAAGTGCCTCCAAAAATGCCTAGTTCCTTGGGAATATCATCATCTAATGGGTTCCCAAAATATAAGTCCTTATCACCTTCCAAGCTCCTCGTTGAATTCTCCCCATCCTTTCCTTTCTTCTATGGAGAAGCCTACCCATAACCAATAGTATGATCAGTAGACCCCGTAGGATGCCCACCATTGCTAGTTTTCCCACTCTCACTTGTCATTCTTCTTAGTATGTTAAAGATTAAATGGTTGTTACTACTTTGAATCATCCCAAATTAGATAACAAAAAGGTATAAAATAACATGACATATTGAAGAATTACTATACAAATAGAATAATTCCAAAATAGGTTCAATGCTTTTATCACCTTGCACCAACAGAGAACCAAGGGTCGTTTAAAGAAATCTAGACACAAGATATAACAAGTAGAAAATCATGGGGGAAATACATTACAAACAAGAAAACATGTGAAATAATCCGCCATACAAGAGGGTCTAGTCAAGAATTATAGTTTCCCTCCCCTTTTAGTCATTACTATTTAGGGAAGGTGGGAAGCATGCAAGAGATGCACCATCAAGCATGAAAGATGAAGATACTGCAAGTCCCAAATAAGGACCATGTTCTAATGATGAGTTACTTTTGTTTTTTAGAAGGAGCTAGGGATAACATTTATGAAAATATAGAAGATAATTATTTATTTTAATAACCTCATACATATCATCAAAATCATCAACATTCAAATAATTTTCATTAGAAACATTGTTATCATCATGAAGAGAATCTTTTTCATATAAATTAATCACAATATGATCTTTAATATGAAAAGAACAATCATCATTTCTAGCCAATTTGATTTTAATTAGATTTAATTCCTCCCTCAGGGTAGTCATGTTTTGGTCAAAGGGTATCAAGGCATTAGAAGGTGTCGTAGCAGAGGATATGATCTGGGAAGAAAGCTCACATGGCCTAGTATGATGTCTATGATGATGGTCATGAGAAGAATGGTTGTGTTTAGTTTTTCTTAAACTTTGGGATGGTTTGACATTAATCAATATCACCTCTTTTTATTTCTTAGGAAGAGGAATGGAAGGAACCTCACGAGGTTAAGAGATAGAGAATATAGTGCACTTTTAAGATATATGATGTTGAATTGAAGCTTAAATAGGAGGAATGAAAGGTGTAGAAAGGAGTTTGGGTTAAGTGGGAAAAGGACATGGGACATCCTTAGGGTTTCTTAATTCATAAATATTTTGGAATTTGAGTTTTTGGTAGGATAAGAAGAGATGGTCTTAGAGAGGTTGTAATGGTTGAGGCATGCTAAGCCAAAATAAGTCAAGGAAACATTTACTACAACTTGCCAAAGGTTGATAGAGACTATGATTAATCATGAGGATTTATCCATTATGGAGAAATTTCAAACACTTATTGATATGATAGACAATAGATTTCATAAAAGTGAGCCAAGGAATTCCAAGTCTCACTTGAAATTCATCGGAAGTTGAGATGAAAGAAATGTGATATCTAGAAACTTCTTACCAACTCCAATGCAAAAGGTAATAGAATCATGGGTAGGAAAAGTAAAACCATTGAAATTCTTAAGATTGTCACATCTGATTTTTCATAGGAATCTTGTTGAAAGTGTCTTGCATAAAGATGTTCCTCAGTTATAACATTCACCATTCAAGAAAGATCAATAAGCACTCCATGAGAGGGAATATCATTAATCTTCACAACAATGTAAAGGGGACCATAGGGTGCCTTATTAGTCTCCTTAGGATAAAATGTAATGAAAGCTTCATGCATTGTCTTAGGTTTGGGTTTGGGTTGATTAATAAGGTTGAAAAAATTGGGAGCCTCATGACATGTGTTTTCAAATATTCATGGTTTAGACTCAAGAGTTTTGGTAGAAGAAGGAAAGGAATGGGTAGGTTTAACCGTGTTAGTAAAAAGGGAAGGAAAAGGATTGGTATAGATTTAAAAGTTTTGATTAGGGAGGGAAATATATTTATTTCCTTGATAATTGACACCCTAAAAAATTATTATATTAGAATCAATGAGATCTTGGATAAGATATTTCAACCTATAACATTTCTTAGAATCATGGTTGGGTTGACAATGGTATTGGTAAAAGGCTTTAGGATCATAGTATTGTTGGAAACTACAATTGAAACAATTGTTATATTATTATTGATGTCAAACCTTAATTGGTAAGATAGTTGCTATCTAGTATAGTACCATATCTTTTGATTGATGAAGAGGATTTGAAAATAGGAGATAAAAAGAGGACATAAGGAAAGGTTGAGTTATGTGATACTTCAATGGGTACTTGATCAGTTGGCACATTAACAAGGTAATGTGTTGTTTATCTTTAACACCAAGTGGAGAAGAAAGACTGGAAACATAGGCTTAATCAAGAAAAAGTGAAGAAATTTAGTTTAAGCCGAGTGATGCTAGTGTCTACCGAGCGACAGTATATGCTGAGCAAATCTAGTGTTGACCGAGCATCATTAATTACCGAGTGATAGATAATTAACCAAGAAAAGATAGTTTTTTTTGAGAAGAAAGTTTTAGTGATGACTGAGATATCTAGTAATGACTAAGGAGATGAACACAATATTGACTGAGTGTCAATAATTTACATTTTGTGAAAGAATTGAGAATCCTAGCTGACATAGTTGAATTCTTGGGATATGTAAAACGTGTTGAAATTATTAAGGAATGGTATGGAGAATTTAATTTATGGTAAACCATTTTATTATGGATTCAAGAGAAGTTTTAAGATGTATCTAGAATGAAAAGTAGGAAAACAAAATGATGGAAGGATTCAATGAATCTGACGTAAACCTAAGATCTACAGAAGAGATTAAGCAACAAAAGATTTATCTACCTGATCAAGGAGGTATAAGGATGACCTAATTGTGAGGTTAAAAAAAGTGTGGAAGAGGTTGATGTTATTGACTGATGAATCTAAGTAGAAGGATAAGGTGATGTTGGGAAGAGCCGAATAGAGTTGCGGTGATTGCTTGAAAAGAATTTCTGAGCACATCAGAGCTGGAGATGGAAATGAAGGTTAGTCAGTAAATCAATGTATGAGAAAATTGGATCTGTATTTTCAAAGTGAGTAGTATATTTCAGATCAGAACCTACTGTTACTTTCTAACCATTGTATCAGTCTAAATCCTTTAATCAAGGTTGACCTAATAGTCATTGTGTAAACCCTTTAATCAAGGTGACATTATAATGGAATGTTATTAAGCCTTCTAACCAGGCCACTCTTAACAAGATGATTAAATCCTCTAACAAGGTCACACCTAACAGTGTGTATTGTAAACCTTTAACTTGGTTGGCTTCTCACTGAGCTCACTTCAGAAGAGTGAAAATAAATAGCATGTTACAAGTGGTTTTTCCCAAATTGGGTTTCCATGTTAAATCTTGGTGTTATACTTGTGTGAATGTTATTTGATGTGAATGATGTTGAAAGTTTTATATTCTGCAAGTTGATTACTTTTGGACAGTGGACTGCAAGTTTTATGTAACTCATATATGCTATAGAGACGGAGTGAATTGCTGATTAGATTTGAGTTTGTTGAAGAGATAGAAAGTTGAATTGGTACATATGGACCTGAGGATAACTAATTCATCCCCCCCCCCTCTCAGTTATTCTAAAATCATTCTAACAAGTATTTAGGAAAATATTTGGATGGGTCAATTGGTTTCATGGGAGTAAGTATTAAAATGTTAGCATT
The DNA here is from genome assembly GCA_027943335.1 of Chamaecyparis obtusa. Taxonomy (NCBI): domain Eukaryota; kingdom Viridiplantae; phylum Streptophyta; class Pinopsida; order Cupressales; family Cupressaceae; genus Chamaecyparis; species Chamaecyparis obtusa. Next base: position 558,629 of record BSBK01008540.1, read on the forward strand.
AATAAATTTCAACATCATATGATTGAAAATATTTAGTAAGAGACATAAAATTACAAGATGGTTTGAAAATAGATGACAAAGGATCCACACATGCAACTGTAGGTTCCACTTATGCATCAAAATTATTTAATGAGTTGATGATCTTGATGAAGCTTTGGGATTTTGGAACATTTTAAATGGTTACAAAGTGACATCACTCTTATACAATGGAGACATTGGATTATATGTCTCAAAATGGTTCACTTGAAGTGATAATTATGAAGAACTACACACAATTGGGTGAAAGAAATAAACTCCTAAAATAATATATTGTCTCTAATGTTTTTTATAAATTAGAAATCAAAATACTTTGAACATCAATATTAGACACATGATAAGAAATATAAACATGCAAATGTTTAATAATACCAATAAAATTAGTCACTTTTTCCTTAACACCTTTCTTAGAATGGATCAAATTAGTTAAATAATTTTGATGACCAATATTATTTTGAAATTGTTGAATGAAAGCATTATCAATTTTTTTAAATGAGTCAATAGAATAAGGAGGCAAAAAATAGTACTATTGTAAGACCTTATCTCTAAATGTTCTAGTAAAAAATTTAGCCATCAATTTATGATTATGAGAGAAGTCACAAAACAAGGTTTAAAATATTTTCACATAAGTCAAGGGATCACCATTTTTATTATACATTTCTAATTGAGATATTTTCATTTTTTGAGAGATAACATCATGAATGATATCAAGAGGCAAAGGAACAAAAATGTCACAAGTGGGAATATTTAATTTGGATTGGGTCATGGAGGTAATTTTTTGTTGTAAGATACATAGTTTGGGTAGGTTATTGATGGTTTTTTAGGTAGATATGTTGGTATTGGACATGTGTGAAAGTGTAGGGTTTGGAACATTATGATAAACAAAGGGAGCATTAGAATATGAAAGTGGGACATTGTGATAAGTAGGTATAGGTGATGGTTGGGAAATGCATGAGATGCTTGTAGGAGGAGGAATGCTAGAATTAGGAATACTTCCAAGACTAAAATGTGTAGGATTAATATTTTAAATAAATGTAGTAATGATAGGTGGAGTATATGTAGGTACATTATGTAAGTAGGAATACAATATAAATATCAACACTAGTATTAGGATGAGAGAGACCAAGATATTGAGCATAAATTCTTAAGACTTTATATTGTCATCAATAAGATGAGATATGCTATGCAATAAATCAACATCATATTCATAATTGTGAATTAAATTCCTCAATCCTTCTACTAAAGAGATGAATTCCCTATTTTGATGTTATTGACGTAACCATTTCTCAAAATTTTCAAAATAATGGGAAAGTATTTTTAATTGGTTAGGAGACACTCTTAAGGGTTCATCTTCATCATGAGAAGAATGGGAAGAGGGACTCTCAAAAATAGGAGGTGTTGATCTCTAAGAGGATCACACTTAAATAAGGGCAATTAAGAAGCTTCATAGGAGTGGGATGGGGTACGTCTTGTAAAGAAACCTTTGAGATTTTAGAGGTCAACTCTTCAAGAGTGGTGTTTGGAGTTTTATAGAACAACCCTTGGCCAACATAATCAAGGAATGATTACAATTAGTTACAAATGATCGACATGCTAAAAAATTAGGCATGGATCTCTCGGTCTTGTATGCTATAGGAAATTATATATTTTTAATTGGTGATTATCAATATGCTAGTGAAATGGGTTAAAAAAATAAACCACGATGTCTCGATTAGGGATGACCATGATTGTATGGACCAACTAAAAAAGTGAGATTTAATACAATTATAAAAAATATTGTTGGTCATAGGAATCCTTATGTAGGAGAATATTCCATGAATATGCATTGGTGGGTCCCTATGAACATGGGTTTCCAAAAGGGGCATGCAACATGTTGACAGATCTTGGAGGAGAGATGTTCTTTGCAGAGTGGCTTGAAACCCTGATGGATTGACACATGTCAAACCTTATCGGGATTTTTTTTTGTGATTATGCCCTGTGTGTGGATGTAGTCAAAGCTTGGACAATGAAGGTGGTGAGGTTAGTGGTGTAGAAAGAGTTTAAAGATTTTGGTAACTTTCATGGGATTACGACCTACGAGGAACAAACCTAGAATATCTATTTGCACAAAACAAAGACTAACTCATTGGTTTGGAGAATGCACTCACTTCAAATATCTTAGATCGGTTATCTTCGATGAGTTGTTGGCCACGTGATAGATGCATTGGAAATAATTTCAAGGAAAATATGAAATCAAATGTTTCCAAGGAAGGAAAACAAAACATTAACAAACAACACGAATCAAACCAAAAGTTCCAAGGCATAGAGGAAGCTACAAAAAGAGAGCCATCGAAAAGAGAACATGGAATAAAAGAACTATAAAATTTAGCTAAAAATAGCCATTAATCTCATTTAATAATCAAACAATTCAATTCAACAAACTAGATAGCTACAGAGGAAAGGGTTACATTGAAGTCAAGAGCAAGTGAATGCATTTTTTCCTGGCTTCGTACTATAAATTAATATTTGATATCCCATAGTTTGATAACAACATCAATCAAGCATTAGATTAACATGAAAAATAATGATATTAGCTCATCATAGGATTCTTGTTTGTGCAAGGAGTTAGTCCTTCCCCTCATTAAGTTGATGAAATTATTTGCACCTACCCGCTAGACTACATAGGTGAGATTTCTTCCATAGTCGACTGGATAGTGCCTTGCTACCAGCGAGGTGTCCATATCCTCGACAAGGTTGTTGCCTTGACAACCAATAATATTTCTCTACTGCTAGTTAGGCATCCATAGCCCCAGTAGAGTTGATGGAATACTCTAAAATTTTCACATTTTTGGATTTTTTATTTATGTTTCTTTCTTTTCAATTCTTTGCCTCTTTGGATTTTGCATGTTTGGATGACTATGACGTCATCCTCCAGACTAGTTGCCAAGATTGTAGAAAAAAAATCTTTGATTTTTCACCTAGAGAACTAATGAAGGACATCTCATCATCATTAATATGGGTTTTTTTAATGTAAAACTTGTAAAATCCAACTGAATATCACTAATCTACACAAAATGAAAAATATTAATTCTAAATGCCACGACTCAGATGTTGGTACATTGGGATATCAAAAATGATATTTTATTTTAAGCAAAAAATAAATACGTTTACCTTTTCTCAACACCCAAGGTGTACGAATCTCCTCCAACCACACTATCAAAAGCCAAAATTGAGCTCAAACACCCAAAAATGGACAAATGGTAGTTTTTAGAAAATGTTTAGAGTACTTTTGCAAGTTGATGTGACATTCTCCCTTCACTGAAATAAATGTATTATGCCTGTGGAGGTGGTTGCTTTCTCTATAAAAAGGGTAACATTTTTAAAACTTAGCATAAAGTATTTAGCAAAAGTTGAGATCCATAGGCATATGATTTTGAATTATAGCTTATGAGTATGGATATACTGGTGATATTGACCAACCCCTTGCCTCAGGAGCCTTTCTTAGGGCTCATAGATGATAGCAGGCTAGCCACATTAATAGGAACCGATGGTCACCTAGTCCTTTCTATCCTATAATGGATACTTGGAAAATATTTTCTACAAAGTGAGGATCGTATTGGATCAATATGGACATTTCATAAAGGTTTGTGGGTTCTCTACTAGATTTAGGGAATCTAGGGACGTGATACAATATCTTACCAAAGGAATGTTCAAAAAAGTTCACTATGGGGGCCTTGAGGAATTCTTGGTTGTGGCTCACTATAGCGTTGGGTTACCACTGGTAACTGACTTGAATATTTTCCTTCAGAATAGAGAAGTTCCATGGGTTCCTTTTCTTACAAACTTCTGCTTCAGGCCCATTGTTGTGCATTATTTCTATGTGTAGCACGAGATATAATTTCTAAATAAATAAGTGGACCTAGATGCAAAAATGGACAAGTAGTAGCTTGAGGAATTATTTCTAAGGTTTCTCTTTGAGCAATCCTGGGATTCAGCTATTGAGTCAAGTGACATGGAATCTTCCAACTTAGAAGATGGCTTAGGGGAAAGAAAGAATGACTTGGCTGGAAGCAAACCTGGCTTTGGAGACACATGACCCGTGGTGCTAGAAAATATTTTATTTTTCAAAAACAAAACAAAACCTATTATGGTACAAAGAAATGTAAATGATGAAATAAAATATCTCATTTTTTGCAAATTTTATCTGTAAATATATACTAAAGATAAAAAAATATAAGACTTTGACTTGCTTTATTATACATGTATCTATTTTTTTTAATCATTTACCATTGAAAGACTATGTGTCAAGTAATTGAGGGCTTAAAGAATGAACATTATTGTTTACTTACAAAGTAGCATCATATCATAACAAGTGACCTTGTTATTAGACACATAAATGATGTTAGGTCAAAAAATACCTATCCAGAGGTGCCTATGGAAATGGGGAACACTTGATGCATTGAAATACTTGCTCTTAAAACATAAAAGGGGGTTAGTGTAGCATAAGAAAATCATCATTTTTAGTTTTAAAATTTTTCATTTGATGATGGTAACCATGAGAAACACACTATAGACTAACACTAGGGATTAATGACTATACATGTGACACCAACAATGTGTTATCTTGTGTAGTAGTGCTTATTTAAAAATAAAACTAACCTAACCTAACTATTTACACTAACCTAATGGCTAAATTTATTACCACCGAACCCATTTACTTGAATAGAGATGTAGCTACCCCTGTGACCTAACCTTTTATTAATTGCTCCACAACATTTTGATAAAAGAATGATAACATGGGTATTACTCTTCTTGTGCGTGGCACAACTAAGATGAAAACATAATGATTCATTTTGGGAATTTCCTCTTACGTTACATGAGACAATGTCTCAAAATCTTTACAAAAGATCTTTTTATGCTCTAATGAGAGCATTGACTTGGTCATACTAGTAAGCAACGGGTTCAAAATAATACCAGATTGGGCACTTGCGGACATTCTTGGAGTGACTTGAAAAAGGGGATGTGTCTGTGCATTCCTTAATATCAACAATTGGTGGCTTTTCTATCCATATGGTTGGAGTGTGTTCATAGAGCATTGCACTAAAATATTCAAGCTCATCCTAGAAAAGCATGTCCTCATCATCCGCTTCTTTTTGCTCATTAAGGGGATTAGGAGAAGGTTCTTGAGGTGACGCTTCATTTGAAGTTATCTTTTAAATATTTGGCACTTGTGTGTTGGAAGCCTTATCATTCTCAAATAAATAGGGGAGCTCATATAAAATAGTACTCATATCACCAGTCTTTGGATGTGGCAAGGGAAGACTTTCTTCCTCATGAGTCATGCTCGCTTGTGTTAGCTACGGGTCACACTAAATTTGTCCATTGTTTTTTCTTTGAGTGGAAAACCATTTTTCTATCCTTGAATAAGGAAATCATATCTGACATCAAACATTGGAAAGAGAACTCCAAAAATGCATCCAAATCAGATTCACATCCCATCAAATATGAATCCTTTGGAAAGTATGCATGTGTGAATTGGTCCTTGAGGATCATTCCTTCTACTAGATATGGATCCTTAGGAGATGGATCTAATGAATTTAGATAATGCTAGAGGGAGCTCTTCTTTCTTTCAATCTCAATGATCTTCTGCTCATTCCGAAGGTCAAGCAGTATCTCCTGTGAGATAGGAATTGGATTCCTCTAAAAAGGTTGAGGGGCAACCCAATTAGCAAAATTGTAGTAACTCAAATAAACTCCAAATAAACTCCTAATTGGACCCCAACTATTTATTTCCATGTGCACTTGATGGCTTCATTCAAGCTGAAAAATAAAAAGCATGCACTAACTTTAGCGATTGTATTTAGTTCTATCCCACTGGGTGTGGAAGAAAGTATTATTGATCCATACGAGGCTTAAGCCTAAATAAGGCCAATGGGGAAGCTTCATAGGAGTGGGATGGGGTGCACCCTATGAAGAAACCTCTAGGATTTTAGAAGTTGTATCTTCAAGAGTGGTATTTGGGGGAAAGGAAGGGAACAATCTTTTCACAAATAACCTAAGCTAAGGGAGGTGATTTTCTACATCAAAGCTTTGCTAGAAGGGCTAAGAATGCGTCAGATGGAATTTGTAGGGGTTCAAACATTTATGGTTGGAGGTTTATATCTTCATTCACAATGACATGGTGAACCACATACCCTTCATTATTGACAAAGATAATAGGAAGCCAAATTCGTCGTACATAGGGAAAAATTATTCATATCCCAGCCATGAGAAGCACCCGCAAGGGTTTGAATAATGACACAAAAATCCTAAATAAATTGCAACCCTTTTCACCCATGGACATGGTATACCACACTATCTAATAATAGAAAGACATAGTTAATATAAAGATCAAATAGAAAGACCTCACTTCCTAAAACTAGCCTTCACGAGGAGAAGTTTGAGGACATGAATAAAATGGACCAAACCCGTAAAGAATCAACACAAGACACTTTGAATAACAAAAAAGAAAAGGAAATAGAGGCACAATCCCCATGATTTATTAAGGGAAAAAATGTTAAGGTGAGAGAGTATGCTCCAAAATAAAAAATTTACAATATGCACCCTTGGTCGATAAGTCATAGGGTCTCGTTCTTAGAAATTTAAACCTCTACAAATATTACAAATTATTTCTCAACTCATTGAACAAAAGTACAATGTTACAACCTCTTTTCCTTACAAGTCTTTGGGGTTTTATATAACAAACCTTGGTCAACACGATCAAGGAATGATTATATTTAGTTATAAATGATCGACATGCTAAAAAATCAGGCATGGATCTCTTGATCTCATATATTATGGGAAAGTGTATTATTTTAATTGGCGATTCTTAGTAGGCTCGCCAACTAGGTTAACAGAATAAACCATAGTGATTCGATCAGGGATGATCATGATTGCCTAGAACAACCAAAAAAATTTATTTAAGATTGTTGAAGAAAATACCGTTGGTCATAGGAATCATTCTATGGGAGCATATTCTACGAATATGCGTTGGTGGGTCCTTGCAAGCATCAGTGTCCAAAAGGGATACATGGCATACTAATGGAGCTTGGAGGAGAGACTTTCTTTGCAAAGAATATTGAAACCCCAACATGTTGACATGTGTCAAACCTTGTGAAGAAAATTTGTCATTGTGAATGCACCCCATGCGTGGATGCGACTGAAGCTTAGACAATGAAGGTGGTGAGGCATGTGGTGTAGGAAGTCTACAAGAGGTATGTCATTAGTGGGCATAATGGTATCATCCACAATCCTATGGAACATATTAGAGGACTCGAGATCAAAGGAATCCATAAGTTTATGAGTTCTCTCACGAGAATGCTATATGTTGGGATTAAGGTTATCACACTCATGCACAAAGTAATGATAGAAAGGAGTGTCTAAACAATGCAAAATAATAGTAAAGTGAAAATTTAAACATTGCATGAAATGGAATAGATAAACATGTAAATCAAAATTTAAATGAAAATGCAATTATTTATTAAGTTTATGCAACACAAATATAATTAAGACACATGTAAATCATAAGTGCACATGAAACGTAATGAACTGAATGAAAATCACATCATTTTTTTGAGATATAAATATATGATATGGAGTTTGGTAGGATTATCTATGATGATCTATTTCAATCATACACTTTAGTTTATGATGTTTATTTATACTGGTTATGATGATGTGTGATGATTTATATTATATTTTATGTTATGAAACACTTTTATGTCTTCCTAGATGATGTATGAGATGTGTACATGGATATCTAGATGTGATGCAATTAATGACAAATGATGATCTCTATTTTTGTATTTTTCTATACATTTATATATCATGTAATTGATGTACTATGATGATCCTTATGATCATTATTATGATATATGTACTAACATGTTATATATGAAAGATGAATTATTTTTTGGTTGTTCCAGAATACAATACCTTTATGACTATTAAGATAATGAAACTTAATTGAAATAAAAAATTCATTAATATCATAATTCATCTAGGCCTTTTGAGCAATTAGTTCTCATCACTAAGCCATTTTTATTTAGCAAGATGGGTATGTCCACATCAAGATATTGAAAAATCAAGATGGGATGTTTCCTTTGCATATGAAAGGCATTTATAATAGATAAGGAATGTTGACCAATACATCTAAGTCTATGGACATTAAGCATTGAGGTATCTATAGCGGTAGTCATGACAAATGCCCCACAAATAGAAGACAAAGAAAAATAAAGCCATGAACCATCCCAACATCTCTAATCACTTTTTGATATCCCAGAGATGCATAGGAAAATGACTTGTGAAAATCAGAATAAGATAAGACTAACTTGGACAACAAGAAAAAAACCATACTAATTTTATGTATGTGTTATGTGTTTGTTTGACAATGATAATGATGTCTGGTTTTAGGAATGAGGCACCTCATATAAGACTACCCAGTCTAGTTTTTAGTATATCCATCCTTTGTATAAGACATAACAACCATATGACAAAAAAGATTGATAATAATTGACTGATTGATAAGATAGTGTGACTAGGTTGATTGAGGACTAGCTAATAAGTTTGTCAGTTAATGCATGATTTTGTGAAGCTTGAACTTTCTACATTTGGTGTTCGTTAAATGCCTATTGATACAAAAGGATATGTTTTATTGACAATGGAAAATTGATGAAAATAAACTTTATTGCATTATTTTTTATGTTTTAATGATTTTTAGGGATTTTTTCATGACTTTTTCTCATTTTAAATTTTTTTTTAGGACTTATTTTCATTTAAAATTTTTTTATTTTAGGACATTTTATCTTTTTGGGGGAATTTTTTAGGACATTTTATCATTTTTTGGGATTTTTTTAGGACTTTTTATCATTTTAAAGAATTTTTTCAAGACTTTTTATCAGTATTTGGATTTTTTTTCAATTTTTTTTTATCATTTTAAAGATTTTTTCAAGACATTTTAGGATCACGACATGGTGCTTGCCCCTAGGTAGGACATAAGACAATTTACTGGCATAGTGGACTAGCTTGTGGTAATATAAGAGATATGACTGACAAGGATGTCTGATGAATTCCAAGGCACCAATAGTAGACCAAAGCCATTATTATAGGAATGTGGAATGTATGAAAAAGGGATTATGACAAGTGAATCAGACTATGTAAAGGCAGGTGGTGGAGGAAAAATCTTTACACATTGCGCCGAATTAGCTAGTTATCACCATGGTACTTCCCCAAGGGACTATCAAGGTGGTTATTTTCCATATGATGAATTATTTATCTTTATTTCTATTTTTTGTATCACACAAGATGCTTGTTTGCTAATTTTTCATTGGGGTGACAATTTTTTTTCCTTTTTTTTTACATTTCTTTTTTTGTTGTATTTTTTAGGATATTTTTGAAAGAGATACTCCAAGAGTTAGGTGCAAAACTTGTGTAGATGCAGGCTATTGATAGGGTAAAAGAGGTTTCCCTCGAGTGTAGATAATTGATAAGAGCTTGACCTATAGGATACTATGACAACATAAGGACCTAGCCAATTGGCCTCAAATTTGCTGGGTTTTTTTCTCTTCTATCAACCAAGTTTCTCTAATTTTCCATTAGTACCAAGTCTCTTATTTCAAATAATATGACCTAGACCTCCTTGTTATAACTTCTACAAAGAAAGTATTGATTGACCTACAAATAATTCAAGGCATTCTATCACTTCTCATCAAGTGACTCTAACTCATGTAGCCAAGATACACATTAATCTTTGTTGGCATAATTGATGGAGATTAATGAAGTGAAGGAAGTGGTTGATCATGTGTAAGGTAAAATGGTTTAGAGCATGATTTGATGATGAGACATGATAGGTTTGGTTGAGAAATGATCAGTTATGGTATTTTCATTGATGTCAACTATTAACTTTATAAGTTTCTGATGATGATCATGGAATACACCATGTGAATGGTAATATGTAAAAGTGTTGTTCTACAAAAGTGTTTGGAATCATGTTGGGTGCTACCTATAAAATCTTAACTTTTTGTGATGAATGGTGAGATAGATTTAGCGGAGGTGATCAGAGACAATGAAATGGTTAAGACAACAATCAACATGGATATGATAATTGTATCATTATGGTTATCTGTTTGATTGTTTTGGTGATCAATTATTTTACAGAGGTTACCTAAAGTTGATAGATGCTTATCCTACAACCGTGATCAATTTTGAGAAAAGATATGAGATATTTCAAAGGATAAACAATGATATTTAAAAAATGTTAAGTTTCTAAGAAGCTAACGGTTTGAATGATATTGGTGATTTATTAAATTGATCATATAGTCAAATATTATTTGTCAAAAATCATTGGAGAATGTGCATGGACAGCTAGAAACAATTGTTTAATGGTTATATCATCAAGATGAGCATGTAAAGATGATTTTAGAAAGCTAATTGGTCAAGAAAGAAAATACTTGATGAAATAATTTAATTTCTTGATTGAATCTGAAAATGAAAAGGCATGATTAGTGAATTTCAAATTGGACATAGAGATATGTGATATAAAGCCAAGTGTATGGTCAGATTGAAATGGTATTATATTTTGTGTTTTTATATGGTGGTGGAAACCTAAGAGAAAAGGAATGCAGTATAAGTTGGAAAAAGAAGATGGTGAAGTGGTTGTTGATCATGTGTTGGTGAAGAAGGAAGAAGAGATAGAAGGTTCAGTCCAACCAAGCGTTAGAGAGGAATGTGAAGAATATTGTCTGAGCTATAGAGGATATAATCAAGGAAGCTTCTTTTTCAAAGATCATTCTTACCTCTTGTTTCCTAACAACTACATCAGAGTTCTGGAAATCCTCAAGTGAGGTAGATCCTAACAAATCTTTATTGTATTGCAAATCCTATATGGTGGCACTGTAATAAAGTGTTCTAAGTCCTCTCAAAAGGATACCACTCACAAGGTACAAGATTTTTGTGGGCTTTAGTTAAAGCCTCTCACAGGGTTACATTTTGTCATGTATATGTAAATGCCTTTCACATGGGAAATCCTTTAATAGGGTGTACTTCAGAAGAGTACAAATTTGTGGGTTTCATCCCCACTATGGTTTTTCTCTAATTTGGGTTTCCACAATACCAAAAATATTATGTCTTGGTGTTGAATGTTTTGTGGTTGTGCACTTATATTTGATTGTTGAAGTTGTTGCTTTATTGGTTAAGTTAAAAGTGTTTAAATGTTGAAATCGGTAGATTATTGATTCAACCCCCCCTCTCAGTAATCTCATCATAGTAAGGTTAACAATTGGTATCAGAGTTTTGGTCCTTGGAGAAGAATCTTAATAGCTTCAAAAAAATATCCTAACAAGATGATGAGAAAGGAAGGTCCTAATTTCAATAAGGATAGTTACCTAATATGGTATGGAAGGATGAAGTTGAACCTGAAAAGAATGGGTGATCAATATTGGGATCATGTGAAAACAAAATATGTTCTTCCTAATAGAACCTTGTCTGTTGATTAGTTGAAGGGAAAACAAGAGCACACTACTACTATGGAAGCAATAGCATGTACCTTGTCAGATGAAGAGTTTATCAATGTGCAAGATCTTGACACTTTTTATGATATGTGGGAGAAGCTGAAAATAGTCTATGGAGGAGACTCACATGTGCAAAAAGCTAAGGTAGACAGCTTAAAGGGAAATTTGATGATATGAGGATGACCAAAGAAGAGAATATTGAGCAATACAGGTAGAGAATCAAGGAGGCAGTGAATGCGATCAGAGGAGCTAATGGAGTCATCATTGAAGATGATGTGGTAAGAAAAACCTTGAGAACTTTATTGCCACATTATGAAGTTAGAGTTTCTTCCATACAAGAAGTAAGGTCCTTAGGAACTTTAATCATTACTATTGATTCTTTGGTTGGAAAGTTAACTACCTTTGAGTTGAGAAATTATGATAATAGCATACCTAGAATTGACACATCATTTAAAGCCTATCTAAACTCTTGAAGGAATTCCGAGCCTAGTAGTCAAACTACTTTAGTATCTTATGGAAGTAATATTGATGATATCATTTCCTGAGGAAAAAGAACAAGAACAATTGGAAGCCTTGTTTTCTAAAAGGTTACTGAGAGGAAAGAGAAAGTATAAAGGAAAATTACCCTTGAAATTCTTTGCATGTAGTAAGATAGGACATATTGCATCAAGGTGCCCTGAGAACAATAAGAAATAAGTTAACAAGAGATTAAGGATAAAGGAAAAAAATCATGTTATCTAGCTGAGGAAGGTGTTACAAATGATGAATTAGATAATTATGAGGATGGTGAGGAGATTATCTTTTTTTCTATAAAATAAGACAAAATAGAAGGTAGTGATATTGCATTGTTATCAACTATGAGCATGATTTAAAATTGGATTATTGAAAGTGGTTGCACACATCACATGACCAGTGACAAGAGGAAATACATTGAGCTTGAAGAATTTTATGGAGGATTAGTTAAGTTTGGAAATGACATCCCCTATATAGTAAAAGGTAAAGGCACTATAGCATTGAATGACACTACAAAATGTGATGATATCTACTGGGTATCAAGACTGAATTTTAACTTGTTGAGTGTTTCTCAACTAAATTAGAAAGGATTTGATCTGGAATTTAGTAAAGGACTATGCAAGATAAATAAAAAGAAAGGAAAGATGATTGCTACTGGAGAATTGAAAAGAGGTAACTTATTCTACTTAAATCCATCTATTAAGAAATTTTTGATTGGAAAGGTAAAATACAGTTGGTTATGGCATAAGAGGTTTTGTCATGTTAATTTTGATAACGTGATCAAAGTCAGTAAGAAGAAATTTGTTAGAGGTAGGCCTTGCCTTGTAAAGCCTGATAATATTATCTGTAAAGATTGTCAATTTGGGAAGCTTACTAGTTCTACATTCAATAGTAAAGGATACACATATGAGAATATACTTGATTTGGTGCATACTGATTTATGTGGTCCTATGAGAACTCAAAGTTATTATGGAGATAAGTACTTTATGTTGTTCATTGATGAATACTCAAGGATGATGTGGGTTGTGTTTCTTAAAGAGAAATCAAAATCTTTTCATATGTTCAAGTTTAACAAAGTAATAGTAGAAAAGGAAACTAGTAGGAGCTTAAAATGCTTAAGGTCAGATAGAGGTGGAGAATTTATATCACATGAATATGTTATCTATTGTGAAGAAGAAGAAGGGATCAAAAGACAAATTTCTTCTCCTAGGACACCACAACATAATGGAATATCTGAAAGATGAAACATGTCAGTGGTTGAATGTGCTAGGACTTTGATGATACAAAAGGGTGTTGCACAAATGTTTTGGAGAGAAGAAATTAGCATTGTTGTATACACTTTGAATGGAGTTTTTATCAAGAAAGGAATAGGAAAGAAACCTTATGAACTATGGTATGGACACTCCCAATGTAATTTATTTCAAAATCTTTGGTAGTAGATGAAGGAAAGTTATTTCAAAACATAAGAAAGTTTGAAGCTCAAAGTGATGAAGGAATATTTTTAGGGTATTCATCTAAGAGTAAAGCTTACAAGTGTTTAAACAAGAGGAAAAATAAGATTATTGAGAGTGCTAATGTTAAAGTGGATGATTTTCTGATGAAAATGATAAAGCAAGTAGGAGGATACCTGAAGAATACAATGGGATAACATATATGCAATCGGTGATGGAAGATGAACCTACTTAACAGAATGAACAAAGACAAGAGGATCAGGAAAATAATGGTACACCTGTTTGAAATGAAGCTAAGAAATAGAGATTTGAGCCTACCTTACTAAGGTATGTTAAGTTAAATCACTCTTCTGAGCAAATAATTACATAAAATAATACTAGAGTATTAACTAGAAGGAAAGCTAGAGAGACCGTCTACTTACTTTCTAAGTTTGAGCCTAAAATTGTTAAGGATGCACTGAAAGATGATGATTGGTTGAATACAATGAGAGAAGAGATAGAACAGATAGATAAGAATGAAACTTGGACTCTAGTACCCCAACTGGTAGATAAGAATGTGATTGGAACTAAATGGGTGTTTAGAAACAAAATGGATGAAACATGAGAAGTGGTTAGAAACAAAGCAATACTTTTTTGCAAAGGATATGCACAAGAGGAAGGACTGGATTATAGTGAGACCTTTGCACCTATTGTTAGATTAGAAGGAGTAAGGATACTACTTGCTTATGCATCTTACAATAAATTCAAGGTTTATCAAATGGATGTGAAATCTTCTTTTTTGAATGGCATATGAGAAGAGGAGGTTTATATTGAACAAATTAATGGTTTTGAGAAGAATGATGGACAAGACTTAGTTTATAAACTGAAGAAGGCACTATATGGATTGAAACAAGCACCTAGAGCATGGTATGAGAGACTACACTCATATCTCATAAATATTGGATTTTTCAAAAAAAATGATAACAATAATGTGTATCTAAAGGTTGATGAAGAAAACAAGTTACTACTGGTTAGAATATTTGTTGATGATATAATATTTAAAGGTAATGATGACTTAAGTAGAGAATTTTATAAAAAAATGAGAAAGGGGTTTGAAATGTTAATGATAGGTGAGATCAAATACTTCATTGGCTTGCAAGTTTCACAACTTGATAGTGGTATCTACATTAGTCAGTCTAAATATATCAAAGAAATATTAAAGACCTTTGGACTTGAAGAATTAAAACCTCTTGGAACCCCAATGGTTACATGTTGCAAATTATCTAATGATGATGAATCTAATGAAGTTAATCAAAATATATACCAATCTATGATTGGGAAGCTACAATATATTATGCATAATAGACTAGATATTGCACAAGAATTTGGTTTAATGGTTGCAATATTTTCAACAAATCCTAAGGAAACACACTTGACTACAGTAAAGAGGATATTCAGATATCTAAGAAGAACAACACATTTTGGACTATGGTATGGTTACAAAGGATATTTTTCACTAAGTGTTTATATTGATGCTAATTGGGCTGGAAATGTGGATGACATAAAAAGTACAAGTGGTGGAGAATTCTTTCTGGGTGAAAGACTTGCTTCTTGGAAAAGTAAGAAGCAGAACTGTATTTCACAATCTACTGTTGAAGCTGAATATGTTGTTGATGTTAGAGTAATAAAGTGTTTTCTTATTAATTGAATCATATTGATTTAATTACTAAGTCACTTATTATCTCTTTCTCCTTAAGCTAAACTTTAGGCATATAATAATTAATTACTTTATTAATTATTATTGTGCAACCTAGGTTTTACCCTTTTAGGGTTTTGATCTCCTTTTTTAAGGATTGATCTCTCTTGTAATCTTATTGAGAAACATTCATTTTATTGAATTGAATTTTTTTTTTTGCACATCAAGAATGTCTCCTCTTTCATAGATCCATGTGTTTAGGCCTCTCTGGCTTCTTTCTTCTATCTCTTTCTATGACATGTGTCTGCGTGTAGGTTTTCTTGGGAGCTATAGGTTGTTTACTCATAAACTCCAATAATATGAATCAATTAATAAGAAAACACTTTATTACTATAACACGTCCCCTTAAGATGAACTTTAGGAGAAGCTAAAAACCTTGAAAGAACTACTGAAAGAAAATGGGTCCCAACAAGAAAGGCCTGATCAGGTACCCAAGTACAAAAGAGAGTCTCTATAAAGAGGAGAAATAGAGAAAACCACATGGAAAAAACTCTACTCCAAAAAGAGAGGAAGACTACTCTGAAGGACTCAAGAAGCCTCCAAAACTAGGGAATGTTCCAAAAAATAGGAACAAGGATGAATATGTAGAACATCACTGAAGCAAGAAGCTACAAACTCTGTCAAGAAGTAACTAATGATCTGAAGATCCTCCACTGAAATATGACCAGGTAGAGAAGACTATAATTTGCATGAGTTCCCTAAAATGACACTACTCAAATCAGGAGGCAACAACTGAAGTTGAAGATATAGAATACTGTAATCTGCATGAGTTCCCTCGAATGAAACTACTTGAATCAGTATGCAAACAAATGAAAACACTTGAACTCAAAAATAGAGATGGCATAAAAACACCAAAGTCTGAAGAGTTGATCAATCAAAGATGGAAGAGTTCTTCCAAAAATAGGAAAGAGAAGAGTGTCCATATGGTAAATGATCCATCTCACCAAAATGTATAGGTACCCAGCCAATACATCCTCCTAGTACATATAATCAAATAATGAATACATATATCACACTATCGAACCAAGGAA
Source organism: Chamaecyparis obtusa (assembly GCA_027943335.1). Taxonomy (NCBI): domain Eukaryota; kingdom Viridiplantae; phylum Streptophyta; class Pinopsida; order Cupressales; family Cupressaceae; genus Chamaecyparis; species Chamaecyparis obtusa. The sequence continues at coordinate 574,920 of BSBK01008540.1, forward strand.
GTAGTAGAACCAGCAGTAGAAATAGTTGCTACTATCAATTGCATGAGCAAGTGGTATGGATTAAGAAACTACTTGAAGGTATAAAAGAAAAGGTGATTGAACCTTTAGGTATTCATTGTGATAATACTAGTGCTATTAACATCTCTAAGAATCCATTAATGCACTCTAAGACTAAACATATTGCTATAAAGTATCGTTTTCTTAGAGAACAAGTTCACAAGAAAGAGAAAAGGTTGGAATACATTCCAACTTCAGAATAGATTGTTGATATCTTTACTAAGCCTCTACCTAAGGATAGGTTTGAATACTTGAGAGCTAAGTTAGGGGTCACTCCCCTATCTACATTTAACTGAGAAGATGTTGTACTGCATTAATCCTGGAATTTTATTGTTGTATCTTAACTTGGATTGATGTATTAGTAATAACTCCTGGAGTAGGAGTAGTTAAAGCTATAAAATATGTTGAACAGGAAATCAAAGAGAATATTTGAAGATTGATACAAGTCTATGTTGTTGATTGGAAACTTTGGCATTATTGTCAAAGGGGGAGAAAGTGCCATCAGCACATTTGTACATGTATTTGATATATGTTGTGATATGAATGGATTTTACACCTTAGGGGGTTTTCTACATAGTTTGGAGAGTTGTTGCTGATTGGAAGTTGAGAAGTTGAAGATGGAGCTAAACCTAAAGAATATATGGATATGATCAATTGGTTAGTCAGATTTCTTTGGGACACATGGGTAAAGAGATAAAGATGTATGTGTTGAATTGTTGTGTTTCCATCAATGCCAAAGGAGGAGATTTTTGGCATAACCAATGGAGAGTAATGAAGTGAAGGAAGTGGTTGATCATGTGTGTAAGGTAAAATATTTTAGAGTATGATTTGATGATGAGACATGATAGGTTTGGTTGCGTAATGATCAATTATGGTATTGTTGTTGATGTCAACTATTAACTTTATAAGTTTTTGGTGATGATCATGGAATACACCATGTGAATGGTAATATGCAAATGTTTTGTTGTACAGAAGTGTTTGAAATCATGTTTGGGTGCTACCTATAAAAAATTAATTTGTTGTGATTATCGGTGATACAAATTTAGTGGAGGAGATTAGAGACAATGAAATGGTTAAGACAACAATTAACAAGGATATGATAACTGTATCTTTATAGTTATCTATTTGATTGTTTTGGTGATCAATTGTTTTCTAGAGGTTACCTAAAGTTTCTAGATGCTAATCCTACAACTGTGACTAATTTTGAGAAAAGATATGGGATATTTTCAAGAATAAATAGTGATATTTTAAAAATGTTAAGTTTCTAAGAGGATAACGATTTGATTGATATTCATGATTTAAATTAATGATATAGTCAAATATTATTTATCAAAATTCATTGGAGAATGTTCATGGACAAGTGGAATTATTTTTTAATGGTTATATCATCAAGATGAGTGTGTAAAGATGATTTTAGAAAGCTGATTGGTCAAGAAGGAAAATACTTGATGAAATAATTTAATTTCTTGATTGAATCAGAAAATGAAAAGGCACAGTCAGTGAATTTCAAATTGGACATAGAGATATGTGATATGAAGCCAAGTGTATGGTCAGATTGAAATGGTATTACTTTTTAGGTTTTTCTATGGTGGTGGAAACCTAAGAGAAAAGGTGTAATGTCCCCACCAGGGAACCCATAAGGAATTGGGTCTATGACCTAAAATTACAACTAACAATTTTTTTTAAAACTTTGTAACATATCATCATTACCATTCACAAGTACATTCCTTAAGGTTCCCTTAATGAATTCAATTACCATTATTAAGTATTTAATTACTTAACCTAATACAATTCTATTTCCATTACAACTTCAATTAACATTAATTCCATTTCACATCATAACCAATTACATTAATGAACTAGTGGAATTAATTTTCCTTACCGACTAACATGTAATTTACTCTTAGAAGTGAAACAAGCAAACATTACTTATCATATCCACTAAGCACATTTATTCTTTCATATTTGTTTACTCCTTAACATTATCTATGATCAACTCAATTGCACCATCAAAACTCAATTAAACCTTTCCAATAAAAGTCCCTACTTTCTACTTTCAACATAATAATAGTGTAAAGTAATTAACCATATATTGATAACCAACACAAACCATTCAATGAATCTTTCTTTTCCCATACGTTTAACTTCCACAAATCATCATCTATAACCTTGTATAGGCCTAGTTAAGAATTGAGATTAAAACCTTGTTTGAATAATCACACATTACTCACAATGAACTATACATTTAAGAAGTCACACCTCATTACTTCTTTCAATAACATACATGTTTCCTTTTCCCTTATTATTTCACTGGAGATACCCTTGAACCCTTAGGATATGTTTTCACTAACCAAATATCAAAACAAGTTTCCTTTTAAAGAAGTTTACATCCATAAGTACTTTCATTACAAAAGTTTGCATAGAACCATTACTTTCAATTTCTTTTAAAAATTCACAAGAGATAGAAGGTAAGAAATTACTCATTGATTTAACCATATTCAATCCCTTCTTTAGATTCACAATTCTACCCTTCACATATACATAACTTATTCCTCACAATTTCCTTTTACAAACATAATTACAGTTACTGCACATTGCCCGAAGGCATATAGAATGATAATTACATCAAGTTTCCCAAGGGCTTACAATACATCTTTACATCTTGATAACAAAAGATAGAGATACATGATACAAGAACAACATCTTCACCACTGAACAACTCAGAATCTCAGCCACAACACGAACCACGAACAATACCTCGAAAGAGATTTGCCACCCAACCATGTGAAACTGGTAAAGTTCCACCCCCCGTGCTAGGACATAGAACCAAGGTACTCTCAAGACCTTAAGGCAATCTAAGGCTCAAATAACCAATAAATCCAAGACTCAAAAGAGCAAGAATAAAGCACATAAAATATCATCATATTATAACACCGAGGTTAAGGTATTCTAGGAGACCACCTAAGTGAGTGTCATCACACAACCTATATATTGGGATCCTTCCTGGAAACCATGTAACCCCGGTCCCCCCTTTATGAATAGGGATCCATCCTGGTATTTATCCCTAGTCCTAGTACTCCAATTAGGTCTGTGTGGCCATTATTATAATTTCTTTCATTATCTTTTGAATCCCCCCTTCCCAGGTTAATTTTAAAGGTTATCACTTTTTACAAACCCACCCATAGGATCCTCCGACAACCACTTCAGGGTTCCAGCACCTATGGTGAGCCACTCACTTAAGGTTCCTATTCCCTTACCCCATCACAAGCCACAAATAAAATATAACACTTCCAAGTCCTGATTCATAGGTTTAGGAAACTCCCCTACGCACTCAAGCCCTCAAAGCGAGTCCTAACCTTAGCCATATGCATAACAGGAACCACTGGAAGAATGTCTATCACAAGACATCTCAAAAAGAAACATAAAACCTTTCACATGTACAAGTTCAACTTTTCCAAGGCTCATTTATAGGTCTAAGGAACCCTCCCGTGCACACAGGCCACCGAGACAAGTCTTAGCCTCATAAACTAAACTCAAGTATATGAAAAGTGCAAAACACATCATAAGTAAACCATATAAACCCAACAAAACAAGTAACAAATGTACATAGGTGATACAAACTTCACACATCACAATTACAAAAACACTTTCAAGAACTAGAATCAAAGCGTAGAAAAGAATAGGAAAGTTTAGGAACATTTGGGAAACATTTAGGAGGCCTTAGAGCAGTCCTAGTCCATTGGACAATCTTAACTCTAATTCTGATCCCTAAAACACATCCTAAAACTTATTCAAGCATCTAAATGCACCATATAATCCCAAAAAAAAACAAGAAATGAACATATTTAAAGTTTACACAAAATTTCATATGCCAAAACACCATGCTTTGCAAAATCTCACGTGCCTGAAATTTGGCTAAGTCTGATTTTTTAAGAAATCTCAAAATTAGAAATTGCATCTTAACTCCTATGAATCTGAAACCTATCCCAATCATCTCAGAAGGTACCTAAACCCTTTATACAAGTATAAGTACGTAAACTTATACTTAAATGTTATAATTGTATAAACCCTATTTTCCTCGGTTAACACTAATCTGCTCGGTTGATACAATCTACTCGATCACCACTAACTTACTCAGTCATCACTAAACTAACTTGGTCATCACTACACTGACTCGGTCATCACTAACCTGACTTGGTCATCACTAAACTGACTCGGCCATCACTAATCCGATTGCTAGAAATGATGAAATACGACTGTCAACTTTGGCTTGTGGGTAAAACTGGGCATTATGGGAACTATGGTTGTCTAATCTGAGCACGACCCATTTGAGATCTCCCAGTTTCCCTTTAGAAATGGCTCATCAATCCATCCTATCTATCTAACAAATCTGTTCTAGATCTGGACAAAGAAAGGTGGTGCACAAACTGACAAGGACTAGTAAGGTTGAAATAACAGTTCTAAATTCTGGAACCATTCATAACACATTTAATAACAATATAATACACTATCCTACATGATCAAAACCACTTCTACCCTCCCAGGAAGATTTCACCACAGTGAACATACAAGCATTCACAAAAATCACTTCCCGGAAACATATTTCAGATACACAGAAAAACAAAACATATAGATAGTTCTCATTTTCAAATAGAAATAAACCATCATATTCTCATCGAGTATCATATCATTCATATACATAATCAAGAACATGGGAAGAATGGAGATTCATCCTAGTTTAGACCCTACTTGGGGTCCTGCGGAGAATCGTCCTCCCTTGGTTGGAGACTCTCTGCAAACTTTCCAGCCTTGAGTAGATATCCTTCTGAAAATCTTCCTCTGGCAATCAACTCCAAGAAATCCTCACACATAAGACTTCCCAACCAGAGACTCTTAAACTCACACAACTTTCACCAAAATTTTTTGGAGAAACCATTTACAGACAACTCAAAAGAAAAACAAATCTTCCCAAAAATTATATCCTCCCTCACACACAAAATCTTCAAACATTTATCCTCCAACTATGTGGTTGGAGGAGTTGATTTACGGGAAGAAACTTCTCCAACTTCCATAGTTGGTTGAAAAATTAAACCAATTATTCCCGTAAGCATTTAACAAAATTTTAATGAATTTAATTAAAAATAACTAAGAAGGAAAACATAACAAGAACATCCAACAAGTAACTTTCAAGAAAACCACATAGCACGCATGGAAACCAACTAGCCTAACTTCTACGAGGTCTCGAGTTCAACCCCCTCCTAGGTAGCTACTTTTACTACAAAGAGCATTTATTTTTATTATTACTATTATTAATATTATTTTCACTTTTTAATACATTTATTTAATACACTTCATTGAATTCACTTTAAATAACATACCACTACAACAATCGATGAATCCATACAAATATTATTATTTATATAAGCATGGGTATATGCATGTGCACCCACATATACACATACCTATATAACATACAATCAATGTACACTTATATATAATAAATATATATACTAGTTAGGGATAAATCTAACTCACATCATAAATCACAAAATGGCATGAAATCATATTTCACAAGGCCACATCACATAGTGCATTTGGATCTCCCAACTAGGGTAATCTCCTAAGTAGAAATCTAAGTCCATGGTAACCTTGAGAGTAATCTTGGTAATACCTCCATACAACAATAGTTTGAGGATTTTGAAGGCACGCTCAGACTTGTGTAGCTAGGTGGAGTCAATTCCTGGTACCTGCACCCTGCAACACCAACCAAGTACACCAATAGATACATACGTACAACCAATTGCAAACAAGGAGGGAGAGTGTGACATCATGTGGGCCTCCTAGAAGAGTAACTACGACTGCCTCCCCTCATCCTACACTCACACCAGACAATGACATCAACAAAGCCTAATTGGATTAGTATGGTTAGTACCAGAATAATCTCTTTTCCATATTGTATAAAAGAATGCATCATAACATAATCATGTGAACATAAATCATCTATTATCTTTCAAAAACCCATTTAACCATCAGGCATGTACTCAAAATGTCCCATTATCAAATCAAAATAAACAAATCATATAACCCTAATGCATTAGCCTTGTCTAATCCCAAGTAAATTTATAAGAAAAGGTAACACATCTAACCCTTAGGTGATTACAATCAATTAACCTAAGGTACACATGAATAATAATAATGAGCATTTCACATAAAAGCATATAAGTTCATCAGGTTATCCTTTTAGCATGAAGGCCCTAAACTATCATTGACACACAAGAATATATAACGGACATACTTATGTGAATATTATTATTTCCCAAATTAAAATGTGAAGTTATCATGATTAGTAAGAAATTGTCTCAAGAAGGATCATTCTCTTACCAAATACCCATGAAATCACTTATAGCCTGATCTAACTCCCTAGTGACAATAACCAAGATTTGTTAGGGTTGGAGGGGCATTACAAAAGGAATGTAGTATAAGTTGGAAAAAGAAGATGGTGAAGTGGTTGTTGATCGTCTGTTGGTAAAGAAGGAAGAAGAGACAAAAGGTGTGGTCCAGCTAAACATTAGAGAGGAATGTGAAGAATTGTTTGAGCTATAGAGGATCTAATCAAGAAAAGGAAGTTTCTATTTCACATATCTTTTGTACCTAGTGTTTCCTGACAACTACAACAGATTTTTGGAAATCCTCAAGTGAGGTAGATCCTGACAGATCTTCATTGTATTACAAATCCTGTATGGTGGCACTATAATAAAGTGTTCTAAGTCCTCTCACAAGGATACGTCTTACAAGGTACAAGCTTGTTATGATCTTTACGTAAAACCTCTCACAATATTACATTTTTTCATTTATATGTAAATACATTTCACAAGGCAAAGCCTTTAACATGGTGTACTTTAGAAGAGTACAAATTTGTCGTGTCATCCCTACTGTGGTTTTTCCCTAATTTCGGTTTCCATGATACCAAAAATCTTGTGTCTTGGTGTTGAATTTTTTGTGGTTATGCACTTACATTTGATTGTTGAATTTGTTACTTTATTGGTTAAGTTAAAAGTGTTTAAATGTTAAAATTGGTAGATTACTAGTTCAACCCCCCTCTCAGTAATCTCATCTAGTAAGTTTAAAAATATTCACCTATAATAACATTTTGTAGTGATACTTGTATTGAAGGTAACTTGAATTCAATTGGAAAAATGACTTCCACCCCATAGGCTAAGGAATATGGTCTGGATCTAGTTTCTACGTGAAAGCTAGTACGATAGGCCCATAAGACAAGATTAAGATGGATGTGCTAATCATGATCAAAATCATTGATAGTCTTTATAAGGATTTTTAAAATGGTCCTTTTTTATGCTTCAGCTTGACCGTTACTTTGTGAATAGTTTCTTTAAGAAAAATCATGTTGGATGTAGATTTTTTTGTAAATTTTGTCTTCATCTAAATATTTTTGAAAAGAGTGTCATTATTTGTGATAATGGTTTGAGGGATTCAATATTGGCATATGATGTAATTCATAATGAACTTGTATATTTGTTTACCAATTTTGTAGGTCACGGTTATGGCTTCAATCCACTTTGTAAAATACTTAGTGGTTGTGATAATGTATTTAAGATCATTGGTTGAAGGTAGGCATATAATACCAAGGAGATCAAGTCCCCATTATGAGAAAGGCTAAAGTGATATGAGAGGCTCAAATTTATGAGCTTGTGCATGGATTAGATCTCCATGTATTTGACATTTCTAACATTTCTAAATAAACTTATATGTGTCTTTCTCCATAGTAAGCAAATAATACCCAACTTTAAGGAGTTTATTGGTCAGGGTGGGACACAAGAGTGGGAACTACAAATGCCTTTGTGTACCTCTTGTAAATTTGTTTGTGCGTCATAAAATTCAAGACATATGAGGAACATACCATCTATACCTTTTCTATATAGGGTGTCGACAATGATAACATATTGGGAGGCTTGTCTAATGAAGGTTTTTTTTTGGTTTTGTGACAAGTCAGGGGTTATGTATGTTGGATACAATTGTCTAAAGGACATTGTTGGATTAGCTATGTGTTGTCTTTGATGTCACACAAATTTCATATCAATTATCATTCTCAGTATCTACTGAGTTCAATCAGTCAGCTAAGCGGTTCTCAGTATCTACCTAGCTCAGTCGGTCAGCTAGGCAGTTTTTAGTGTCTACCACGTTCTCTTGGGTGTATAAAGGAAACATGACAGGGTAACAGTGTTAATCGAGCCTCCTCGGTTATCGAAGGAAAATTAGTGGTTACCGAGCTCTCTCGGTCTCCAAAGGTTGTTGCAGAATTCGCTGTGGTTACCGAGTTCTCTCGGTCACCAAAGGAAATCTTTTCAGGAGTAATATTTACCGAGCAAGGTCGGCCCTTTCAAAGAATTTTGTTATTACAATTTTTTTATCCCAGCCGACTGTTATAATAATTATTAGTGCCGACTTGACAATCTAAATGATTATGAAATGGCATATATATATAGAAGTGTAGACACGGAAAATTGGCAAAAGACTTAAATCAATCAAAAGGTGCAAACAAATCATCAAAATAACACGAAAAATCAATAAAATGGAACAAAAGCAATTCAAATCAAAGGAAAATTCAATTAAATGATTAAATAAAGCTTGAAAAGGGGAAAAACACTGCGAAATTGATTAAATTCAATTAATGACATAGTTGTTGAAATGAAAAATCAAAATGAACATCTTACCCTTCATGGCTAAATTTAATTACTTTAATTAATAAATAAAGAGTAATTTCCCTCAACAAAGCAAAAAGGAGACAAAATGGACACAAATCACTCACTTTTGTTGAAATGGTCCAGCCTTTTGAAACCATTTAAATGATTGTCCCCTCCTTGTCCCCCCATTTATGGACAAAGCAAAGCCAATTGACCTTACCCAAGCATAACCATGGTTATCTCACTCTACCCCCTACCCTTGGGAAAATCTTATATATTGAAGGCATTTAGAAGCATAATTCATCCACTCCATATCTTTGAATTGCAGCAAAGTTCTGGCAATTTGCATCCACATCACTCACTTATAATTTTTCATTGCTAATTAGCTTAAATTGATTTGATCATAGTAGATTGTTCATCAAATAGAGCTAGAATTTGATAGAATAGATCTAAATTTGCATATCATATAGCTTAATTCTCATCTTTAGAGTGTCACTAGTGAGGATCATAGCTGAGAGCCTCATTTACCACTTTATTTTAGAGATCCATGAGATATTTAGATTAATTATGCATTATTTAGATTAGTTTGCTTTGAATAGTGTAATTGTCTTTTAAATCTTGTTATTTCATGAAGGTGTAAATCACTCACACACAAGAAGGTCAAATGGTGAATAAAAGATAATACAGCATGCAGAAATCATTTTGAAGAAAGGTGTGTGTGAATTTTGAAGGATGGTCAGATATCCTTGAGGAGCAGCAAAGACTTAATTGATCAATAAGGATCTAGTGAAACAGAACAGAGATCTATATTCAACAATTCAGTTGCAGGTTATTTCATTGTTACTCTCTAGCAATTGTAGCAGTGATATCAAATCTCTTAACCGAGTTGGTTTAACAACCATTTTGTAAATCCTCTAACAAGGTAATAGTTCTATTGAATTGTTTCAAGACCTCTTACAAGGCCACTCCTAGCAGGGTGATTAAATCCTCTAACAAGGTCACACCTAATAGTGTGTTTTGTAAAGTTTTACCGGGTTGGCTTCTAACTGGGCATCACTTTAGAAGAGTGAAAAATAGTAACTAGTTACATTGGTGGTTTTTCCCATATTGGGTTTCCACGGTAAATTTGGTGTCTCTTGTGTTCATGTTATTTCTTTATTCATGTAAGTTAATTTGTGATGAATGCTTAAGAACAGTTTAATTATTACGCACTTGAAGGATCAAGTTTTCAACATTTCTCTGTATATTTATCGAGTGGCACAGTAAATAATTTGTTAAGATATTTAAGGGATCAGTGGTAATATTTTTATGGTTAACTGATTCACCATCTATATTTCCAACAATTGGTATCGGAGCTTTTGGTGCTTGCAGGAAGGGTTTCAAGGACCTAAGCTAAAGATCATGATGTCTTACAAAAGAGAAATTCCAAGGCTTAACAGAAATAACTTTTCAGCATGGTAAGATCTCATGAGATTACATCTAGCTTCCATTGGTGATTCAGGATGCAAATATATTGATCAAGAATATACAATTCCTACTGGCACATTAACTGTTGAAGACATTGCAGAGAATAAGAACCATAACACTATGATGATAGACATTGCATCAGCTCTTAGCTATGAAGAATTTGATGAAATCAAAGACTGCACAACTGCTCATGAAATGTGGAACAAGCTAAAGAAAATATATGGTGGTGATGACAATGTGAAGAGAGCCAAAGAAGAGAGCCTAAGAGGACAATTTGATCAAATGAAAATGATAGAAGAAGAAAACATTGCAAAATATGTTGAAAGAATCAAGACAAGTGTTAGTGCAATCAGAGCTTCTGGAGGAAAAATTGATGATGAAACGGTTATAAGTAAGGTTCTTAGAACATTACTCCCTATTTATGCAATAATAGTTTCTGCTATTCAAGAAAGAAGATGTGAAGAAAATCACAATATAACTTTGGATGCCTTAGTTGGAAGATTGACAGCCTTTGAACTGGATAACTATGACAACTATGTTCCAACTTCTAGAAATATTGAATCAGCTTTTGAGGCCAAAATTTCACTCAAGAAAGGGAAGAAAATCCAATCAGAAAGTGAAGAAGAATCAGAGGAAAGTTCTGATAGCGATCTTAAAGTTATTGAAGCATTACTTGCAAAGAAGTGTTCAAGAGGTAGAGGAAAATACAGAGGTAAAACTCCCTTAATCTATTTTTCATGTGAAGAAATTGGTCATATTGCAGCTAGGTGTCCAAACAAGCAAAGAAAAGATGAGAAGAAAAATTACAAGTACAATGGCAAGAAAAATTTCAAATCATTCAAGGATAAAGGTAAGAAAACATGTTTCTTAGCTAAAGATTCAGATGATAGTGAAGAAGAAATTGTTTTCATTGCTGTAAAAGATGAATCTGATAATGATGAAGATGAGATGGCACTTATCTCTCATATAAGCAAGAATGATACATGGATTATAGATAGTGGATGTTCACATCATATGACTGGTGACAGGACCAAGTTTGAACACTTTGAAAACTTTGATGGTGGTAATGTAAGCTTTGGAAACAACGAACCCTGTTGTATAAAAGGAAAGGGATGAATTTCATTAACCAAAGAACTTATATGTGATAATGCATATTGGGTCGAAGGACTAAAGCATAATCTTCTAAGTGTATCACAACTAATCAACATTGGATTCAAGGTTGAATTCATGAATGGCAAAGCAAGACTGCTGGATGACAAAGGAAAAATGATAGGATCAGGCAAACAAACCAAAGGTAACCTGTTTTATCTTGATCTTGGTGATTACTCATGCTTTATTGCTCAAATTGAAGAAAGTTGGTTATGGCACAAAAGGTTATGTCATGTAAATTTTGACAACATGATGAAAATAAGCAAATTCAAGAAAGTAAGAGGTATTCCTACTTTGAAGAAACCTGATGTTGGTCTATGCAAGAATTGTCAAATTGGTAAAATGGGAAAGTCTAGTTTCAAAAGTAAAAACTATCAATCTGAAGATATTTTGGAAATTTTGCATACTGATTTATGTGGACCTATTGGAATTGAGAGCTATACCGGAGAAAAATTCTTTATTCTCTTTGTTCATGATTATTCTAGAATGATGACTGTTATGTATTTAAGAGAAAAGTCTGAAGCATTTGAGAAGTTCAAATGGTATTTAGCAAAAGTATAAAAGGAAACAGGAAAAAGAATAAAATGCTTGAGATCAGATAGAGGTGGTGAATTCATCTCCCATGAATTCAATAATTTTTGCATTGAAAGAGGAATCAAAAGACAGGTATCAGCCCCGAGAACTCCTGAGGAGAATGGAATACCTGAAAGAAGGAACAGATCTATCATGGACTGTGCAAGGACTCTAATGATTGAAAAGAACATTGCTATGAAATACTGGAAGGAAGCTATTAGCACTGCAGTTCATACCTTGAACCGAGTACAACTGAGAAAAGACACATTCAAGACTCCATATGAGCTATGGTATGGCTACAAACCAAATGTAAGTTACCTAAAAGTATTTGGTAGTAAATGTTACATCTTAAAAGAATCTAGAAAAGGAAAATTTGATGTAAAAAGTGATGAAGGAATATTTTTGGGATATTCTTGCAAAAGTAAGGCATATAGATGTCTAAATTTGTCTACTCACAAAATCATAGAAAGTGCACATGTGAGAATTGATGAGTTTGCAGAAAAGATTGAAGAAGAAAGCAAAAAGGAACCAGAGAACTACATAAAATTTGTTTACATCAAACTTGATACATTGCCAGACACATGTAAGGAGACTACATCTACCGAGCCCAGTACAGTAACCAAGTCACAAGAAGAAGTTCTAACTGAGTCACAAAGTATCGAGTCTCAGTCTGAAGCTACCAAGCAAGTATCTACCGAGCCTGAGCAATCTGAACCTGAAGATGAAGAAGATGACAATGTAACTCATTTAGGAAGCAAGGAACCTGTATTAGCCAAGTACGTCAGAAAGCATCATAAACCAGATCAGATTATTGGAAACAAATCAGATGGTACTATGACAAGAAGTAAACTAAAAGGTACATGTTTATTTGCTGATTTTGAACCTAAAAATGTCAAAGATGCATTAGAAAATGAAAGTTGGATTGAGGCTATGAATGAAGAAATAGAGAAAATAGAGAAAAATAAGACATGGACTCTTGTACCTAGGCCTAAAGATAAAAATGTAATTGGGACAAAATGGGTATTCAGAAATAAATTGAATGAAGATGGTCAAGTATCAAGAAACAAAGCAAGATTGGTATGTAAAGGATATTCTCAAGAAGAAGGAATAGATTATGGAGAGACTTTTTCTCCTGTTGCAAGATTAGAAGGTGTGAGGACTTTACTTGCATATGCAGCACATAAAGGATTTAAGGTATATCAGATGGATATCAAATCTACTTTTCTCAATGGTATTCTTGAGGAAGAAGTCTACATTGAGCAACCTGAAGGTTTTATTGATCCAGACAAAAGAGATATGGTCTGCAAATTACACAAAGCATTGTATGGTCTGAAACAAGCTCCTAGAGCATGGTATGAAAGATTACATAACTATCTTACTCAAATTGATTTCAAAAGGGCTAATGACAACAACAATTTATACATCAAAGAAGGATCAGATAACAAAATTGTTTTGGCAGAAATATTTGTGGATGATACTGTGTTTATAGGAAATGATTATCAGTGCAAAGAATTTTCAGAGCTTATGAACAAAGAATTTGAAATGTCTATGTTTGGTCAAATAAAATTCTTTGTTGGACTTCAGATTCAGCAGAACAAAAATGGTATCTACATTACTCAGTCTAAATATATCAGGGAAATACTTAAGAAATTTGGTATGGAAGATTCAAAACCAGTTGGTACACCCATGTGTACTAGACCAAAGCTTACCAAAGATGATGATTCAAACGAAGTAGATCAGACCTTATACAGATCAATGATTGGAAAATTACAGTATGTAGTACACACAAGGCCTGATATTGCCTTAGCAGTTGGAATAGTGGCAAGATTCTCGGCTAAACCCAGAGAAAATCACATGATGGCAATCAAAAGAATCTTGAGGTATTTAAGGGGAACTGAAGATTATGGCTTGTGGTATAAATTTGGAAGCAATCTAGATTTAAAAGTGTTTACTGATGCTGATTGGGCAGGAAACATTGATGACAAAAAGAGTACAAGTGGTGGTGCATTCTTTCTTGGCAAGAGGTTAGTATCTTGGACTAGTAAAAAGCAAAATTGCACATCCCAATCCACATCAGAAGTAGAATATGTTGCTGCAGCAGTAAACTGCTCTAATATTATATGGTTTAAACAGCTTTTGGAAGGCATGAAGGTTGAGATCAAAGAACCAGTTGTTATGTTTTGTGATAATACAAGTGCAATAAATATTTCAAAGAATCTAGTAATGCATTCCAAAACCAAGCACATTGCAATTAAATATCACTTTGTCAAAGAATTGGTGTAGGACAAGGAAATCAGATTGGAATATATTCATACAAAAGAACAAATTGCAGATATCTTCACCAAACCACTACCTAAGGATGCATTCTTGTATCTAAGAGGCAAGTTAGGGGTCACTCCCCTGTCCGAGATTCACTAAATAAAGTTTTAGTGATGCATCAACCAGAACATGTTGAAGATCAATCAGTTGATGCAGCATAGTCAGGGAATCATTGCATATGAATCAGTACATAAGGTACATTGATATTTACTGAAACTGTGTAAGTTGTCTTTGGCATGTGTTGTCAAAGAGGGAGAGTTTGCTGTCATTTTAAGAAATTTCTAAGAAGAATAATTTGAGAAGTTAAGAGGGAGAGTTCTTAATCAGAGAAAGAAGTTTGAAGATGATGAGAATCAGAATGAAGCTAAGGATTTTTTTCTTACTCTTGGTTTATCTGTGAAATTTCATTATGCTATGACATGTTGTGTTGCCATCAATGCCAAAGAGGGAGATTGTTGGATACAATTGTCTGAAGGACATTGTTGGATTAGCTATGTGTTGTCTTTGATGTCACACAAATGTCATATCAATTATCATTCTCAGTATCTACCGAGTTCAGTTGGTCAGCTAAGTGGTTCTCAGTATCTACCAAGCTCAGTCGGTCAGCTAGGCGGTTTTTAGTGTCTACCGAGTTCTCTCAGGTGTATAAAGGAAACATGACAGGGTAACAGTGTTAACTGAGCCTCCTCGGTTATCAAAGGAAAATTAGTGGTTACCGAGCTCTCTCGGTCTCCAAAGGTTGTTGCAGAATTCGCTGTGGTTACCAAGTTCTCTCGGTCACCGAAGGAAATCTTTTCAGGATTAATATTTACTGAGTAAGGTCGGCCCTTTCAAAGAATTTTGTTATTACAGTTTGTTTATCCCAGCCAACTGTTATAATAATTATTAGTGCCAACTTGACAATCTAAATGATTATGAAATGGCATATATATATAGAAGGTCAAATGGTGAATAAAAGATAATACAGCATGCAGAAATCATTTTGAAGAAAGGTGTGTGCAAATTTTGAAGGATGGTCAAATATCCTTGAGGAGCAGCAAAGATTTAATTGATCAGTAAGGATCTAGTGAAATAGAACAGAGATCTATATTCAACAATTCAGTTGCAGGTTATTTCATTGTTACTCTCTAGCAATTGTAGCAGTGATATCAAATCTCTTAACCGAGTTGGTTTAACAACCATTTTGTAAATCCTCTAACAAGGTAACAGTTCTATTGAATTGTTTCAAGACCTCTTACAAGGCCACTCCTAGCAGGGTGATTAAATCCTCTAACAAGGTCACACCTAACAGTGTGTTTTGTAACCTTTTACCGGGTTGGCTTCTAACCGGGCATCACTTCAGAAGAGTGAAAAATATTAACTAGTTATATTGGTGGTTTTTCCCATATTGGGTTTCCATGGTAAATCTGGTGTCTCTTGTGTTCATGTTATTTTCTTTATTCATGTAAGTTATTCTGTGATGAATGCTTAAGAATAGTTTAATTATTACACACTTCAAGGATCAAGTTTTCAGCATTTCTCTATATATTTACCAAGTGGCACAGTAAATAATTTGTTAAGATATTTAAGGGATCAGTGGTAATATTTTTGTGGTTAACTGATTCACCCCCCCTCTCAGTTACTGCATCTATATTTCCAACAATGTATTGGTCTTGTAAATAGGTATATATTCCTTGATAGCAGGGGGATTTGGGTCCATCAATTTAACACACAAAATAATACACTAGGACTTCAAAAGTGGGAACCATAAGTTGTTCTACCAAGAACTCACAATTTATAACCTTATCAGACACATCTCACAATGATCCCACAATTTCCATAGCATCTGATTCTTTATTATGTGCTATAGGGATTTTATCAAAGGTGATGTAATTAAAGGATTTATTGAATTTCTCCACCATTTCTTTTCATGGAAATAGTTTCTCATATTTTGTATCATAAATGTCATTGACTTGATTTATGATAATTTATGAATCACCAAAAAATGTATATCTCTAATTTTCCATTTAATAGTTGTTTTTAAACCTATGACAAGGGATTCATATTCAATAATGCTATAGGTGCAATCAAAATTCATCCTGTAGGATTTATAAATAGAACCACCTTGTGGTGTGATGAATACTATGAGTACACCTTATCCATTTATCTTTGTAGGAAAAAATAAAGTAGGGTTTCCATGATGTCTATCTTTCTAGGGTAAATATATTCTCATTTGGAAACTCTGTCAATATAGGATATTCAACTAGTATTGGTTCCTTTACCAATTGATTAGCTATGACTTGACCCTTTATCACTTTTTCATCTACATACTCAATATCAAACTCACTCAGAATCATTACCCATTTGGCTTATCTCACAATTAGTGCAACTTTGTTGAAGAGATACATGAATGGATCAATCTTTACAATCGATAATGTCTTATGAATAAATGTGAAATGTCTTAGATTTTGTGAAGAAAAGACAACTTCTAGACATGCTCTTTCTATTATTTTTTAATTAATTTTGTATGCCATCAATGTTAGGATGATATAATATATGGCATATTATTTTCCCTTTGCATTATGTTTTTCCAAATGTGCCCCTAGAGACTATGGTGTTACTAATATGTATAATAGGAGGGGTTTATCTACTATGTGTGACATCAATATTGGACTTAAGAGAAGGTATTATTTTATTTCTTTAAATTTTGCCTAGCATTTTTTAGTCCATACAAACAAAATACCTTTATGTAACAAGTATTAAAAAGGATGACATTTATTAGATAACTAGACTATGAATCTTCTAATTGATTGTAGTTTTCCTTGTAGACTTTAGAGTTGTTGAATTTTCATGGGTGGTGGGATATAGATAATAGCTATGACCTTGGCAGGCTCAACCTGTACCCCATAATGTGAAAATATGAAGGCAAGGATTTTTCCATATGTTACCCCAAAAATACACTTTTTTACGATTTAGGAAAACTTTGTACTCTTCCAATCTATCGAATACAACTAATAGGACCCACAAGTGTTAATCTCATTCTCTTTATTTAGTAATAATATTGTCTACACTATTCCATAATATCATGCATTATATCATGGAATATTATTGTCATTTCCTTTTGATATGTGGCCCCTACCCTTTTCAATCCAAAAGACATTACATTCTAGCAATAATTTTCCAAGGCACATGTAAAGGTTGTTTTGTGTTGGTCTTTGGGAGAAATTATAATTTGGTTGTAGCCTAAGAATCCATCCATTAATTATAACATTTTTTATCTAGCTGTTAGGTCTACTATAATGTCTATGTTTGAAAGAGAGAAATCATTCTTTGAAAATTCTCTATTGAGATCTCAAAAATTAGTAATAATTTGTATGCTTTCATCTGGCTTCGCTATTGGTAATAGATTATAAATCAACTTCATATAGTCAATATTTATAACAAATTAACCCACATGTAGCAATTTATTTAGCTCCTTTGACTAAGAGTGTGATCATAGGGTGCATCTTGTAGAGTTGTTTATTTTACAAGCTTGGCTCCTAGTTGAAGTGGTAAATGATGGAGCACTAGTTATGGATCTAGGTCAGGCATGTCTAAATATGTCTAGCTAATATTAATTTATCTATCTCTAAGGAAATGAATAAATTGATCTCTTTACTCTAGTGTTAATGATGTTTCCAAGTGGATTAACCTTTTTGTCTCTTCCATACCCAGTTTGACCTCTTGTGTGTCGTCTCTATAAAGAGTTGTGATATTTCCAGATTTATGGGGATTATGTCTAGTCTTCCATCCTCAGGTGCCTTAGAGAGGTTTTCACCTTTGGATTCATCTTTTATTTTTACTTTTTTTTTATGGACTAGAGGTGTCTTTTAGTTTTCACCTAAATGCCTTATATTTTCATTATTTTCACTTTTTGATTAAAAGATTGGCATGACTCACCAAAATATGTCACTTGGTCGAGATTAATGGAAAATCTATATTTATGGTCACCAATAGGTATTCCATTTCAAAGTCCCAAGAACTCTACAATAGCCTCATCATTCTAAAAAATGTCTATGTTTTGTGGACCTTGGTATTAACAATCTATTAACTCAAGGTATACAAGGGAAATGTTTCCATAACCATGGGTGTAAGATAAAAGGATGGTTGTGATAGTTTTAATATGGGATTCAGATAAAAAATCATAGTATTCAAACAAGGAAGTCTCAAAGGTCTCAGATTGATTCCAAAATCTTTCTATCAAGGCATGTTGATCTGTGGGTCTATTATGTAAAGATAAGCAATCAAATTAGGAAAATAAATTATTTATAAAAATGGTGCTTAGGGTTTAGGGGTATCCCATTCATAGTTATTAGAATTATTTTCATGGTAGTACTCCTCATTTATCTATACTTTCTCAAAGACACACATGTCACCTTAGGGGGGAAACTAGGTATTTGGGGTACTTTCCTTAGGTGGTTGGTACCCTAAATATTGAAACCTAGGATTAGCTTTGCGAAATACCATTTCTAATACCCCTTGATTCTAATTTATGAGGTCAACGCATCTATTATATCCTTGTTTTTGCATGACAATACATCCTCTTCTGTATTGATGGATAGGGAGTGTGAGCCAATGTGGTAAATCCTTAACAAATTCCTCATCAAGATCACCCCATTTTTTGAACATGTTCGAGGATTCATATTGAATATATAGGTTTTTCTTTCTCTTGAGAGGTTTCTTTTGTGTTTCATAGGTTCTCAGTGAGACAAGAAATTTTCCTACACAGAAGGAATCTACACAAGTTTACTCTTCACAATCCTTATCTTGTACATTGATCTTGAGTTTAGACAATTATGGGACATTGGACTTTATAGACTATAACTGATTGAATATCTTAAGGAAGAGTTTGACAACTGATTGGTTACTTCAAAAGACAATGATTGATGATCACTGAGCTACATATGTGTATGGATGTGATGACTTGTTATTTTACTTTACACATTACTATAACTGGTTTGATCTGTATATACACTAGATAATTTATTGGTATTCGGTAATTGAATAGAAAGGCACAGTTGAATTTTTACCAAGTTGACTAAATTTTTTGAAAGAATTTTTTTATACATCAAGGAGTGTTTGGGACTATAGGATAACTGGACTTAACTAATTCACCCCACCTTTGAGTTATCTAACAAGACTTAGAAAAAATGGATGTATCAAGGTATTTGAAGCACGAGAGTGCATATGTTATTTCATTAATAGGTACCTAGTTTTCAATGGATCCTTTGAAATTAGTGTAGTATAGGAAGGGGATTCTATCAATGGGAATACTAATTTTTGTTCCATTATGAAAAAATTTAGGCATTTGGGATAGGTAGAAGGTACGACCTACATGGTGTGAATCCAAGGACTTCCAAGAAGCATATTGTTACTGAGCTCTAAATCCAAGACCTGGAATCTAGTCTTATACATAGCTGGTCCTATTCTGATAGGTAATATAATGACACCTTTGAAGGGGCATTCAACATCATCATATGCTTTGATAATGATCTTCTTGGTAAGCTCCACACAACGCTTAGAGTATCCCAATGTTTGAACCAATTTTAAAGTACATATATTTAGACCTACTCCACCATCTACAAGCACTCTTATAATTTTATGGGGGTGGACATACACTTTTAGGTGAAGAGGATTATTGTGGTATGGCTTATGGGTAAGAAAGTCTTCTTCGGTAAAGGCGACATGGAGTGTGGTAGTTAAGTGTCCAACCATGGCCTATAATTCATCAACCTAAATGTCCAAGGAAATAGATGAATCATGTAAGGCTTTATCCAAGAATATTTTATGATTGGAAGAAATACATACAACTGAAATATAGATATATCCATAGAGTTCTTCCTTAGGTGGTCTAATAGACTGTGCTAATCTATTGTGGGAATAGAGGATTTAGATGATATCAATAGTTTAGAGGGGGCACCTTGGATTGTGATTTTTATTCGACAACTGGCTACAATGCATTCAAAACCTTTACCCTTAATCATGATGGTATTTATGATGTAATTTGACTCAAACTTGATGTGATTAACAACATGCCAATGGGCATTGTAAGTGTAGTTATCCTTGTTTTGTTGTCCTAAAGAGGAAGATTTTCCTTTATTATGATCCTATAGTGGGTTTTTGAAAATTGTGAAATCCTTATTATATGTACTAGAGTTGTTAATGAATTCAATTTTTCCATGTTCAATTAGGTTTTGGATCATATTCTTTTTTATTAAGGTAAAAATAGGTTTTGGAGGGAACCCAAAACCCTTTACATGCTAGGAAAAGAAAAGAGAAAAGCACAACAAAAAAAAAAAAACAACTACCACAAAAGACATGCAATACCAAAGAAAGGCCTAAATAAATATATTACATTTAAAAGGCACTAGCTAGCAAAAAAGGAAACCTTCCAACACAACTACCAACAGTCAGAACAAAAAACAACCAACACCAAAAATCAATCCAGAGTATTCGAGAACTCCTCAGAAGCCTCTTGAAAAGCTTGGATCTTTTGAATTGATTCTTTAAGACTCATCGGCTCCTTTGGTAGTGAAACCATCCTCTTCTTAATTCTTTCTCTAGTTCTAGTTCCTGGATAGGTAGCCTGACCATCAAGCTTCACTGGGTCATCATCAACCAGAATAGCATTTTTTTCCCAGTAGTTTCCCTCCAGCAGAGAGTAAAGAGCATTAAGATTAGTAATAGTTTCTTTCATGCCTTCTTTGTTGTGGGAAGAAGCTTCCTAACCATATTTTCATTATTTCTGACTCTGCTATAGATGGGAGAAAGCTTCTCTTCAATGATGCTCGATATTTTCTCTTCTTGCATGCTAAAATTATCCATCTCCTCAATCAAAACACTTTTACCTTTTCTATTACCCATGACCATGTCATTCCTCATCTTGTCCACAGTCTCCTCCAATAAATCATATTTCACATCCAAGGTTCTATATTTGAGGCTCAAATCTTTAATTTCATGGAAAGACCATTTATCTAAATTAAAGGCCAAGACCACTCTATTCCTAGATGCATTGAGAACACCCATAGTAGGCACCTTTTTTATTGTTAAAATATTCCTCTTCCAATGACGTAGCCTCCCCTTTACTCTAGGTGTTATTCTTCTTCTCCTTCTCAGCATCCAAATCAATTTTTTGAAAAAAAGGGTTATGTTCATGTGGTCATCAACCATAGGTCTAACAATAGTCACCACCACCCTTGTTGAGTTCTCCTTGAGAGAATAATCCTGATCAACAACTCCCTCCTCAAATGCCTCAAAATTGTCTTCCTTCTATGTATCTTCTCTTTCCCATTCACTCTTAACATCATCTTCCTCCTCATCATCACCTCTATCAGCATTCTCGCTTTCCATGTTCTCATTATCAGAAGGAATTTGGGCATGATTATCATAGATCTCCTATTGGACATTCATAACAACCTCTAGGGGAAGGTCCAAAGAGATCTCATGCTTAGCATTATTTTCCTCCTCCACGGGGGCCTCCATTTTCTCTTCTAAAATCTCATCCTTGAGATTCTCAATACTTGTCACATAATCAACCTTACCTTTTCCACCCAGAGATGGATCACTATTTTCCTAGGCACTCAAATCTAACAATTTTTCATTACCTTCAGCGGGTGCTTCATTCTCATCTAGTTTGTCCTTACTATTATGCTCACCATTCTCATAAGTGTCATCCTCTGAGGGAACATTATCCTTATCATCCTCATATTGCATACCCTTAACCATATAAAAAATTTCTAGGGAAACCTCCTTCTTGCAGGGTTTAGACTTTTTATTTTTCTTAATAATAGATAACCCCACATCAGTCCTAGCCATATTTCTCTTATGTTTTCTATTATCAATTTTTTTGGGCACAATATCTAGGATTTTATCTCTATCATATTAAAAAATAAGCAGGATTAGGCCTTCATGGAGAACAAGGGATTTAGGTTTTATCCTATTATCCAAAATGCTTTCATTCAAAGAGCTTAGTAATAAGAATGAAAATGAAACCCTAGTCTTATGACAAAAATGATTGACAAGGACAAAGTGGTAATTGTAAATCCTCATAAATCTCCCTTCAAGAGTAAAATACTCCATAATAACCCAAGAACCATAGCCCAGATAAGCTTGATATTTTCAATTTTAATAAAATCTTCTTTCTCCTTAATGAACATGGCTCTCTCTTAATTTTTTCTGGAAAAATCCCTAAAAGCTTTGTTACCAGTTCTTCTACCCTTAAAATAGTTCATTCCATCCAAAGGGAGCCTCATAATCTTAGCAATCAATTCTAGGGTGAGAATAAAATACTTACCAATGATGTTAATGACACCATTATCCCAGCCCACAATAAACTCCTTGGTAATGTCCTTCTTATAGCCATGCATTCTATGAAGATAATGCACAATCCCCTCGTCTTTAGCTTATTCTAGACTTTTCTCCAGTCTCCATCTACATTTAGAGGGATCTTCCCTTTTTTTCTCCCCTCTGATCTCCTTCATCTCAAAATTAATCTCTTGTTTGCAGTAAATGATCTTCAATAATAACAGTTTTGGCACAATACAGTTTGATTTCAACACCCCAAGAACAATGTGGATCAAGTTTGAATCCCAATTTTTCTTAGGCACCCACAAAACATGTGTGATAAGATAGGTAATAATGAAAATAAGCTCTGATTTCCACTTCACACCTCTTGTACTTTTAATCCATCTCATTTCTATTAAATCCATTATTACTTTTAATGACTCCTTTTTGATTGATCTTATAATAATCAATAAGCCTTTTAATGTCATCATTAAGGTTCTCCATTCCAAACCACTTGTGCGTGACGTCACTTTTGATCCTACTATTAGCTAACCCATTCACAACAATATTGGTTTCATGATAATCATGGGTAACATAAAACTCTTCAAACTTAAGAGAGATAAGTTTGATTTTATCAATAATTTTCTCTATAGTCCATGAGGGTTTATTTAACCCTTTTATGAAATTGATAATATTCAAAGAATCTCCTTCCAACCATATTTTATTACACCCCAATTCTTCAGCCAACATCACAGTGTTAAGAGAAGCCATAGCTTTATCCTTATGGTTGGTTTGCAACCCGAGAGGAAAAGTCATTGCCCCAATATTGTTACTAGCCCAATCTCTAATAGTACCATGACCTCCTGCCATACCTGAGTTTCCTTTGGCAGCCCCATCATAATTATCTTTGTACCAACCTTGAGGGGGGCGGGGGGGGACCACTGGACACCTTCTCTAGAGTTATGAACTTTGTTAGATATGACTCGAAGCTACCAATTTCTTACCTTCACAAGATCCTCCTGAGAGGTAATAACAAAAGGATTATTATGGATCATAGAATTAAAGTTCTCCTCCATGCCCCTACATATATGATTAGCAACCACCTCAAGCTTAGAATATTTCTGATGAAATAATCTATTATTTCTCTCCTTCCATATCTGTCAACTAAAGTGAGGGAGGAGAAGATTCTAGAATTCTTTAGCCAATCTATTCAGAAAAGGACATCTGTATTGGATAATAAAATCCTGCCATAATAGAGGAAAGAACCAGCACAGATTCCATTTTCTAAAGATGATTTTCCAAACCTTACAAGAATAGGAACAATGCAACATTATGTGGTTACAAGATTCAACATCTTCCATACAATTAACATATCTATTAGGTAAGTAGAAGCCTCTTTTATAGAGATTATCAATCGTCAGGAGTTTATTTTGAAACACAAACCAAAAGAAGATTTTAATCTTAGGAATAAGGAATTTAAACCAAACCTTCAATCAAAGAGGTATGTCATCTCTAGAATGAAAAAGATCATAGGCAAAGAGAACAAAAAATAAACCATCCAGTTTAGAAGCCCAAATAAGATGATCATGGCTTCCTTCCTTCACAAATCAAGATTGCAACAAATTATTAATGGGTTGAATCTTACAATCAATCTCCCCCAAATCGATCCAATTACCCCCTCTCCAATAATCAAAGTCATTCTCACCAACATTTTCTTTACATCTTTCAATATCCCGACTCTAATCTTGATTACTTGAAAGGGACACTTCTTGCAACCAACAATCCCCCTATAAATTGATTCTCCTACCATTTCCCTACTTCCACCTAACACCTTTGGCCTCCAGATCCTTAGCATAATAGATACTATTCCATATATAGGATCCTTAAATGTCATCTCCAGTCTAAAGAATGTCTTCCCAAGTAGGATTGTTGAGCAAATATTTATTTCTCAGGATGGAGGTCCATTCTTTTCTTTCCCCCAAAATTCTCCATATTTGTTTGGCCAACAAATATTTATTAAAGTGTTTAATACTTCTCAATCCAAGCCCCTCAAATCTTTTAGGGTTGGACACCTTCTCCCAAGCCACTTAGCTCATTCTTTTCTTCTCTTCCACACTTGACCACATAAACCTTTTTTGAATCATTTCAATCATCTTTGCATATTTGTGAGTGATCTTGAACAAACTCAAAGCATAAACAAGAAGATTCTTCAAGGTAGACTTCAAAATTTTAATTCTCCTTGCTTGACTTAAAAGAACACCCTTCCAACCAACAAGAGTTTTGTTGAATCTTTCAACAATGGAGATCCAAAATTCTTTGAGAGGTTTTAAATTCAATGATAGTCTAAGCTAAGAAGAAGGCAGAGTGCCAATACTGCATCCCAAAATTTATGTTATCCTTGTTTGTCTCTCCTCAAGAGTATTGATGAATAAAATTGAACTCTTATGCCATTTTATGACCTAGCCAGACTCATTAGTATAAGTGGATAACACATTTTGCAAATTTATAGCTTC